>OY293305.1:26945633-27258501 GCA_958502075.1 Orchestes rusci | reverse complement strand
GTATTTTCAAGTACGCAGAGCTAAGAAATATAATTGCCGACCTTAACCCAACAACTCGTATTCCCTTCAATAACATCATCAAATACTACGAAGTAGCTCACGCAGACGTCGTCATTAAGAATGACATCATTGTTTTCTACGTCGCCATACCTTTAATATCAAATATCCCATATATACTCTATCGTATATATCCAATACCGATTGAACACAAAATCTCCATTGTCAATAACCCTTTTCTACTGAGATCAACTGACAAGTTCTACAAACTGAAAAAGGAAACAAGCATTAATCAATGATTTGGAATTGAGTAAAATCCATAGAAATTTAAAATTTCGACAGTTGACATGGTTAAAATCGTATATTGAACATAACAATAAATCAAGAACTAACGCGACAACAACATTTGAAACAAATCTTATCAAACTATACAATAATGCTGTTTTTGGTAAAACGATGGAGGACATCGAATTAAATTATGTACCATTAACCGATAAAATTTACGAGTATGTTCTATTATTTCGATATGCTTGCATATTGCAGTGGAACAAGACACCATTGTTCTCTGAATCTCTTTACACATATTCCGATGTGAACAAGCATTAATTGTCGTCTAGCTGTCTACTTTGAGTGGGAATCATTTTCCACAACAGGTAATCCTATGACATCATATACAAAGCGCTCCGTCAATACTTTTTTGAAATGTGGTCGAACAAAATTAGTCAATTGATTCAACAGCATAACGTCGTAATAAGACATAATCGGGTAAGTGTATCTAAAATTTAAGTTTTTTTTAATTTTGATAATTTTTCAATGAACATCATTTATCATTTTCAAAATTATCTTATTTTTGTTGGATTTTTTCTAGAACCTATCCATCATGAAGATCATCGCAATGCAGGGCTTCAATTTGGCACAAGAGTTCAAAGTCAAGGAGCTATCAATCTTTATATGAAAAGATCAATTATTAGTTCTTGTATCATCGTAAAAGTAATTTTTCATGTACCCTATGTTCCTCAAGTACCTGCGATTATGTACTTTGGATAGAATCTGTATTCCTGAAAATATATGATTTTTTGAAGTGTCTTTATGTGCTAGTGAGAATCATTCAACAGGCAACCCTATGACGTCATACACAGCATCATCGATTCGCAATTCCTGCTTCAAACGCCATTAAAAATCGCAGCTAAGCAACGTCATCTGATCATTCTAATAGCAAACGATCAAAGAATCGAAGCGCCATCTCAACAACTACAAAGTCCTAAAACCTGAATTCCCAATACCCCCGTCCCCCCATCTTAAATCCAAAATTTTGTCTTTGAAAATTATTATTCATTTGTGGTCTTTGAAAATTCTGTGTAAGATTCAATTTCTCAAAGGTCTGAATCATAGACTTCTTTCGTTCATACCATTCAATGTCACTCTTGATCTGCGCCAAACGTATATAGAACTTGTTAATTCGTTCTGCAAGTTCACTCATTCTCGTTCTTAATAAATATGAAGACAAAAGTAGAGTAGCCCTGAATTCCCAATACCCCCGTCCCCCCATCAAGCCTTCAAACTATCCACGAAGCGCAGGGGGGCCCGAATACCCCCGTCCCCCCATCAAGCCCCCAAACTATCAACGAAGCGCAGGGGGGCTCGAATTCCGCCTAACAAAACACAGTGGGAATCATTCAACAGGCAACCCTATGACGTCATACACAGCGATTCGCAATTCCTGTCCCCCCATCCCAATCCACGAGCAGGGGGGCTCGAATTCCCCCTTACAAAACACAGTGGGAATCATTCAACAGGCAACCCTATGACGTCATACACAGCGATTCGATACCCCCGTCCCCCCATCCCAAACTTGCTAGCAGGGGGGCTCGAATTCCCCCACACCGAAACCACACACAATTTAAGACAAGACCAAAACACACCAAAACGGTATCTAAAAACTATATAAATTTCTATGACTCAGGTGGCGTAGGTACCCCCGTCCCCCCATCAAGCCCTCAAACTATCTCCACGAGCTAGGGGCTCGAATTCCCCCACAACGAAACCACACACAATTTAAGACAAGACCAAAACACACCGCAACTGAACCACAAATCTACATTCTATTTTAGGCACCTTGTTAGCGTATTGGTTTAGACTGTCACGTACAAATCCAAAGGATACGGGTTCCAATCTCGCTATCGGAAAATCTTTTTTCAGACTTAATCTAACCTCCACACCCCCCAATCCCCCCATCTCGAACCCAGGAACCAAGCTATAAAAAATCCCCTGTCAAAGCTGTCATCTGTCAAAGCTGTCAAGATCGAAGCGTTATGTCAACTGTCAAGATCGAGATCGAGCGACGTTGCCAGATGAGCAGTCTTCGAGCGACGTTGCCAGATTCATCAAAAATTCCCTAAAATCTAGGGAAACGTCAAAAATATGCCTCGCCCACTTGAGCGCTGATTGGCCGGTGGTCCAGAAGCCCCCTTGTTTAACTACTTTTTTACAATTTCATTATTATATTATTTACCAGTGGTTCAGGCAACGAAGATCAAAAAATGCCGGATAAAGGAAAAAAATGGTGTATTTGCGAATTTTGGTCTAAGTGTAGGTTGAGGTGTCCTGAACAACATACTAAAAGTCCTGATCGGTGGGGGGCGAGCTAAAGTGGTGGGAAGTCTCTGTTGGTCATTTTCTACGTTTCTCTTGAATAACTTGAAAACTAAGGCAACCAGCGAAAAAATACTGGAGTACTAAATTATTCTATGTGAAATTTTATACAAAAAAGTTCCCTTGTATTTTTCGCTAGAAGAAGAAAATGAACTGGAGAACATGGATTGATGTTGAAAAATCAGATTTTCATATTATGAAAATACAAATTGAGTTTTAACTTCTTCCTCTGTTGTTTCACCGATGCACTCCAACTTAGTCATTGGCCCCACTCTTCATTGTGTCAGGTAGTCTACTAAGAGTCTTCGTACACCTCCATTTATCGAGGTCTAAGCTATACACTCATCCTTCACTCAACTCTTCCAGTTTGGTACGCCACCGATTAAAATTTCGAAATTTTGAGCTCAAATTCTGATTCTGCTTTGAAAGTTCATGCGATTTATAAAATCTTATGATTTTTGTATGGACGGGTTCGGAAATATTGAGGAAGAAAAGTCTTTGGGGTGTCCTTTTTAAAGGGGCGTAGCTCCCGTAGATAAAATGTTTCGTCAAATTTTCATAGAAACTTTTTTTCATGAAAATTCCTGATGAAAATACCCCGTGAAAATAAATCAATCCACGCATTTTTTTACCAAAGTCTAGGAAACCCAGTTTTATTGTATAGTTTTTCCTTGATCCATATCTCCTTACATGTCAATCTTAGCGACAATAAGTACTGAGCCTTTTTTCAAAAGAGTTTCATCCACAATAATTAAGTATTCCTATGTTTATTTGCTCAAGGTCCTGGTTCTCCCTCTATTCATGAAAAACAAAAAAAAAATCTTCAGACACCCCCACCACCTTAGCTCGCCTCCTACCAATCAGGACTTTTAGTATGTTGTTCAGGACACCTCACCCTACACCTCTACCAAAATCCGCAAATACACCATTTTTTTTGTCTATTTCTCCTTCGTTGCCTGGGCTACAGTGGCGTCCGTACGGGCTTTGCACTCAATAGTTTTGAAGAAAAAACTTGTACGCCTCCGCTTCCTCCTGAAATTAAAATTATTTTTCTCTAAATTATAAATCTCTATTTATTTCTGAGCCAATTTGTTCTCTTAATTTTTTTCCGTCCGGTGCATGGTTTTCGCTTAAAAAAATAAAATCTACTTAATTGCATTGACACCCTGATTGCTGTGTCATCCAATCTTTTTAAATCAGTGGCGCCCTCTCTAACAGTCCCATGCATTTTGATGCATAGAAGACGTGTACCAAATTTCAAAAAGATATCTGGAATAGTATCAAAGTGATGATAATTTTTTTTTTTTTTTTTTAATTTCAACACCCTGTATCTTAAAATCTATGCTCTTGCGGACCTATGTCCATATGAACTTTTTGTCTTAAAATCATCCAAGAATTATTTCTTAAGTATCGGCATTTAATTAATAAACACCCTGTATATAAATTCCCAGAAAATTGCATCTCAACTTGATTTTTTTTTGTCATTTATACCTTACCAAAATCCAATCCGTGGAAACACAGTATAAATTTGAGGAAAAATATCATGTTACATCCTGCAAATTGTGAGGTAGGTATTTTGCGAAAACTATCAATGCATGGTGCGTGATTGTGTTTGACGGGATTATCAGAAACAGATATTTGTCAATAGTCAATAATTGGAGAATGCGACAATGTCTTTTTCATAGTGTCGTAACCTTGTCAAATCTCTCAGAACTATCTTGTTATTTTTTGTTGTTTATTCCGTGCAATAGATAATATGTGGAAACTATGTAGGTAATGACAAAGTTATGTGAAGATCGCGATGGCAGTTGACGATTAATTTGCAAATCAGTGGTTGGAACGTGTTAAACTCCGAGTTAAGCTCGGTCTTTCCCCCTTTTTTACCAATAGTTAAAGAGATTTTGATAATAAAAAATCACGCAAGCAGAATCCTCTGTCTTCAAGTTCTAGTTTGACAAACTTATTTTCACCAAAAGTTGTAGACAACATGTATTTTTTCAATGAATTTTGGTAAAAGGGGTTTTATATGATACATGAATATATATGAATATTTTAAAACCATAACCTGAAAAACGATGAATTTTTTTGTATGATGGTGCTTGTCGGCATTTAAACTATTTCACTTCACGTTGATCGAGGTTTTTTGAAATTTAATGACAACATTGTTTGTTTGTTAATGATTTGTCGATTGTTTGACAGTCCAGAATTTTCCTTTTAATCAAATTTTACTCAAAAAAAGGGTAGGGACATTTTCGTGAACCCATATTCTTTTCCATCAATCGTTAAATCGATTCAAAAAATCAAACCATGTCTACTGATTTGAAATCAAACAGACAAATAATTCTAGAATCTCATTTTTTTTTTAAATGCTCAACAAACAAACCACTTTGCTATGGGATCTCACTAAACATTGGTTAAAGTGAAGTGGAATGGTTTTAATGCCCGCAAGCAACATCGTGCAAAAAAAAATCGTTTCAAAGGTTATGGTTCTGAAAAATCCATATTCTTAAGATACCTTTTCTCACACACCGTTTTTGAAAAATATATCAGTTCATCTGGAAGTAGAGCAGTTTGTTTTTGCAACGAGCTTAAATGCACCGATTTCATTAAAACCTCGTAAGTCCTGTCCTGGCCAAATTCTAAAGCTCAAGTTTGGAAGAACATCCAGAACATATTGGCCAATATCAAAATTATCAAAATCCATAAAGAAATAAAAAAGTTATTACCGATCAAATTATGTTAGCGCTTAATTTGGCCCAAGGTGTCCACCTATATGTTTCTACAGCTTAAATTTGGGCTTTTTTATTTGAAAAGAATTGGGATTAGATATTTTGAATACGTAGCTTCAGAGTTTTTTGTTCCCTGCAGAACTTGAAATTCACACAGAAGTAATGATGAAAATTGAAAGATTTTGCACACTTAATTATTTTTGTTATGTTGGAGTGATGAAATTTCATTCAATATTCATCGATATTTTTGAATGAAACTCTTACCATTTTTTCTGTATTATATTTTGAAACGGGATATTTAGTATGAGCGCTTTCTTAACCCATAAAATGATTTCATGTCATACATGTTTCGATCTAACAGGCAAATTCATCAAAATGGGCATTGTGAAATTTGCATCTCACATCGCATTGTGAAAAACTGGCGAGCATTTTAAAAGCATTTGAGCATCAACCATTTGAACAGACTATCTATGCGTGTGGAACCTATTCATCCATCAATAAATGAGAAATTGTGTCGAAATCTCTGTAACACGATTCTTTTCACAATGGTACATTGGCATAAGTGATATCGGTATACAGTTTTCCAATAATAAATGGGTTCGTATTTTGCAATTCACTGGGCGACCGTGTTAATATTGGAAACGTTTGTTTATCGACTCTTTTGAATGCATTGAAATTATTTTTTATTTTCATATGAATTAACTTTTAATTCTTGCTATTCTTTTTTCATTTTCTGACAGTGAATGATATGGAAGATCATTCAGGTTCATCATTCACATTTCTGATTATTTTTTTATTGCAGGCTAGGCTTTTCCAAAAACCTATGCACAATGGGAATTGGCAGAGAGTGAGGGCAAGAGGACGAAACACCTCTTTACATCATTTGTCACAGTGAAGCGTATAGTACAGTCATTTGGTGCGAAAACAAGGGGTTACCTGTAAAGTTTTCCGGGAGTTTTGAAAATTTGTGAATCTATAGACTTTGATGTGCTCTTTCCGAATCTCAACTCTGCCCCTCGTTTCTTTGCTGCTCACCTTGCGATATTCGAAGAATGGTACCTAGAAGCATTTTTTGACAATATTTCCTTTCCGACTCATTTCACGATTGGAACATATATATTATACAAAATAAAACTATAGAAAATTTTCCACAAATAATGTCATAACTTTTTTTTTCATAGAATGAATAGTCTTGACGTACGAGTGTCGCAGAGTTCAGTTCAACATGCGTTTTTGCCGTAGAACAAATTCCCACATTTCCTTGAGGTAGAGTGTGCGACACGTTTATTCAATCGAGGTATCCCCAGTGGACCTCACAATTCCAAAATGTATCGTATTCTCATTTGTTCCGCTGTTCTTAGTAACGATCGCAACTTAACTGACCAAAATATTTTCCACATCATCCGCTATGGAACTATAAGCTTCATCTCAATACTCTTCGTTTTTGATTTCATCATACGTTTGCTCCCGAGCAAACGTATGATGAAATCAAAAACGAAGAGGATTGCGATTCAACTTATCATCCCATAGCGGATGATGAGGAAAATATTTTGGTCAGTGAAGTTTTGATCGGTACCAAAGACAAAGAACTTGTAACACATGGTCATTGAAGAACAGCGAAACGAAGGAGAAAACGATACATTTTGGAATTGTGAGGTAAACTGGGGATACCACGATTGAAAAAAAAAACGTTGCACATTCTATCTCAAGGTAGAGTGTGCTATCGATCTGCTGATTCACTGTCAATCTAGTAAGTTCTAGCGAAACCAGAAGGCGGAGCAGATTTTAATATCATTCTACAGTGTTCTGTACCATTCTGCGGTATTCAAGCAATTCCAGCGAGAAGGGTATATGATAAGGTCCGCCATTTGAATATGGTTCAGTTCAGTAATTGATCGTCGCAAAATATAAATCGTAAAACATAAATGAACAGTAATTTTGTGATATAAATAGTGATTGTTGTGTACAGAGTGACCTCAAATGAATACATTATAGCTGGACAAGTGTTTATTTGTCACATTAGTGACATAACCGAGATCTACTTTGTGCTGTAGGACTGCAAGCAGTAGGAAGGCGGATCTACAACGAAGACTTCGTGAGGCGTTGATGAAAGAGGATTCACTTTCGATACATTCCAATTCGAGATTCCTGATCCAAACGCAGTTGAGGAATTGTTCAAGATCCTGAGAGATAAACTGGAAGAGAACTCTACAAAATTGAAAAAAAAAATGCAGAATCTTCCAGAGTTATCGGAAAGAAGCTCGAAGAGTCTCCTAGAATTATGGTGGAGAAAATCAAGGAACAGTTGGCGGACAACTACAACTTTGTGAAGGATCATGTCGCTGAAGAAATTGAGAAATTGAAAAGCGCTTTGAAGATACTGTGAAGGCTCTGGAAGACGAAATTGAGAAAGTGTGAAAGCAAATCGCAACAAGCACACAACAACCAAAGGTAACAATCGGGAGCCAAGGTGCAAGTGCCAAGATAGAAGCTGATACATTAAGGATCCATATGGAATCCTTTTCATTTGATGGCAAGCTGTCCTGGAATAATTTCCATCGCCAGTTCAAGGCAGCAGCAGTGACAAATAGATGGAGATGCACTTCGTGGAAAGGCAACAAAAATCCTGCAGACGTTGAACACCCAGGAGCAGGAGGACTACGATGTATTGGTGAAGCACCTGGAGCTTCGATATGGACAGACTCACTTGGAGCACGTTCGCCACTTTCAGCTAAAGGAACCGCTCTCAGAAGACCAACAAGAGCCTTCGGGAACTTCATGCTGATGAAGCTTACCTTGCAAGACTGGCTTATCCAACTACGCTAGAAAGTGTTATGGGAGACTTGCAGTTCAGGCCTTTTTGGACGAACTTCGTGACCACGAGATAAGGATGTCCCTGATTCTTCATCGACCTGACAATCTTGTGGAAGCGCAGTTCAGGAAATTGGAACTCGAATCGGTGATGCAGTGTTGCAAGTTTCCTGCGCTCGAGAAAAGCATTGATGAACAGTAGCCTACACAAAAAAGCAACGTCAAAGCAAGTGTGAGAAGGATCATCAAAGAAGTACAGGTCTCCAAGTCAAGGTAGCTGGATTCGTGAAGAACCCGGGCAAATTCGTAGCCTCAGTACGGAAGAGATGCTTAGGCATCGGAAAACAAGGATCATCGAGCAAGATCAAGCCTGAAGAACTTTGATGGCTTGTCCAGGAGACCAGAGCTCTGTCACGAAGCCGAAGAAAAAAGTGAGCGTTCGCAAGTCAACTGTGGGGGATGATTCATGGCAGTCTGAGGCACTTCACGATGACCAAAAGAAAGATCTAGGTCAAAAGCTAATCATCGAATGGGAGCTACCAGGTCAACGACAAACTTGGCACGATTTTCAACTACAGTGAAGTGGGACTCACGGGTTCTCAGCTACGGCATCCCAAAGAAACTGGTGGAGAATCTGAATTGCACAGAAGATCAAAGACAGATAGTGGTTCTTCGAAGCAGACAGGCCGGATTGACGAAAGAGGTCCATGATGTCGTCACGTATCGACATCTGGCAGTAACCAAGACATTGGGCAAGCTGCAAGCAAGGTTCAACTGAATCAACTGCCAGGTCGATTTCCGAGACTGCTCCAGAAATTGCGTCATATGTGCTCCAAGTGACGGACCTCAAAAACGTCCACAAGCTATGTGGGAATCCGTATCCCCAATGAGAATCAAGTTCGGGTAACTGATAACTGCGATATATCAATGTAATTAACAAAGCTAAAGTCAAAATGAAAATGCCCGGATAACTGTTAACACTTTTCTTCCGCGACGTGAAGAAGTGACTTGTTGTTCTTGTTTTCTAGCGACTCTCTTCTTTTCTCTAGTGCCTGTCATACCCAGGGTTTGTTCCGGATTCTGGCAGAAGTGCATAGTGCGTCACGAAGTGTCGCTACAGTACCCCTCCGCGGTGAAAGGGTTCTCAGCCTCAAAGATTGAGTCAGTCCCGGAAATGGACGTGACGAACGGAACGTGTCACTTTCCGAGGCATGCAGACCGGTGACTCCTTGCTGATCCCGATGGGTCCTGGACCCGGATTCCGTGTACTGTGGAATTCCATAGCAACACGTCGCTCTCTGTGTAAAATGATGGGAAAGCGACATGTTGCTTGAATTCCACAGGTACACGGAATACGGGTCCTGGAGAAGTGCCAGTAGGTTGAGAGTCCTGTAGGCAAGCTGGTTGACTGTTGGGCGACTGAAGCTGTTGGCCTCTGGAATCCGAAAACAGAAGTGAATCGGTTTCGATGTTTGACGGTGAGCTGGCTTCAAGCGTTCGATGGATACGCTAACGTGCTCACCACAAATCAAGAGGCGGTAGGTTCTTGGACTGCGGTCTACCACAACATATGGTCCAACGTAAGGTGGGACGCTTCTCCGACTTCTTATCAAACTTGAGTCTTCGAGCTTTTGGCACATGAACCATGCCATCACTGCCAAAAATCCTGACATGACTCTCAATAGGTTTTTTCCCATGCCACGCTTCAAAAGGAGTCATTTTCAAACCTGAAACAATTGATCTGTTGCGGAGATAGACGGCCGAGTTCACAGCCTCAGCCCAAAAAGATTTACCTAAATTCGCGTCGAATAAAAGACACCTTGTTTTTTCGACAATTGTTCTGTTTAATCTCAAAAGCATGCCATTCTGTTCAGGAGTATGTGGGTTTGTCTTTTGATGTAGTATACCATGGTTTTTTGAAAACTCTCAAATTCTGCACCGCAAAACTTCCCACCATTATCGGATCTCAGAGCTTTGATTTTCATGTTGGTTTGATTTTCAACTATTTGTTTAAATTCCTTAAACAATTCTAGAGCTTAATGTTTATTTTTTGAGAAATATACAAAACACATTCTGGTAAAATCGTCTTCAAAAAGTAAGAAATATCTTGATCCAGCAAGTGAAGGAACTTCCATGGGACCACAGAGATCTGCATGCACTATTTCTAATCTACTTTTTGCTCTGTTACCTGCATTTTTGAAGCTCAGCCTGGTCTGCTTGCCCTCACAGCATACTTCACAGAGTTCATCACAACTCAGCTTGCCACTGCAGGTCAATCCTTCAACTGCACCTTGATGCATCATGTTCAAATCCTTATAATTGATATGTGCGAATCATCTTTGCTAAAAACTCCCTGTAACAGCCAAACTTGCCATGCCTTGTTGCTCCTTATTGTACTTCAGTCTATACACATTGTCACAACTTTCTGCCTCAGCAATAAGTCTATTATTTGAATCGAAAATTTTGCATACATTTTTCTTGAAAATCACTCTGTTCCCGTTTCTTATAAGCTGGTTCACTGACAATTAATTTGTGGTAATGTCAGGCACGTACATGGCGTTCTCAATGACAATATCATGGTCCTTGTTGTTGACTATACTCTTCAATTGTATATCTCCAGAGCAAATAACTGGTACTGTTGATTTATTGGCTACCATCATTTCCTTCGGGCCAGGATCCTGCTGCACATTTTCAAGCCAATCTCAACGAGATGTGATATGTACTAAAGCACCTGAGTCGATGTACCAATCAGTCTGATTAAAATTGCCACTCAGAAACACTGCCGACAGAGCACTGCTCCTCTTATCACCACTTTCATCCTTGTCATTCTTCGGACATTTATTCATGTAATGCCCTAGAGCTTTGCATCGATAGCATTTACTTTACTTTTATCCACAATGCCACTCCCCTTGTCCTTTTTGAAATTCTTCTTGCCAACAGCAAAAGCACCTCCAACTCCTGTGGTACAACTACTGTCTTCCATATCAAGTAATTTGGTCTTGATGTCATCAGCGCTAATGTCCATTCCACTATGTTCTATAGCCATTATCATTGGTGTATACTTTTCTGACAAACCAGCCAAAAGTAACGAACCCATTCTTCGCTGATATCGAATCCTGTCTTTTTCAACTTCTGTGAAGTATCTATCACTTGATTAACATAGCTTTGCATGGACTCACAACTATCTAGCCGTAGAGAAATCAAGTTACGCAGCAAACTTATTTTTCTTGTGAACCCTTGATCTGCATACAGTCTTTTAAAGACATCCCAAACTTCTTTGGCTGTAGCTGCAGTTTTCACATGCACATATAAGTTTGCATCCAAGGTGAGAATTAATTTCGCTTTGGCTTTTGCCACCAATGTTGTGTCGGTCTCAGATCCATCTAGACACTTCACTAGACCCTCAAGCACCAGGAAATTCTCCACTGCGAAAGCCCACTCCTCGTAGTTTTCACGCCCGAACAATTTAGGGACACTAGGCAAATAATTGGCCATTTTCTTGATTACAGCAATCCAAACGACGTTTTTACACCAATCCAAATACTCCCAAACTTCCAAAATTAGTTTTCAGGCGGCCTGGGCCCATAACCTGATAAAAATAATGGAAAAACTAAGGAAAACTTGCAGGAAAATGCGTCAAAGAATCCTGAAATGACTGCATGAAGCATGACTCTGTTGTTTTTGATTTTAGAAAAAAATCCATGTTAACCTTTCAAGTTCAAAAAAAAAAAGCTAATCGATTATGATAAAATTATACACGGTGTCCCCTTGAGTTTTTTGAAATAAATCGAGAACGCCTTGCTCAATTATTTTTTTGTGAGCATAACGTTAATCCGCAGAAAAAATACCACTAGTTTTCTCATTTAAACGACCTCGTATCTTCAATTATAAAGAAGTTAGCAATAATAGTGCCGACTTAATCGGTGGCACCTTGTACATCTTATCTTCAAGAACGTATAATGCATATTTGGAAAGACAAGACTATATAGAAATCCACTAACGCTAACTCCAAAAAGGGTGAACTGAGAAACTAAATTTTGCAACAATGTTGGGCTACACGTACTGCTATACTGCCGGAAATGTTATGGGTCATTCAGGTGAGGTAAGCGGTTGCCTTTTATTTTTTATCCAACACAACATTATAGTGATGACTCTCATTATTGATGTCATTTCAGACAAGTGAACTAACAAATAACACACTATTGTATAATAATCCATAAGTCACTAGTTACTAGTGAGTGTCAACCAAACAAACAACCTATTTTGACCAAAATGTAAAAAAGTCACTGTCAAGTCATCATAACATTTATAGGGTACTGAGCTATGATTTGATCACAAAGCTCATTGATAATAAAATCATTTCATAAAAAACGATTTCTTCGACTTTTTGTATAACATTGTGTATCACCATGCCACTATGCCACGTACTCGTGGTATAAATCTTTCATAACACAAGTACGATAAATAACTTTTATCAATGATGGAGTGTGCTTTTTTCCTCAGAAAACTCTCGGTGTTAAAAAAATAAACAGCTAAGCTGCTCCTGCAGAGTCATCCACCAAGTCCCAAGCACAGTTTTCTTCAAAAGATTCCATTTCATCTTCCATAGCCTGCTTGCAACATTGAGCGTCTGGTCTTCTAACAGCTTCTTCCACCGATGATGGCACGTCCTTCAGATCCAAGTCACCAATACTCAAGTATGTAACATACTCATCAAACATTTTTGGTTTCTTCTCTCGTTCTGATTTTCTAACTGCTGATTCGACAGTTTTTGCATCCTGTTCGACAGGTGTGTAGTCACTGTCATCCTTAGGATAGTCCTTTGTTTCTTAGAAATTTGAATGAAATGTGTGATCTGTTTCGCTATGATCTGATGATTCATTTTCTAGTTGTTTTTCAGGCATTGAAACTCCCACTGAATCTTGTACTTCTGATAGAACAAGATTTGATCTTCTTTCTCTTTCTATCACAATAACATCTCTGCTTGTTATTATTTTCTTGGTTTCAGGATTGTAAAGCCTTCAACATTTTCAAGAAAACCAACCAGGATCATTTTCTCCGACTTCTTATCAAACTTGAGTCTTCGAGCTTTTGGCACATGAACCATGACATCACTGCCAAAAATCCTGACATGACTCTCATCAGGTTTTTTTCCCATGCCACGCTTCAGAAGGATTCATTTTCAAACCTGAAGCAATTGATCAGTTGCGAAGATAGACGGCCGAGTTCACAGCCTCAGCCCAAAAAGATTTACCTAAATTCGCGTCGAATAAAAGACACCTTGCTTTTTCGACAATTGTTCTGTTTAATCTCTCAAGCATGCCATTCTGTTCAGGAGTATGTGGGTTTGTCTTTTGACTGTAGCTGCAGTTTTCACATGCACATATAAGTTTGCATCCAGAGTGAGAATCAATTTCGCTTTGGCTTTTGCCACCAATGTTGTGTCGGTCTCAGATCCATCTAGACACTTAACTAAACCCTCAAGCACCAGGAAATTCTCCACTGCGAAAGCCCACTCCTCGTAGTTTTCACGCCCGAGCAATTTAGGGACACTAGGCAAATAATTGGCCATTTTCTTGATTACAGCAATTCAAACGACGTTTTTACACCAATCCAAATACTCCTAAACTTCCAAAATTAGTTTTCAGGCGGCCTGGGCCCATAACCTGATAAAAATAGTGGAAAAACTAAGGAAAACTTGCAGGAAAATGCGTAAAAGAAACTGCCCGCTTGAACGTCCAGCATAAAAAGCATTTATTCCGACACATACATCAGACAGGTGACAAGGGACATTGACATTGATGTCACAGTTGACAGACAAGAACATTCTGCGGCATGGTTGCCAGCTGTGCTGAATAAATCATTTTTTGATACAATTTCAATAGAAGACTGCACGTGCAACGGATTTGGCTGTGATCTCTACAAGCGGTGTGTATAGTGTATAATAGGTTGAAATAAGTGCACTTGTCAAATATTCAGTGCTGACTGACAGCTTATAATAACCAGCAACAACAAACAAGGTATAATATTATTGAGCTACATTCAATACTCCTACCAGCACAATAATACCTACTATTCTACAACCAAAACACCCAACTTCTCTAAGAAATCATAATGCTTTCTTGCACTCAAGCCCTTGGTTAAAACATCAGCTGGCATTTCAGCTGTCGCTAAATAGTCTAATTTAACTAAATTTTCATCAATCGCCTGCCTTATGAAATGATGTCGAACATCAATGTGCTTAGTTCTATTGTGAAAAATGGGGTTGATCGACAACTTTTGGGCACTCTGACTATCATTAAATAACCTAACACATCTGAGATCAGTATTTGTTAACTCTGAGAAAATCTTATTCAAAAAAATGGCTTCTTTTGATGCCTCTGATATAGCCATATACTCGGCTTCAGTACTGGATAGCGCAACAGTTTTCTGTTTCCTGCTTTCCCAGGATATTGCAGACCCAGCTAGTTTATAACAAAAACTTGTATAAGATTTTCGGTCACATGAACTGCTTGCCCAATCGGCGTCTACAAAACCTACTAAATCTGCATCATCCTTTACAAATTTTAAACCATATTTCTTTGTATGTTTCAAATACCTAAGCACGCGTTTCGCCTGCTTCCAGTGACTCTCATTGAAACAATTATTAAATGGGCTCAAATAACTAACAGAGAAGGAAATATCAGGCCTGGTTAAAACCGCTAGATACATTAAACTGCCAATAAGTTTTTGATAAGGCATTGTTCCTTCGTGAGTATCCGGTTTATTAAGATTTATATTTGTCTCAATGGGAGTAGAAATTGTTTCACCATCTGACATATTAAAACGTTTTAAAATAGTATCTATGTATTGTTCCTGATCCAAAGTTATTGTTTTATCAACTTTGTCAATTTTTACTCTCATTCCTAGACAATTCCTAATCTCACCCAAGTCCTTGATTTTAAACTTTTGCCCTAATTCACATTTCAAATCTTCTCTCTCGGCTACATCATTTGAAAAAATGAAAAAATCATCAACATATACGGCAACAATGGTTATATGATTATTTTTCCGCTTGGTATACAAACAGTATTCGTAGACTGACCGTTTGTAATCCAAATTTTGAAGTAAATCATCTACTCTTTTATACCATGCCCTCGAAGACTGTTTGAGACCATAAATCGCACGCTCCAATTTCAAAACCTTGTTTTCGCAATTAGATGTCTTCAAACCTTCAGGTAAATACATATAAACATCTTCATTTAAAAAACCATTCAAAAATGCGGTTGTGACATTCAAATGGCTTATGTCTAAATCTAATTTAACAGATAATGCCAATAATAATCTTAAAGTACAGTGACGTACAACTGGCAAAAAAGTCTCATTATAGTCAATACCTGATTTCTGTGTGAAACCTTTGGCAACCAGTCTGGCTCTACAACGCACTTTGTCTTCACTGTCATGTTTTCGTTTGAAGACCCATTTGCACTGCACTACGGTTTTATTCTTTGGAATGTTCACCAGCTCCCATGCATCATTTTCTTCAAAAGAATGTGGTTCTTGTTCCATGGCCTTCTTCCAGTTATCTTTATATGGACTCGACAGAGCAGCTTGGACAGTTTCAGGGTCATTATCTGGATCTGAACTCTCTGGACAAAGATAGGAGATCCCACCTTCAATCGTTATGGTTTGGGAATTCTTTCCGATCTTCTTAACACAGTTGGAATTGCAGGATCACCAGAATCAGTCTCAGAATTGCACCCTTCTTCATCTGACTCTTGAGAGAAACTATCAATGCGTACTTCAGATTCATTGGTTCTGGTACGTTCAGTCGGATTTTCGTCCATATCTCCTACTGAAACTGTTACTTCTTCGGCTCTGTTTTCCCTCGGAGTCACTTAATTCGTCAATTTCTCCATCACAGTAACGTCTCTGCTTGTGAGAACTGTATTTCTTATTGGGTCAAATATCCTATAACCTTTGATATTTTCACCGTAACCCACCAAAATACATTTTTTTGACTTCTTGTCCCATTTCAGGCGCTTTTCTTTTGGAACATGTACCATCACAGGACTTCCAAAAATTCGTAGGTGGCTAACATCTGGCTTCTCATCAGTCCATACTTCAAATGGTGACATTTGTAAACCAGCAGCTAAAGATCTGTTCCGCAGATAAACTGCAGTGTTTATCGCCTCGCCCCAAAAACGATTTGGTAAATCTGCTTCGAACATTAAACACTTGGCCTTTTCCACAATTGTCCTATTCAGCCTCTCAGAAGTTCCATTCTGCTCAGGTGTGTATGAATTGGTTTTCTGGTGAATTATACCACAGTTTTTCAAAAAACTTTTCAAACTCCTTGGAACAAAATTCTCCACCATTGTCAGATCTTAATATTTTGAGTTTTTGGTTCGTCTGATTTTCAGCCAAATTTTTAAATTGCTTGAAGCACCCAAATACTTCATCTTTAGACTTTATAAAATAGACAAAAACCATATTACTGAAATCATCTACAAAGATCAAAAAATATTTGGAACCACACAAAGATCTGGTCTCCATGGGTCCGCATACATCTGTATGTACCAATTCCAGCAGTATTTTGGCTCGATTTCCTCTATGTTTGAAAGGTAATCTATATTGCTTGCCCTCACAACAGATCTGGCAGTTGGACGATCCTGCATCAGCTACGCCTGGATAACTCATTCCATCCACTATTCCACTTTTCATTTTGTTGAGATATTGGCTGTTCAGATGTCCAAATCTTCTATGCCATATTTCGCTTGCTTCTGCTGTTGACATTGACAATAAACATTTTTCAGCCTTTAATTTATAAACATCTTCCACTAGATCAGCCGTTGCAACCAATATTTTCTCCTTATTGAATATCTTACAACAATTTGCCTCAAATCTGACAGTGTTTCCATTTTTAATCATTTGACTCACTGATAGTAAATTTGTTGTCAATTCTGGAACGCATAAGACATTTTTGATTGACATGTCATACATACTTTGGCCAACAGTGGTTGTTATCTTCACTTCTCCAGAGCATTTCACCGAAAGTTTCGTCTCATTTGCAACCATGATTTCTTGAACATCAAAATTGCTAGAAGTATTCTCAATCCACCTCTGTTGCGCATAAATGAGCACTTGCACCAGAGTCCACGTACCAGTCTGATTTATTGAAAACGTTATTTAGAAAAACAGCACTTAACGCATTCGACTTTCTTCTAGTTTGCACATTCGGGCATTTGTTTTGAAAATGTTCATTTTCTTTGCATTTGAAGCACTTGATCTTTGTGAAGTCCAATTTTTTGCTAGACTGCGAACCGCCTTTTCTTGAACCACTAGCAAACGCACCTGCATTACAGTTCTCATCGATATACATATCCAATAATATAGATTTAATTGAGTCTGTTGTAATAGCTATACCGGAATGTTCAATCGCCATAATCATTGGTGAAAACTTCTCTGGTAATCCTGCCAATAGCAATGAACCAACTCATTCATCATCGATTTTGAAACCTGTGCCTATTAATTTCTGACTTATTTCTATGATTTGATTGACATACTTCACCATCGAATCACAATCCTCAAGCCTTGTAGAAATCAATTTTCGTAAAAGGATGATTTTTCTGGCAAAACCATTATCGTCGAACAATGATTTTAACTTTTTCCACAATGCTACTGTTGTTTCAGCATCTTTTATGTGTATATACAACGATGTATCTATCGTTTAAATCAACTTCGCTTTTGCCTTCGCGTCTTCTGCTACTACAACTTCAGATAAACACTTGGATATACCTTCCAAAATCATGAAGTTCTCGACTGCAAACGCCCAATCACTCTAGTTCTCTCGTCCTTTCAACTTAGGCACATTCAACAAGAAACTCTGAGACATATTTGCACCTTTCAGTCTTTTTACGAATATCGAACAATCAGAAAGTATTTAATCGCGGAATTATGCGGGATCTGGGCCCATAACCTGTTAAAATAAGTGCACTTGTCAAATATTCAGTGCTGACTGACAGCTTATAATAACCAGCAACAACCAACAAGGTATAATATTATTGAGCTACATTCAATATAATAATCCATAAGTCACTAGTTACTAGTGAGTGTCAACCAAACAAACAACCTATTTTGACCAAAATGTAAAAAAGTCAAGTCATCATAACATTTATAGGGTACTGAGCTATGATTTGATCACAGAGCTCATTGATAATAAAATCATTTCATAAAAAACGATTTTTTCGACTTTTTGTATAACATTGTGTATCACCATGCCACTATGCCACGTCCTCGTGGTATAAATCTTTCATAACACAAGTACGATAAATAACTTTTATCAATGATGGAGTGTGCTTTTTTCCTCAGAAAACTCTCGGTGTTCAAAAAATAAACAGCTAAGCTGCTCCTGCAGAGTCATCCACCAAGTCCCAAGCACAGTTTTCTTCAAAAGATTCCATTTCATCTTCCATAGCCTGCTTCCAACATTGAGCGTCTGGTATTCTAACAGCTTCTTCCACCGATGATGGCACGTCCTTCAGATCCAAGTCACCAATACTCAAGTATGTAACATACTCATCAAACATTTTTGGTTTCTTCTATCGTTCTGATTTTCTAACTGCTGATTCGACAGTTTTTGCATCCTGCTCGAAAGGTGTGTAGTCACTGTCATCCTTAGGATTGTCCTCTGTTTCTTAGAAATTTGAATAAAATGTGTGATCTGTTTCGCTATGATCTGATGATTCATTTTCTAGTTGTTTTCCAGGCATTAAAACTCCCACTGAATCTTGTACTTCTGATAGAACAAGATCTGATCTTCTTTCTCTTTCTATCACAATAACATCTCTACTTGTTATTATTTTCTTGGTTTCAGGATTGTAAAGCCTGTAGCCTTTAACATTTTCAGGAAAATCAACCAGGATCATTTTCTCCGACTTCTTATCAAAGTTGAGTCTTCGAGCTTTTGGCACATGAACCATGACATCACTTCAAAAGGAGTCATTTTCAAACCTGAAGCAATTGATCTGTTGCGAAGATAGACGGCCGAGATCACAGCCTCAGCCCAAAAAGATTTACCTAGATTCGCGTCGAATAAAAGACACCTTGCTTTTTCGACAATTGTTCTGTTTAATCTCTCAAGCATGCCATTCTGTTCAGGAGTATGTGGGTTTGTCTTTTGATGTAGTATATCATGGTTTTTTAGTAAACTCTCAAATTCTGCACCGCAGAACTCCTCACCATTATCGGATCTCAGAGCTTTGATTTTCATGTTGGTTTGATTTTCAACTATTTGTTCAAATTCCTCAAAAAATTCTAGAGCTTGATGTTTATTTTTTGAGAAATATACAAAACACATTCTGGTAAAATCGTCTTCAAAAAGTAAGAAATATCTTGATCCAGCAAGTGAAGGAACTTCCATGGGACCACAGAGATCTGCATGCACTATTTCTAATCTACTTTTTGCTCTGTTACCTGCATTTTTGAAGCTCAGCCTGGTCTGCTTGCCCTCACAGCATACTTCACGAGTTCATCACAACTCAGCTTGCCACTGCAGGTCAATCCTTCAATTGCACCTTGATGCATCATGTTCAAATCCTTATAATTGATATGTGCGAATCTTCTATGCAAAATACTCCCTGTAACAGCCAAACTTGCCATGCCTTGTTGCTCCTTATTGTACTTCAGTCTATACACATTGTCACAACTTTCTGCCTCAGCAATAAGTCTATTATTTGAATCGAAAATTTTGCATAAATTTTTCTTGAAAATCACTCTGTTCCCGTTTCTTATAAGCTGGTTCACTGACAATAAATTTGTGATAATGTCAGGCACGTACATGGCGTTCTCAATGACAATATCATGGTCCTTGTTGTTGACTATACTCTTCAATTGTATATCTCCAGAGCAAATAACTGGTACTGTTGATTTATTGGCTACCATTATTTTCTTCGGGTCAGGATCCTGCTGCACATTTTCAAGCCAATCTCCACGAGATGTGATATGTACCAAAGCACCTGAGTCGATGTACCAATCAGTCTGATTAAAATTGCCACTCAGAAACACTGCTGACAGAGCACTGCTCCTCTTATCACCACTATCATCCTTGTCATTCTTCGGACATTTATTCATGTAATGCCCTAGAGCTTTGCATTGATAGCATTTAACTTTACTTTTATCCACAATGCCACTCCCCTTGTCCTTTTTGTAATTCTTCTTGCCAACACCAAAAGCACCTCCAACTCCTGTGGTACAACTACTGTCTTCCATATCAAGTAATTTGGTCTTGATGTCATCAGCGCTAATGTCCATTCCACTATGTTCTATAGCCATTATCATTGGTAAATACTTTTCTGACAAACCAGCCAAAAGTAACGAACCCATTCTTCGCTGATATCGAATCCTGTCTTTTTCAACTTCTGTGAAGTATCTATCACTTGATTAACATAGCTTTGCATGGACTCACAACTATCTGGCCGTAGAGAAATCAAGTTACGCAGCAAACTTATTTTTCTTGTGAACCCTTGATCTGCATACAGTCTTTTAAGGACATCCCAAACTTCTTTGGCTGTAGCTGCAGTTTTCACATGCACATATAAGTTTGCATCCAAGGTGAGAATTAATTTCGCTTTGGCTTTTGCCACCAATGTTGTGTCGGTCTCAGATCCATCTAGACACTTCACTTAACCCTCAAGCACCAGGTAATTCTCCACTGCGAAAGCCCACTCCTCGTAGTTTTCACGCCCGAGCAATTTAGGGACACTAGGCAAATAATTGGCCATTTTCTTGATTAAAGCAATTCAAACGACGTTTTTACACCAATCCGAATACTCCTAAACTTCCAAAATTAGTTTTTAGGCGGCCTGGGCCCATAACCTGATAAAAATAGTGGAAACACTAGGGAAAACTTGCAGGAAAATGCGTAAAAGAAACTGCCCGCTTGAACGTCCAGCATTAAAAGCATTTATTCCGACACATACATCAGACAGGTGACAAGGGACATTGACATTAATGTCACAGTTGACAGACAAGAACATTCTGCAGCGTGGTTGCCAGCTGTGCTAAATAAATCATTTTTTGATACAATATCAGTGAAAGAATGCACGTGCAACGGATTTGGCTGTGATGTCTACAAGCGGTGTTGCCTCTGGCCTACGGGAGTAACGATCCACTGCTGTCAAACAGTAGCGAAATCCATAAGCACTGGGCATGGGTTCGATAAGGTCGATGTGGATGTTCTGGAACCGACCAGGAGCGAGTGATGAGGGCCCTGTTCAACATGATAAGAGCAACACTTAACCATAGAGATGAAAAACTATGGGTGAATGAGTTGCCCAAGCTAGAAGAAGACTATAACGCTATTTTAAGTAAACCAACTGGAGTAAGACCTTATGAGTGAATGTTTTGGAAAAAAAACAGGTTAAGGGCAGTTCAAAAGATGCTGAGAGGAGTACCCCAAGGAAAAATCAACTTTGAACAGGAGGAAATGGAAGACTGAAGAGAATAAGAAAGGAAATTATTGATCGTATGAATATAACTAGAACAGTGGCAAAGCCATTTCACGTGCCTGATCAAGTACTTATAGAGGCAAAGAACCACAGTGGCTGGACAAAAGCAGCTGCGACTGTGGCCAAATGTTAAAGCACAGGCAGATGCAATAATATTATATAAAGTTTCAAACATTGCTGCGGTCATGATTGATAAGGGCGATAAAAAAAGACTTGATGGCTGCGGTCATAAGTGAAAAGGACTGCGGTCCATAAAAAAAAAACTTAGTGGCTGTGGTCAATAAAAAAAACTTGACGATTGCGGTCTTTCAGAATGATTCGAGGACGAACAATGAGCAGGAAGGGATCGACTAGGTGGCTGAGTGGTCTAAGGCGCCATTCGACGAAAGTCACCAGAGAGGTAGTTCGCGGTGATCGGGTTTGAGTCCCGAGTGAGCAGGAACTATTTTTGTTCGACATTTAGTGGTACGCTCACTGGCTAACGTTACTGAGTAGACTGCAGTATTATTGATTACTGACAGTCAAAAAGTTTGAATAATTAGCCTAAATTGATTGGTCCCGCTAGTTCAAATATATAACTAGGTGATGTTCTCCATCATCAACTGCAATGGTCCTGGTGTTGTCGAGAAGGGCCTTTAAGGCCTACTCGCAGGGCACTTGTTTGACCCCTCATCCATACCAATACCAATGAGCAGGAAGGCCATGTTATATGCTATTATTTAAACGTGGCAGTCCCTCAATACTCAGTATCCGCTAAGGTTCTCAGTTCAGGAGTCGCCAGAAAGTTGCAGCCTTGTATTTCATTGAACTGTGAATCGTGTTAAGAAATTGTTGCATATAAAAAGCACATTTTGCATCTTGTTGATTGAAAATAGACAATTCTATCATACATATCGGTTGCCATATTTGCCATTAAATTTATTATATCGTGCTTAACGTATTTTGATTGTCAAGCTCATCTTGAAACAATGAAATCATCAAAAACTGTTACTTTGACGTTTATAAATTATTCGAGGAATATACGCATGACTCTGTTATTTTTGGTTTTAGAAAAAAATTCCATGATAACCTTTCAAGTTCAAAAAAAAAAGCTAATCGATTATGATAAAATTATACACGGTGTCCCCTTGAGTTTTTTGAAATAAATCGAGAACGCCTTGCTCAATTGTTTTTTTGTGAGCATAACGTTAATCCGTAGAAAAAATACCACTACTTTTCTCATTTACACGACCTCGTATCTTCAATTATAAAGAAGTTAGCAATAGTGCCGACTTAATCGGAGGCACCTTGTACATCTTATCTTCAAGTACGTATAATGCATATTTGGCAAGACAAGACTATATAGAAATCCACAGGGTTTATTTATGACTGCCTCTTTTTACGTGATGCTAACTCCAAAAAGGGTGAACTGAGAAACTAAATTTTGCAACAACGTTGGGCTACACGTACTGCTATACTGCCGGAAATGTTAGGGGTCATTCAGGTGAGGTAAGCGATTGCCTTTTATTTTTTATCCAACACGACATGATAGTAATGACTGTCATTATTGATGTCATTTTAGACAAGTGAACTATCAAATAACACACTAGTGTATAATAATCCATAAGTCACTAAAGTCCGTTTTTTTTTTAAATGCCTGACATGTGCCAAAATTGTAGGTTAAAGGTTGGCAATCTTGTATAGATTACTCGCAATTTGAAATGGAAATGGTAGACTGGGTAAGAACGGAACACCGAACTTCATCACCTTGACTATGATAATAATAATATGTCAAAATTTTATAAAATTTCATCATGCCGTATGGTAAACATTTATCTGCAGAGATAAAAGCTGCGATTAACAATGCGTATCGGGCGTTTGGAGACATATGCAAGGACCGGAATGACTGCATAGATAGATTATCAAGAACATTCATGGTAATATTCATTGGAAAACGAGTAATATTGTTTTAATACTACTTTTTGATGTTTTTTGTCATTGATTTTGCTTTCATCCATTATAGAGCCGTGAGCCATTACTAAATCTCATTAGTTCGAATAATGTCTAGGCACTATAGAAATACATATGTTAATATTGTAGATCATAATATATATTATTTTCTAGATTCATCAGAAGACTATTTTAAAAGTTCTTGAAGAAAAGGAAACAACCGCAGAGAAAAGAAGCGTGAAAAGGGGAAGAAAAAAGAAAGGGCCATGGTTTGAGCACATTTTTTTAAGGGAGGAAATTGGGAGATATATTTTTAAAAGTTTGGAAGAGGGGCTAAATTTTTGTTTGACAGAAATATTAGGTCACGCGCGGGAAGTGGTTGATTTTGATGGATCGAGAAGTCTTCCGCACAAAATTATTAGGGATATGGGTTTTAAATTTAAAAAAATAGATGGACGGAAAATTTTATGCGAAAAAAGTCATGTAAAACGTTTAAAAATAACTTTTTTGTGAAAATATTTGGAATATGAAAATTCTAGTGAAAACGTGGTTTTTATTTTTTTGGACGAGACGTGGATCTATCGGAATGGAAGTCAGATTAGAAAGTGGGTAAAAGAAGATGATCACAGGATGACTAATATCAAAATTTGCAGCGAGGGCGAAAGGTTCACAATTTTACATGCTGGGTACAGGGGCGGGTTTCTTCCAAATTGTGGGTTACTTTTTTCTAGTAAAAATAATGACAGGGATTATCATAAAACAATGAATGGAGATATCTTTATGGATTGGGTTAAAAATAAATTGGTTCCGGATCTGGGCAAAATTGAAGAGAAATGTGTCGTTGTGATGGATAATGCGCCATACCACTCAGTACTTTCGGAAAAACCGGTTACAAAATTTTCAAACAAATCGACCCTTTCGGCATTTTTGGAAAAACATAAAATTGAATGCATTCACGATTGTACCAGAATGCAATTGTGGAATTTGGCAGAACCTTTGGCTAAAAATTCTTGTGGTAAAAAGTACGTAGTCGACGAGTTTCTTAAGTCTTAAGGCTATGAAATTCTTCGACTGCCCCCATATCATTGTCAGTATAACCCCATTGAAATGGTATGGGCATATTGTAAAACTTGTTACAACAAGAACATAACATATCGATACCAATATTCTAAAAGGACGTATCCCACAAATTTCTTGATTTAGCGTTTTTAATTGATATAAGTCCAAAATATCGATCTCCATCTAAATCTAACATGGCGTAAGAAACATTTAACTGGAAATATTTCTTTTTCGCTTATTCTAATACGTCGTGAAAAAACCAGCTGATTTTTTATTTTCGAATAGGTCGTATACCACACAGTTTGACAGTTTGCCCCATTGTTTCAACAAGTGACGGTTGAGAGTTGATGTGTTGAATTTGAAATAGTGCAAAAATAGTATTAGGAGTGTCCGTTTTTCAATATGTCGAACGTAAGTTATATTCTAATGTTATTGGTTTCTTTATATTATGGTTATTTGTTTATAACGTAAAACATAATTAAAATATTTGCCGTTCAAATATGCATGTCATATACGTCATATTGTAATTTCGAATAACATGTTGAATACGACATATTTTCAAAAATATTCTGTTTAAAACGACGTAACCCTAAAGTTCGTGTTGTGGGTTAGGTCGTATTAGAACTAAGTAGGTATGTATTTAACTATGGACGAGTTTTTTATTGGTAGGGGAAGGTACCTAGTACCTACGTTAGATTAGATGGCAATGGCTTTAGAAAAACCAGCAGCTAACATCAATGAAACCAAATTGATCAATTCAGCGATCAATATTAATGATATGATTGACCACGTTCCTTACGAATTAGAAGTCATTATTGAAGATGAAAATAGCCTTCTTCAAGAAACCTTTGCTAATCAGGGTAATATCAACGTTGACTTACTTTCCGCGGATGTTTTAATGACTGACACTCTGCAAATAACCAACATAAATACCAGTGACATATTACACGAAATTGATTATTGTGTTGATCCACAAATTCTGCACATTGAAGAAGTTAATTTGGAAGAACATGAAGACAAACCTGAAGACAAAGTTCACGAGATCACACACTCTCATGGAGTGGTTCACTCGGAAGACGACTCAGATGAAGATAACCTAGCTTTGCTACTATTGCCGTAAGAGGTCAAACAAATTATATTTAGAGGAAGATTTCAAGGCAAAGTCCGATATATTTCAACTATATAAAACTAAATGTTTGGATGAAGATGTACTGCCCTTGTCACTCAGCACTTTTCTGAAGGAGTTTGACGGAATGAATCTTGCATTATTCAAGCCTAGGAAGGATCAGTGCGATCTATGTTGTGGATACAAAATGCATCAAATCAAAGAGGGTGTCTACCAGGATCATATTTTAGCTAAAGATCGTGCTCGCAAAGAAAAGGATCTGGACAAGAAGAAAGCACAAAATCAGGCTATTTATTGTTTCACGATGGACGTACAGGCCGTCAAATTGTGTCCGCAATTACAAGCGAGTGCCTTGTATTACAAGACAAAATTGCAGGTACACAATTTTACCATTTATGACTTGTCTAATCATGTATGCAAAAATTTTGTATGGAATGAAACCGAAGCGGAACTATCTTGTTCAGTTTTTGTAACTTGCATCGTCAAACATCTGGCATCAGTTTTGGAGACAGGCAAGAAACCTATAGTTCTATACTCGGACAGTTGTGGTTATCAAAACAAAAATGTCGATCTGTCGAATGCGTTGTCCGTTCTTGCAACAAAATTCAACACTGATATTGAACAGAAGTTTCTTGAGAAGGGTCACACTCAAATGGAGTGTGACTCTGCTCATAGTCTTATTGAGAGACGATTGAAGGGAAAAGATATTTTCCTACCGACAGACTACATTAATATTATAAAAGACGCCAGAAAAAAACCAGTGCCTTTGGAAGTGGAATATTTGGACCATTCCTATTTTCTTAATTTTGATAACCCGAATCTGATGAGGTATAACTCAATTCGTCCGGGAAAAATAGAGACCGATTTAAAGGTAACGGATATAAGATGCCTAAAATATTTACCTTCTGGTGAAATTTTATTCAAAACTAAGTATGAAGACCGTTATGCCATCTTACCCCAGAGACAAAAAAGTATTATTCTCGATGAATACGTACCACAGCCTTCATACAGAGAAAGGTTAGAAATTTCAAAGAAAAAATGGGTTGACTTACAACAGCTAAAAAAATTTATTCCAAAAGACACACATTATTTCTATGACTTGATCAAATATTGTGAAAAGACTGAAGAACCAAACAAGAAGAAAAATAATACAGAAATAGAAACATCACCCAACAATAAAAATACCGTCCAATTACCGGCGCTCAAAAGCGAAGAAAGAGCGAAGTACAAAACAGCCACAAAGAAGACTGAAAAAGAAAAGACTAAAAAAAAGAAGACTGAAAAAAAGAAGACTGAAAAAAAGAAGACTGTTAAAAAGAACACAAACGTAAATAAGAAGAAAAACAATTAGTTTATTATCTCTTTATGGTTGTTACAATTTAGTTTTTTTTTATGTTTTCAAGCTAAGTATGTTCAGTTAACAAAAATAAATGTCATTATTTCGTATTATAATGATTGTGTAATTTGTCTTAACCCACAGTAGTTATGATTAAGCTAATATGGCACTTACATAAAATGTCGTATCCCATAAGGTGTTGTAAATACAATAAGACGTAAGCCACTTATTTTCGTCATCTAATGAAATAATCAACAAAACACAACACTTAGTCGAAGAACATGTTTCTGAAATAATTTGGTAGTTGAAAAATTGAACCTCTTTCAAATACTTAAAAAAATATACGATTATTTCACCTCCTGTAAAATTTTGGATTCATGGGATACGTCCTTTTAGAATATTGGTATCGATATTCTAAATTAGTCGGTAGTGATAAAGTTTTACAAGTGTGGTCCGAGTCATTATCCAAATTCAGTATAGATATGTGGAATAATTGTGTTGACCATACAGAAAAATTAATTAGAGACGACTGGACAAAAGACATGGGTGTAACTAGTATTAACGAAGTACCTCCTTAAATAATATCATTTGAAGAGGATTCATCATCTGATTCTGATAATGACTATAATGACTATTCTTCTGAAGATAAGGACTGATTTTCAAATGATATGATCGAAGATGTCTTTTGAAGTCATATCCTCAATAAATTTTTTATTTCTGCCCAACTAGCACAACAATAATTTTCAACTATTGGTGCTATTTTGTTTTATAACTGCTTTATCACTGCTCTTCCAACACCATTTTGTTTTATATAAACATTGCAAGTAAAATATTTAGCTCTTGAGAAAGATTTTGCTTTATAATGTATACTCGTAAGAACATTATTGGGACAAAAATACAAAACAGTTTCACATGGTTTTACGACAAATTCCGATATTGTTTTATAAACGTTTACACAACAGATTCTATACGATATTTTTGCTTATCGAACATAATATTTGTTTTATAATATATTTATACCGGTATGTATCATCTGATACAAGGTCATTCTTTCGCGAACGAATGAAATTATTGTATAACATGGAAGCCATATTTTTTGTTATTTTGACTGCCCATCAGTGAGTCGTCCATTTTCAAAATTGTTACAAAAAAATTATTTAACCAATGATAGAATGCTGTGGATTACTATTTAGTATTTTATAATGATTTAAGATGGATCATCTGAATCATTCTATCACAATACAGTCCAAGTGAAAAAAATTCATTTGTCAAAAAACATGCGATATTTAGCTTTTTAGTTATGTTGAGGACCATCAAAAAATACATTATTCTCAGTGGGTACAATTCCGCAACAAAACTTCACTTTTATGGTGTTGGTTAAAACAAAAAAGCTACCCATGATATTATAACAACACAACTTTTATAAAACCTTTTTATTATAAAATTGTTTCACAGTACATGTTTTATAATAATTATTCCGTACATTTTTATAAAACTGTCCGATGAAAGCTTTGGAAGCCATAATAAAACAAATTGAGCAAATTGCTGCACAAAAGTGCGCCCTTTTTGTGTTTATAAGCTTTGTATAAACGTTTTTAGCGACACTGTTGTTGCATAAAAATAATTCTGCGTTGATGTTCTTCGGGCATCTATAAAACAGATAATTGTTAGTTGAGTGGTTAACACGTTATACCGCATAGCTGTACGTCTTATCATAATGAATCATATTTTTCCTGGGAGTAGTTCGGCTAACTAAAATTACCTATATAATTATTGTTTAAATATCGTTTAATATCATAACATGGCGAATCATATTCGAGAAAGCAGACACTCTGTGGTGATATCACATGAAAACGTCCCCCTCCCCGCCAAGGGCCCCAGTCCACAGAGACTCATCTTCCAGACCGCAACAAGCCGCCTGCCGTCACCAGCCAGTCCACAGAGGCTCGCTGTTCAACCATCCATACAAGGACAGTCCATAGAGGCTCGCTGGTCATTCATCCTGATCAACTCTCAATAAAGCTACCAGTCAAACACAATGGCAGACAAGAACGAGCTCGACCGCCTTGCACTAGAACAAGAAAATGTGACGATGAACAACAGCAAAAAAGACTCACAAACCAGAAAAACAGAATCCTACATCCAAAAACATATATGAAAACAACTGGAAAAATTATGGGAAGAACGACAATTCAATCAGAAAACTAAAGGACTTCGAGCATCCCTAAAAAACCAAATCATATTTTCAACAAGTGTTTGCCAAATATGACGAATTCTGGACCTACTTTTTACTAACATGCCCAGAGACCGCAGCTACATCCACCACCCAATCTGATCCGACTTTCTCCAGCAGCCAACAAAAACGGATAAAAATAAAAGAGTTCAAAATGGAACAACTGAAAGACTCACTTATGCAAATACAATCAGAGTTGGAACAAAACAAAGCAGAGTATCACCACAAGCATCTTATAGATAAAGTTAACCAACAATGGGATGTGATCCAGTACCTCCATGAAGCAATCTTAGTCAACGAAAAAGAACATGAAAACGAATATTGCACTCAAAACGTATTAGAAGAGATCCGCAGACAATTCGAACAAGTGGTTGACGATCTGACCATCAAACTCTAGCAAAACGTCATAGCACCGATTCAACAAGTACAACTTAATCAACCCCAACAGCATCTACAGATTCCAATGTTCTATGTCAAATATGATTTGTGACATTTTCAAAAACATCATTCATGAAAAATCTGCATTGACTAGAACAGACAAAATGAATTACTTAAGGACGGATGGACCTGGTACCTATCAGACGAGTGCACAGCAATCGATCATGACACTCAATTATATTTTCAGCTTCAAGAAAGTGAACTCCAACAGTGTATCCACTCCATCCGCAAAAGCTCGTCTGCTCTCCTGTCTCCATACGAAGCATTGAATCAAACCCGTCTTGCGTCATCGATGAAGTATACGAACGACCACTTCCCAGACATTGTCACATCCAACAGCCAACAGCACAGAACAAACGGCATACTTTGAAATTATGCGCAACGAATACTTGGATGTTCATGGCAAATTCTTCAACAGTCGCAGTGATTTTCAACGGCGCGCCGGCATCCGGAAAGATTTGGTATTGAATACAACCGAAAAAATCCAAATACCCCAAGAATGCATCATCCAGACAAAGCCCAACATCTTGACACACACTAGAAGCGGAAGCGTTCCTGTTATAGGCAGTTACTCCAAAATAGTGTCCATCATCTTCAATGGCAGCCTGATCAACCAAAAACCTCCATACCAAGCCACCGAGCCCATACTCAAGCAAACAGATAGCTTTGGAGACTTGATAAAAAAAGAAAGGGACCTCAAAGATCATCTCCATGACACGGTATGGCGTATGGCGTAGCGTTCATCAGCAGTATTACGACAATAGCCTAATGGTGATCCTAGCAGGATGTCGTGCAGTGAAACTGATCATCACGAAAAGACAGAAGAGACGAAACCAGAAAGCGGACAAACATAGAGGCCAAAACGAAGACATGATGTCTCTACGTTCGTCCATCAATTGTGGAGAGGCGGCAGAATGTTTAATTGCAACAATCATACATCAAATTATTCTAACTATTACATAATATCACTAAATGCATGTTTTTTACTTAGTATTATATTATTATTCAAGCGAAAAAAATAATAAAAGTTTATTGTTGAAATGGTTGGAAAACCCTAAATAAAGCATTTCGGTTCACCTGGTACACATACGATGCAGATCATTTCATTTTTCGAGTACGTTATTAGTATCAATAGTGCCAATACTTCAAAACCAAAATTGATGTATGTCAGGCATTTAAAAAAAAAACGGACTTCAGTTACTAGTGAGTGTCAACCAAACAAACAACCTATTTTGACCAAAATGTAAAAAAGTCATTGTCAAGTCATCATAACATTTATAGGGTACTGAGCTATGATTTGATCACAGAGCTCATTGATAATAGAATCTTTCATAAAAAACGATTTGTTCGACTTTTTGTATTACATTGTGTATCACCATGCCACTATGCCACGTCCTCGTGGTATGAATCTTTCATAACACAAGTACGATAAATAACTTTTATCAATGATAGAGTGTGCTTTTTTCCTCAGAAAACTCTCGGTGTTTAGAAAAAAAACAGCTAAGCTGCTCCTGCAGAAGATCATAATTCCGAATCAGTCTGGTTCCTTATGAAACTATCCAGGTGGTTACAAAACTTATAAGACATAATATTATGTCCATCTTTATGTTGTCCAACATTTTTTTTTGTACAGACATCCAAATACGCCCTCTATATCATAAAACAAGATTCAAAAAGAAGTTTAGAGATATATTCACAAAGCAAAATGTTATTTTGAACAAAATGTCCGCTCCCAATGCCGTTTCCATGATTTAACACTTTTCTATAAGGGGCTGTAGCTGCTTCATAGTTGCAAAAATAATGTCGAAATGTTTGGCTTTGAATGTGGAAACGGCTTCAAGCCGCATGTGGCTTGATTCGGAGAGTAAGGGAACTGTGTACATACAGGAACCTTATGTTTACCAAAAACTCCTGGATCGGAGGTGTACCGTGTCGCCTCGACGTGTTGAAACCCTTTTCCCATTTCCTGGTCTTTTTCTGCGTTCATTGTTTTGGAGACGTTTTAATGATACGCCTTCATGATATTTCGAGTTGTCAGTTGCTTCCAATGAAACAAACTGCATTCATTCTTTATTGTCGAAATCCATAAGCGAATTCTGAATTTCAGTCTCCAGATTTCCAGTTGTAGTTGTGGTCAAAACGTGCGGATCCACGTGAAGACGATTGTACATTTGCTGTTCAGAATCCGCGATGAATAGAGCTAAACACCAACTTCTTCTGTCCCAGAAGTCTGCTGAGTCAAAACTAGTTTGAAGTTGACATCGGCTCAAAGGATCAGACTATAGGACGCATAACACCCTATGCAAAATTTTCCGATCTATATATATTTGATAAGAAAAGTTTGTGATTGTTTTGATAAATAACAAATCAACTTTTATGGAGAGACAATAATGTAGATCATAAAAAAGTTTGGTAAATAACTTGTTTTCAATGCGCAAATCTAGCATTCATGATATACTGGGAATTTAATCTTGTTGAACACTTACCTATTTCTGAACAATTTTATGACTGTTCAAGATAATAAAATTGAATCAACTACATGCTTGTCAAGGAAATCAGGTATCTCCATCAACAGTGACATCCCTATTTTTCTCATAATATGATCTGTAACATATGACTGCTCATGTGAAATTTTTGTTTGTTGATATTTATGCCAGAAATATCTCAAATGGACTTATAGCTCAATTCAATGTTTTCGTTCTACAAACTTTCTTATGTGAACCCCAAAAATACAATTTTTTTAAAATATTTTACCCAGTCATTGTATGGGTATACATTATGTTCCATATTATTATACAAGAACGGAACTTGGATCAGCAATATATGAGCAAGTTCTGCATCTCTCAATACAAAAGTGAAAGGAACTTTCAAATGACGATTGGATGCCATTTTCAAAAAATGGTTGATTTCAGTTTTGAGTGGGATTTTCCCAACCGTTGCTTTCAAAAAATGTGACATTCTTGATAGTTCACCGACTTATAGAAATGGTAATCACAATTCGCATCTATATGAACCTCACACTAGTATTGAGAAATGATAAAAAGATCCAAAAAGTGGTAGTATAACAGGCGCAGTAAGGACCACACCAACTAGAGCGTTGGAGGTTATCTTGGACGTACCTCCACTACACCTATTTTTTGAGAGTGTTGCACTCAGGACAGTATTTTGCCTGATTTATTAAGAGCACCTGAAACTGAGAAGCAAGGGACACTCTGCTAAAATGAGTGAACCACAGCAAAGGATTGAGTGCTGGTCATGCACTCCGACTACATGTCTTCAATCTTCATTGCTGGAAGCTTGGATCAACACCACGCCAGAAAATTGGATGGAACTGGACAGATCAGCCCTCATACAAGATGGGTATTGGTGGTTCACTGATGACTCCAAGCATCAAAAGAAAAAGTTCAGGAGCGGGACTATGCAAGGGTAGAACGGGCAGTAAAATGTTCTTTTTTCTCTTCGCGCATAACATTCTACAGAGCGGGTAGTGGACTTCAAAGCTGTCCTAGAATGCGAAAGATTCTCTGGAAAAGAGTATGCAGTACAGTGACAAAGTGAGGCTAATTTGAGCCCCAGGCCACAGCGGTATAGAGGAAAACACCGCCTAAATCGGTGCGTCAAGAAAGCCGATCGGTCCCGAACCAATGTTGGGCATCCAAAAGGCAACAAGAGTAGGTGAGACAAAGGAACTTATATTTGAAAAGGCCACTCGATAGTGGAACAATGTCTCAGACCTGAGACTCTGTGACTTGCATTCTCTATGAAAGAGAATGAGAAAGCGAATCAAATAAAAAGCAGTTGTAATAAGTGGTAATCTATACGTAATTCCCTATAACTTTTGGCTGTCAAACGAACGTGTTTGTGTGTAACGAATGTCATACTAGATGATTCGCACATCCACATACATGTAAAAGAGTAACTTTTTGGATTCGTTTGATTCAAACGTACGATGATAAAGATCGATACACCAAAACTAAAACAGAGCAAAGCCATGCATGCTGTTTCTGTTTGCGTGTTGCATGCTGTTGCTTTGGTGTGGCGCGGGCAACTCGATGGATGGTCCTTTTGGTAACAAAGGGGGCGATATGTTGTGTAAATACGTGAGATGGAAATGCACAACCAAAAGACGACGATGATAGTGTCTTGGATCTTTTTCCAAAGTATATCGGAAAGTCGTTCGGCTGCACCGTACATAGGTGAGTAACGATCCACTGCTGTCAAACAGTAGCGGAATCCATAAGCACTGGGCATGGGTTCAATAGGGTCGATGTGGATGTTCTGGAACCGACCACGAGTGACAGCGAAGTTTACCAAAGTCGATTTGACGTGCCGTGTGATCTTGCAACGTTGACAGGCTTGGCAAGCCTTGGCCCATTCAAGGCAGTCTTTGCGGGAACAGACTTGGATACGTCGCAGTACAAAGTCACCAAAGTTCCGGGTACAGGGCAACGACCCAGCTACAGGGATGAGAGAGCTGGAGATTGCGATAGCTCTTGTAGTTCTTGGTCAGTGTCCTGTGCAGTGGCCAGTTTGGTGAAGTTTTATGGTTTGATTATAGGTTCCGTGCGAGACAAAGCATCGGCGACAACGTTCTCCGAGCCGAAAACGTGACAAATGTCTGTTAGAAACTGTCTAATGAGATCCAGGTGACGTATCTGTCGTGGCGTGCAAGAGTCGAGCTTCTGCTGGAAGGCGTAGATCAGTGGTTTGTGATCTGTGTATATGGAGAAAACTCGGCCTTTAAGCATGAAACGAAAATATCGAACACTGCCTTAAACTGCGTGTAGTTCACGATCTTATGGTGATCAATGCAGCTGTGATGTGGTTAGTTTTCACGAGAAGAATCCAAGGAGTTGCCAAACGTTTTTGACGCGTTGTTGCATCACTCCTCCAATGCACGTGTTGGACGCATCAGTGAATAGAGACAGTTCTGCTGACAAATCGGAATGCGCAAGGAGAGTAGCGTTGACAAGACTTTTTTTGCAGGCTTCGAAAGCATCTGTGCGGGATGGAGTCATCTCAGCCTGTGCGGAACCTTTTGTCTTGGACCTAGGAGGGCATCATCCAAAGGGGCTTGAAGTGTTGCTGCATTCGGTACAAGACGCCGGTAAAATGTGAACATACCTATGAAACGACGAAGATCTTTGGCAAAAGTTGGCAGACGAAACTCCAAAATGGCTTGGACTTTTCCAGACAATGGGCGAATGCCTACAGCTGGGGAAAGAGAGTTCAGGTACTCCAAGAAACGCACGTGTTTGGGTTGATGAGAACTCCATGTGGTAGGCCTTCACAAGATCCAGTTTGCAAAATATCGTGCATCCTGACAGGAAGGCATTGAAGTTTGCTACATTACGCACCGGATAGCGATCAGGTATGGTGCGTGCATTAACAGCACGGTAGTCGCCACATGGACGCCAACCGTCTTTCTTGAGCACCATATGTAGAGGTGATGCCCAACAGCTCTCAGATGGTCGAGCGATGCCAGCGCGAGAAGGTTAGCATATGGGCCAGTACTGGTTACGATCTTCAAACTGGGTCCACTAGGCACAGTCGTTGATCCGGTGGCTTTGAGCAATGTCAGGTTATCTACAAAACAAGAACGTCGAACGTCAACGAGAAGATCGTAGTGGGACAAGAAATCTACTCAATGATAGGCTTGCTGACATCGTCAATCACGAAACGCCATGAGAAGTCGCGTCTCAGTCCAAAATCGAGATGCAACACTTTAGGGCCGTACGTACTGATAGTTGTGCCGTTGGCTACCAGAAGCTCGTATGTGGTGCTATGACCACGAACGAGGGATTTTGGATAGTCGCACAAGTCTGAACCAGTGTCGATCAGGTATTGGGTACGTTTATTACGATCCGTGACGATCGGCGGCGTGAAGTTCCAAGGTCATCCACCATCAATGACTGCCGGTCAAGTTTTCCGATGGATCGCAGTGTGGCTTGCAGTTGCGAGCATGTTTGCCGAAACGCCTGTGATACCAGCAACGAATGTTGTTACTGACTGAGCTGGAACTACTCTCATGGGAGTTCTGAAAATGTGATCGACGAGAATGAGAACGGCTCCGTTGATGTGGTGATGAAGAACGGGTGGTCAAACTGGTGACCTGATGACATAGATCCACGATCTGCTGCTTTAGATCCTAAAGAATCGGGTTCTAATTTGTGGTGACGGAGTTAACACGTGAAACTTGGGTCACCTCGTAAACTTTGTCGGCCAGGTTAGCAACTACATCTAGGTCAGATCCTGACTGAGTAGCAATGATGGCCTGTAACTGCGAAGATAGCCGGTCAGTCCACCAAGTGCGCAGCATATTTTCTGGTATAGAACTTGAGTGTGCAAGTTCACGAAGGTGTCTGAGAAACTGTGAAGGTGTACGGTCTCTTAACTCCTCTTGTGATAGAACTTGGCGTACTCGCTGTTCCGCTGATTTGGAAAAACGAGCTATGAGTTCACGTTCGAGTTTGTCATACCAATGAGTTGCAGGTGGATTGAGGATGATGTCCTCTACCTCCGCAGCGTAGGTGTTATCTAGTTGTATGGTGATATGCTTGTATTTGGTTGAATCTTGAGTTATGCATGTCGAGGTGAACTGTGACTCTACTTGAGCAAACCAAAGTGCGGGATCGCTGGGCCAAAAATGTGGTAGTTTTGAAGTCACTCGTGAGACAACTTCAATTGGTGATGTATCTGCTTGACGGTTTGAATAGAGAATAGAGTCCGGATTGGAAACAAAATGTGGAGCAGAGGTTATTGTAGGATCATTCGTGTGAGAAAGATGAAGGCGAAGCGATTGGATATGCGCTTCATAATCGACTCTTGTTGATGCAAGTTGCTGGTTGGAGTTTCTTTGTTGGTCGCATTTTTGTCTCAAACTGCTCCTGGAGTTGAGCAAGTATTTTTTGCCTTATCGCTGAAGGTAATCCGTAGTCCTCCGTTGAATTGAAAACAGACGCCAAATTCCGTTCTAGATCGATCGTGACGACCACGATTCGACTCCAAACTCGATCGAATCCGAAAACGGTATTCTGTCTTACGATCGGATCTGTCATCGGAAATCGTCGGAATTCGATCAAAACAAACGACCACTAGAGGTTGGTTAAAAGAAGAGCTATCTACATAACCACAAAGTTTGTTTATATTTGGATTATTTGGAATTTGGAGTTTTGGCTTTGAGTTTGTTTTTGAAAAGGTTGGTGTTATCCAAATTATCATCAATGTTGCCCATTGTACGAAACAGAATAAGAGCTGCAGCTGCAAGACGAAGAAATTTAGAATTAATTCAACGAAGAATTGCCTTGAGAAGACAAAGTCGACCGTTTTCTTCAAGTGAAGAAAGGTTTATCGAACTTTTTCGATTGAGGAAGCAGTATGTTGAATGTTTTTTCTTGTTAAACATTGCTTACTATTGGTTATTTTAGCATGGTTCAAAATATCATCGATATTTTGAGACCTCATTTGGAGGAAAGAATTACCCAAAAAGGCATAACTCTGGAGGCAAGAGTTCTAACTGCTTTGAGATTTTATGCCACTGGCTCGTACCAGAGGTGTATTGGTCAAGGTTTTAATGGTGGTATGAGTCAGTCTTCAGTGCATAGATGTATTAGATCAATAACAAGTGCTCTTGTCCGTATTGCTCCTGATTATATCAAGCTGCCCAACACTCTTGAAGAAAGAAATGAAATAAAACAAGAATTTATGGACAAATGGAGGTTTCCAGGTGCAGTTGGAGCTATTGATTGCACTCATATTGCTATCTTGAAGCCCCAGGTGTGTAACTTATTTAAATGTATTTTATTTTTCACCAAAACCTCAACTATACTAATTTTGTTTTTATTTGTTTTGCACTCGGTTCTGCCTAAAAGAGAAATGATATGAGAATTTCCTATTATATCCTAGATGCATTCTCAGTGGATATACAGTGTGCCCATGGATTGAGTTTTCGTAACGTGTAAATAACAAAAGATTTCCGACTTCGTTTACGATTTTCTGGAAATCGCTCCTGCATGGACCGAAACAAAGATGTGAAAAGAATGAGTCAAATTAATTAATATATAGGGTGGTTTCGGGACGATTTTATAAAAAATGTCCAAGAGCAAAGTACCTTTGTTTAAACATATATCAAAATAGTTACAAAAGAAAGTTATTTGGAATAAAAAGTTATGACCGAATACCAATTTTGATACAAATTAGGTACCTACTTTGACTTTTTTGGGACATGGAGAAATTTTGTTGATTTTATTAAAATTGGGAGGAGTAAAGTACTCTTGTTTCAAGAGTTATCAAAAAAAATTATTGAAGATAGTAGTTGAGGATAAAGAGTTATGGCCGAATCTCAATTGTTACACAAATTGGCCTATTTTGTTATTTTTAGGGACTTAAAAAAAATGAAAATAGGCCAATTTGTGTCAAAATTGGTATTCTGTCATTACTTTTTATTCTTAACAACTTTCTTCCACAACTTTGTTCGAAATCTCTCTAAACAAAGGTATTTTACTATTAGTATTTTTTTATAAAATCGCCCCAAAACTACCCTGTATAATAATAATTGATTTGACTAATTCTTTTCACATCTTAGTTTCGGACCATGCAGGAGCGATTCCCAAAAAATCTTAATCCAACTCGAACATGTTTTGTCATATTTACACCTTACGAAAACTCAATCCGTGGACACACTGTAGATACCTGACCCAAAAAATAAAATAATGCGGCACAAAATCTCAGAGCATTTGTCATACTTGCTAAAAATCCTATAACTTGATGTTTCGAAATGTTTTTAATTTAATTTTTTGTTCCAGGTGGATAAGCATAATTTCATTAATAGAAAAGGGTTCCATTCTCTGAATGTTCAGGCTGTCTGTGATCCAAGCCTTAAAATAAGAAGCATATTTGCAAATTTTGGTGGTTCTACACATGATTCATTCATTTGGAGAAATTCTGATGTGAAAGACTTCATGAATGCTTTGCATGTTGGACAGGAAAGGTCTTGGCTAATTGGTGACTCAGGGTATTCGTTAGAGCCTATTTTGTTGACCCCCTTCAGAGATCCCCAAAATGAAGGGGAAAGAGGATTCAATGCTGCCCATATGTCTGCAAGAAACTGCATTGAAAGGTGCTTTGGTGTCTACAAAAATAGATTTAGATGTCTACTGAAGGAAAGATCAGCAAGGTATCAGCCAGAATTCATGTGCGACGTAAATAAGGCCTGTGCAGTCTTGAACAACATGTGCATTAATGAAAATTTTCATGAAGAACCAGAAGAGATAGATGGAGCCGAGGATGGAGATGACAATGTCAATAATAATCCTCCTTGTAATCCTCCAAACATACAGGCTCTTGCTGCAGGAATCCAAGTGAGGAGTAGAGTGGTTCAACAATATTTTTAGTAGTAAAATGTTTCATGGTTGACGATTGTTTTTTTTTTCATTTAAAACTGTTTTTTTTTGTTTATAATGATAGTACTATGTATACAGGGCTTTTCACTCAAAACTTCCCACGTCAATATCTCGGAAACGAATAGGAATATTTCATTTCTGTAAAAAGTAGTCAATGTATGGGGTCGAGTAGTTATTTTGCACAGTTAAAAAAATTCGACGCCTACCAAGAGTAAAGCGTCGCGACGCATCGAAAATATTAATCGATTGCAGCAAAGTTGCGTATTTTGATGCTTAACAAAATGCCGTTTTAAAAGCCAAGAAATTCCGACTAACTCCGAAATTATCCGAAAAAAACCTAAATTTTTCAAAATTGTTTTCATTTTTTTTTGACCACATTTGAAGAGATATTTTGAAATGAATGGAACTTCTTCATTGCCACTTTTTGCCCTTTACAAGATACCCTTATTGAATTGAAGAACTGACGTTTCGTCTATGAGCAGCCATCATCAACTTTGTTTTTTTAAATACGGTCCTGGATTTTTTAATTCAGGGATATTATAAATTATTAAAAAAAAGAACCCAGTACAACCCAAATTTTCAATAAATCGAATGATTAGTGTAATAGCAGATGAATATACTTACAACACCTATCTCCTTGCTTCCAACACCTTTGTAGAAAGAATCGCCCAATAGATTCAAAAGTCTTAACTCCATGTCAGTGAAGGAAACTGTCATTTCACCTCCTCCTGTGCCTTCAAGTTCTAGCTTTTTTGCCGAAGCTTTCTTTTTCAAAAGATATTTGTAGTCTGTCCAAGTCTGAAAACATAACAACCACTTGAATTCCATTTAATCTCATCATTCAAATTTTGGTTTTAACGGGTTTTGCAGTAACTCCAAGATATAGGTACTACCTATAAAATATTCACCTTTTGCCACTTGTCTGCACTTCGTTCACCGAAACCCAGTGCATTCAGGTTGCCTCCGAGCTCTTCCCACAGCTGTTTTTGAGTACGTCTGCCATTGGGGCCAGTGAAGCCCCCTGTAGCTAGTTCTCTATGACATTCCATGAAATTTACAATAATCTCCCAATGGGCTTCTCTCGTTTTAAAAGACATTTTTCTAATTTTAATTGCAAACAAATCCCATCAAAAATGACTCGTCCAAAACACAAAGCAAAGTAACGGTTTTTATGAATAACATAACCTACAATGTCAAATTCGATATGAATTCGACTGCTTCACAGTCATCGAGAAACATTATCGATTTTCGAATCGTGAATCGAGGAAGGGAATGCGCCTTATCGAGTGACGTGCCTGAACTCGATCGAATCTCGTGTCGATCGTGGAACGGAATCTGGCAACAGGGCTCGACGTGACAAAGCAACTGAAGCACAACACTGATGTCAACCGACAAAGTTACCGTCAAAGTCACACTCAACCGACCAAAACGAAATTGATCACGTCGGGGTCACCAATGTGGGAATTCGTATCCCTAATGGAAATGATGTTCGGGTAGCTGGATACTGCAAAATATTATTATTGTAATTACCAAAATAAAAATTTAAATGAAACTGCCCGGATGACCGTTAACACTTCCGCGACGTCAACAAGTGACTTGTTTTTTGTTTCCTTGCGACCCTCTTCTTTTCTCTGGTGCCTGTCATTCCCAGGGTGTGTTCCGGGTTCTGGCAGAAGTGCATAGTGCGTCACGAAGTTTCACCACAGCTCCTATGCGCCAGTACAATGTTGGAAGCTCATTTGAGAAGATAGCCCTATGGCTATTGTTGCTGGACCGTTTTCTGAGTCAGTCGGAGAAAATAAATACACCCATGTCGTGATGGATTACTTTGGAAAGTGAGCAGTAGCGTATGCCTTTCCTAACCAAGAAGTGGCAACGGTAGCTGATGTACTGGTTATGGAGCAGAATTGCCGTTTTGGTGTACCGTTGGAACTGCATCCGGACCCCTATTCCGTGTACCTGTGGAATTCTAGCAACACGTCGCTTTTCCATCATTTTACACAGAGAGCGACGTGTTGCTATGGAATTCAATAAAAAGAAAATTGGTTGGAAAGCAGTCAGTAATAGAGTAGGGCAGTTAGATCCTCATTTATGACAAGGTCAAGCTTTCGGGAGACAATTTCCTCCCTTCTTCAGGACAACTAGTGAGAAATGGACAATAATTAATTTCATCGCATGAACAATAATTGATTGGGACTCACCAATGTTAACAAAAAAAACTTATCACTCATGTGAGGAAGATATACAGAAACATTGAACGTTGTAGATATAGTGAGAATAACAAGAATTAGACGTAACACTAGACATAACTAACTTGATTGGTGGTTAAAAGATAAGGGATAAAATAGTAAAATGATTGAATGTTTGATTGTTAAAAAAGTTCAAATTGTAGTTTGAAATGAGTAAAAATAATAAGTTGAGGAATAGAATGTGATTAAAATAGATAAAGTTGATAAATGGGACTATGTACAGCGTTGAAAGACAGGTATTTTGGCACTATACAAAAAACTGAAAACAACAACCTAATGATGCAGGAGGGTACTGCAGCTCCATCTGTGTTTGTATGGTAGAAACTAGTTTGGTGGATGCAACAGGAATCCTCATTTACGTTGGCCAATCTGGAAGACAGGATGATATGTGGCAACGTGCTAATATCTCAAGCCGGGCAAAACATCTGGTGCCTGGCGCGCGCTACTAAATTTGGAAAGCGGAGTGAGGAAAGTTTGAATTAAACCTCAATTCAGCTTGCTACCAAATGGGACTGATTTGATGGAATGGGTCACTTTCAGTTCTATGGTGGTATCCAGAGTGTGGGGCACCAATCTCCGTTTGTTAACTTCAAGTAAGTAGCTGTAAATTGAGCCAAGGTTTTGATAATCGTGTTGATTGTAAAGATTGTTGGGGGTGATTTTGATGTGGACCATTTCCAAAAAGAGACGTTTATGGTAGGTATTGGAACGTGCTAGCACCTGAGCCTCGTCAAAGTTAGGATTGTGTCCTGAATTGGTGCGGTGTTGGGCCAATCCACTTGTTGGTTGGCGTCTTCTACAATCACTTTTGTGCGATGAAAGTCTGGATGATAGTTTTTGTGAGGTTTGACCGTCATAGGAGCACTCACAGGCCATGCAAGGAACCTTATAAACTACATTCCTCATGTTTTTTATGGGTAGGGGGATTTTAGTCTTGCTTTAGGCTAGACCTACTGTTTTTGTTTGTTTCTTTGCGAATTTTGCCCCCTCATGGTTAAGAATGCCGATTAATTTCGGGGTAAGGTGATCTTAGTGTGGCAAAACAAAATAATGGGATTGTTGTTCAGGTGGTGGCGCTGGTGGAGGAAAGTCAGGCAAGTGACGTTCCTGGGTGTCCTAAAAACCATGTCTGGTACTGTATAGCAATTTGCTTACCCTCCTCCATGGGTATTATTTCTCCCTCAGTATGTGTGATAGGGTTTGGAGTGATTGGTCCCTCTTAGTTGGATGAGTGAGCAGCACAGCTCGACGTTTGAGTGCCAGGATGAGGTTGATCTTCATATTTTGGGAATGGTATGATTTGAAACTGATGAATCTGTTTGAAGCCGTCGATTTGCGGTACCAGGTAGTGTGGAGGAAATTGGTTTCCGAACTATGTAGCCTCAAGTCAAGACACGGGATGCTGCTATCAGACTCACTCTAAATGGTGAATTGGAGGTTTGAGTTGTATAAGTTGAAAATGTCCAGAGTTGAAGCCACTGAGTCCATAGGAAAGGCCAAAATCAGATCATCAACATATCGCTTGATTAGGGAAGAGTGAAAGGGCAGTTTGTCCACACAGCTATCGATGAGGTCATCCAGAACGTAATTTAGCAGGATGGGTGATAGGGTAGATCCCATTGGTGTGCCAAAAACCTGTTTGTAGTACTCATTATCAAATATGAAGTAGTTGGAATCAAAAATAATCTCCATAATGGTCCTCATGCATGGCAGGTCCAGAGTGCAGTGCTGGGATATGTCATTCCAATGTGACGTGATGCTGTCCATGATGACGTCGAGAGATGAGTTGTTGAATAGTGACACAACGTCAAAGCTAACTAGAACATAGTTTTCAGGTATGTGTACCTCCTATGTTAGTCGAACCTCACAAAAACTATCATCTAGACTGTCATCGCACAAAAATGATTGTAGAAGACGCCAATCAACAAGTGGATTGGCCCAACACCACACCAATGCAGTACACAGTCTCAACTTTGACGATGCTCAGGTGCTAGCACGATCCAATACCTACCATAAACGTCTCTTTTTAGAAATGCTCCACATCAAAAACACCTCCCACAATCTTAACAATCAACAATTGATTGATTGATTGATTATCAAATCCTTAGCTCAATTCACAGCTACTTACTTGAAGTTCACAAACGGAGAATAGTGCCCCACACTCTGGATACCACCATTGAACTGTGAATGACCCATTCCATTGAATCAGCCCCATGTGGTAACTAGCTAAAGTGAGGTTCAATTCAAACTTTCCTTACTCCGCTTTCCAAAATCAAATTGAGTAGCGCACGCCAGGCACCAGATGTCAGCCGGGCTTGAGATAATAGTACGTTGCCACATATCTCTCAGATCGACCAACGTGAATGTGAATTCCTGTTGCATCCACCAAACTAGTTTCCACCATACAAACACAGATGGAGCTGCATTACCCTTTTGCATCATCAGGTTGTAGTATTTTGTGTATTGGTTTTATTCACTTTGTGTCTACAAGTGCCAAAATATCTGACTTTGAACGCTGTACATAGTCCTATTTATTGGTTTGATCTATTTTTATCTCATTTTATTCCTTAACTTATTCTTTTTACTCATTTTAAACTACAATTTTATTTTTTTTAACAATCAAACATCCTATCATTTTATAATTTGATCTCTCATCTTTCAACCATTAAATCAGTCATGTCCAGTGTTACGTCTAATTCTTGTTATTCTCACTATATCTACAACGTTCAATGTTTCTGTATATCTTCTTTACATTAGTGACAACTGTTTTTTATTAACTCATAATTGCTAAGTCCCATCCAATTATTGTTCATGCGATGCATTTATTATTGTCCATTTCTCACTAGATGTCCTGATGTAGGGAGGAAATTGTCTCCTGAAAGCTTGACCTTGCGATAAATGAGCATCTAACTGCCCTACTCAATCACTGACTGCTTTCCTACCAATTTTCTCTTCTTTGTAACCGTACCAGTCACCAATTCATTCACTGTATCTACAAAAATGGGATTTTTCCTTGACATCTCCCGACTATATGGCAATCATTGCGAAAAATTGCTAAAATCATGGGCCAAACTTGTCACCAAGCAAGCTTCACTCCATAATAGTAAGATATTTTTGTTAAAATGTTGATAGCCATACCTGACCCCTACACACATTACCAATTACACTAATGGCATCAATACCCCCGTGTTCTTTTATTGGAGGCTGAATGGATTGTATGGGCGTACTTCTTGTGCATCAAGCACGATGTTTCCAATATGAAGAGAGCGGGAAGTGTGAGGATGCTTTGCCTTTTAAAGTATGGCTTACAGGACGTTCTTTGGTTCAAGCCATAAAGAAACCTGATCGCTCTCTTTTGTATTTTAAAAATACTGTTGAACAGTCCCACGGAGCATGAGCCCCAAAAGCAAATTCCATATCTCATCCTGGACTCCACGAGACAGAAATACACATTCCTGGCTATCGATGCACCCAGTTCTCTCCTCACCAAACGAACCGCATAACATCCCCGAGACAGCTCACTGCAAAGACCCTGCCAAAAACTTGAAGCCCTCAAACGAAATGCATACTCAGACATCAAGATCCAGGAGAATTGGTTCCGCAATCTCACTCATGTAGACATTCCCGCTGACATCAAGAAGTTTCTGGCCCCAGGACTCAAGTTCAGCCTTAATCCCTCAGTTAAAGAACTTGACATACCTGCACTCCTAGCTGATGTAGAAAGCATTATCAATGGCCACACGGACGATGATAAGGACGTCCTCAGATCCCGGTGTACCAATGTCATCACTAATCACATCCACCAAAACCATGAGGCTGAAACCCACCTCAACAAGCTCTTCTCAGATCCTAGACGTTTCCTTCAACAACACAATGACATCCATATTGTGTTGAGTGACAAAGGTAACGTCACAGTAGCCATTTCCAAAGATGATTACATCCAAAAGTCTAAAGAACTTCTCAATGATCCCAAATACTACTCCAAACTGCGAGTCAACTCCACATCAACCCTTCAAGTTGAGGCTAACCGACTAGTCAAGATGCTCAAGAAAGCTGGACACAAAGATGAGCCAACCTGCAAGAAAATGATGAACCACAACACCGTGGCTCCTAGGTTCTACACCCAGCCCAAAATACAGAAATCAACCTTAGCTATGAGACCTATTGTATCAGCTATCAACTGCCCGGATGAGGCCCTGGCACAGTACCTCACTAACATCTTATCAGCGGCATATGACTATCAAACCAAGTACCATGTCAAAGACACCTTTGGGTTCAGCAGTTTTGTTTATGATTAACACATACCTGAAAACTATGTACTAATAAGCTTTGATGTTGTGTCACTATTCACCAACTTACGTCTCGACGTCATCATGAACAGCATCACCACACATTGGATTGACATATCCCAACACTCCACTCTGGACCTGCCATGCATGAGCACCATAATGGAGTTTATTTTTGATTCCAACTACTTCATATTTGATAATGAGTACTGAAAACAAATTTTTGACACACCAATGGGATCCACTTTATCACCCATCCTGGTTAATTACGTTCTGGATGACCTCATCGATAGCTGTGTGGACAAACTGCCCTTCCACACTCCCCTACTCAAGCGATATGTAGATGATCTGATTTTGGCCTTACCTATGGACCCAGTGGCTTCAACTCTGGACATTTTCAACTTATACAACCAACACCTCCAATTTACTGTTGAGAGTGAGTCTGATAGCAGCATCCCGTTCCTTGACTTGAGGGTACATAGATCGGAAACCAATGTCCTCCACACTGCCTGGTACCGCAAAGCGATGGGTTCAAACAGATTCATAAGTGTCAAATCTTAAAATCCCAAAAATATGGAGATCAACCTCATCTTGGCACTCAAACGTCGAGCTGTGCTGCTCACGCATCCAACTAAAAGGGATCAATCACTCCAAACCCTATCCCGCATACTGAGGAAGAATTCAAACCCATGGAGGATGTTAAACAAATTGCTATACAGTACCAGACATGGTTTCCAGGACACCCAGGAACGTCACTTGCCTGACTCCCCTCCACCAGCTTCATCACCTGAACAACAATCCCATTATTATGTATTGCCACACTAAGATTACCTTACCCCAAAATTTATCGGCATTCTGAACCATGAGGGGGCAAAATTCGCAAAGAAACAAACAAAAACAGTAGGTCTAGTCTATAGCAAGACTAAAACCCCCCTACTCATAAAAGACATGGGGGATGTAGTTTATAAGGTACCTTGCATGGCCTGTGAGTGCTCCTTTGTCGTTCAAATCTCACAAAAATCATCATCCAGACTATCATCGCTCAAAAGTGATTGTAGAAGACGCCAACCAACAAGTGGATCACCAATACAGGACGAAGTCCTAACTTTGACGAGGCTCAGGTGCTAGCACGTTCCAATACCTACCATAAACGTTTTTTTTTTGGAAATGGTTCACATCAAAATCGACCCCCTTGACAATATACTTGAATATCAAAACCTTAGCAAAATTCACAGCTACTAACTTGAAGTTCACAAATCGTGCCCCACACTCTGGATACCACCATTCCTCACTCCGCTTTCCGAAGTGCCTGGCGCGCGCTAAAGCTCTGGTGATCTTTTGCCCGGCTTGAGATATTAGCACGTTGCCATATATAATCCTGTCTCTCAGATCTACCAACGTAAATGAGGATTCCTGTTGCATCCAGCAAACTAGTTTCTACCATACAAACACAGATGGAGCTGCAGTACCCTCCTGCATCATTTAGTTGTAGTTTTCAGTTTTTTGTATATTGGTTTAATTCTCTTTTTGTCTACTAGTGCCAAAATATCTGTCTTTTAACGCTGTACATAGTCCTATTTATTAGTTTCATCTATTTAAATCACATTTTATTCCTTAACTTATTCTTTTTACTCATTTTAAACTACAATTTTAACTTTTTTAACAATCAAACATTCTATCATTTTATCATTATCTTTCAACCACCAATCAAGTTAGTTATGTCTAGTGTTACTTCTAAGTCTTGTTATTCTCACTAAATCTACAAGATTCAATTTTTCTGTATATCTTCCTTACATGAGTGATAAGTGTTTTTTGTTGAATCATTATTGGTAAGTAACATCCAATTATTGTTCATGCGATGTATTTATTGTTGTCCATTTCTCACTAGTTGTCCTGATGAATGCTGGAAATTGTCTCCCGAAAGCCTGACCATGCAATAAATGAGCATCCAACTGCCCTACTCTATTACTGACTACTTTCTCACCAATTTTCTTTTTATTGTAACCGTACGTCACCAATGCATTCACTGTATCTACAAAAATGGGATTTTTCCTTAAAATCTCTCGACTATATGGCAATCATTCCACAAAATTGCTAAAATCATGGGCCAAACTTGTCATCAAGCTTCACTAAAATGATAGGAAGATTTTTCTGTTAAAATGTGAACAGCTACACCTGACCCCTACACACATTACCAATGGCACCAATGGCATCAATACCCTCCTTTACATCACCCAAGGAAGAACTGGAAACCAAATACAAAAAGTCAACTCAAATCTGACAAAAAAAATTAATCTGGAAATCTCTGCCACCCACCTTGAGTTAAACCAACTGAACCACCAGATACAGTCACTCCGTGTCGCTTATGCCCAACAATTCAAGACTATAAAAGAGTCCAGCTGCCGAAAACTTGAAGCCATCAAACGAAATGCATACTCAGACATCAAGACCCAGGAGAATTGGTTCCGCAATCTCACTGATGTAGACATTTCCGCTGACATCAAGAAGTCTCTGGCCCTAGGACCCAAGTTAAGCCTTAATTCCTCAGTTAAAGAACTTGACATACGTGCACTCCGAGCTGATGTAGAAAGCATTATTAATGGCCACACGGAAGATGATAAGGACGTCCTTATATCCCGGTGAACCAATGTCATCACTAATCACATCCACCAAAACCATGAGGCTGAAACCCACCTCAACAAGCTGTTCTTAGACACTAGACGTATCCTCCAACAACACATTAAGATCTATATTTTGTTGGGTGACAAAGGTAACGTCACAGTAGCCATTTCCAAAGATGATTACATCCAAAAGTCTAGAGAACTTCTCAATGATCCCAAATACTACTTCAAACTGCGTGTCCACCCCACTCCCACCCTCAAAGTTGAGGCTAACCGACTAGTCAAGATGTTCAGGAACGCTGGTAACATAGATGAGCCAACCGGCAAGAAAATGATGAACCACAACATCGTGGCGCCTAGGTTCTACACTTAGCCCAAAAAATACAAACCCACCCTTGCTATGAGACCTATTGTATCAGCTATCAACTGCCCCAATAAGTCCCTGGTACAGTATCTCACTAACATCTTATCAGCGGCATATGACTATCAAAACCAGTACCATGTCAAAGACACCTTTGAGTTCAGCAGGTTTGTTAATGATTTACACATACCTGAAAACTATGTTCTAGGAAGCTTTGATGTTGTGTCACTATTCACCAACCCACCTCTAGACGTCATCATGGACAGCATCACCACTCATTGGAATGACATATCCTAGCACTGCACTTTGGACCTGCCATGCATGAGGACCATTATGGAGTTTATTTTTGATTCCAACCAGTTCATATTTGATAATGAGTACTACCAACAAATTTTTCGCACACCAATGGGATCCACCCTATTACTCATCCTGGTTTATTACGTTCTGGATGACCTCATCGATAGCTGCGTAGACAAACTGCCCTTCCACACTCCCCTACTCAGCGATATGTGGATGATCTGATTTTGGCCTTACCTATGGACTTAGTGGCCTCAACTAAGGACATTCTCAACTCATACAACCCACACCTCCAATCCATCAGGTTCAGATCTCACCATCCCCAAAATATGAATATCAACCTCATCCTGGCACTCAAACGTCGAGCTGTGCTGCTCACTCATTCAACTAAAAGGGACCAATCACTCCAAAACCTATCCCGCATACTGGGGGAGAATTCATACCCATGGGGGATGGTAAGTAAATTGCTATACAGTGGCAGACATGGTTTTCAGGACACCTGGGAACGTCACTTGCCTGACACCCCTCCACCACCTCCACCACCTTAACAACAATCCCATTATCACTTGCAATACTTGGATCTTCTCTCCCCGAAATTATTCGGCATTCTGAATCATGAGGGGGCAAAATTCGCAAAGAAACAAACAAAAACAGTGGATCTAGTCTATAGCAAGACTAAAACCCTCCCACCCATGAAAGACATGACGAATGTAGTTTATAAGGTACCTTGCATGGCCTGTGAGTGCTCCTTTGTCGGTCAAATCTCAAAAAACCATCATCCAGACTATCATCGCTCAAAAGTGATTGTAGAAGACGCCAACCAATAGGTGGATTGGTCCAACACCACACCAATACAGCACACAATCCTAACTTTGACGAGGCTCAGGTGCAAGCACGTTCCAATACCTACCATAGACGTCTCTTTTTGGAAATGGTCCACATCAAAAACACCTCCAACAATCTTAACAATCAACTTGATTATCCAAACCTTAGCTCAATTTACAGCTACTTACTTGAAGTTCACAAACGGAGAATGGTGCCCCACACTCTGGATACCACCATTGAACTGTAAGTGACCCATTCCATCAAATCAGCCCCATGTGGTAACTAGCTTGAGGTTTTATGAAAATTTTCCTCACCCCCCCTATTCAAAATCAAATTGAGTAGCGCACGCCAGGCACGAGATGTTTTGCCCGGCTTGAGATATTATCTCGTTTCCACATATCATCCTCTCTCAGATCGACCAACGTAAATGAGGATTCCTGTTGCATCCATCAAACTAGTTTCTACCATATAAACACAGATGGAGCTGCAGTACCCTTCTGCATCATTTGATTGTAGTTTTCAGTTTTTTGTATATTGGTTTTATTCTCTTTGTGTCTACAAGTGCCAAAATATCTGTCTTTTGACGCTGTACATAGTCCTATTTATTAGTTTTATCTATTTTAATCACATTTTATTCCTCAACTTATTCTTTTTACTTATTTCAAACTACAATTTTAACTTTTTTACCAATCGAACATTCTATTATTTTATCATTTTAATTCTTATCTTTTAACCACCAATCAAGTTGGTTATGTCAAGTGTTACGTGTAACTCTTGTTATTCTCACTATATCTACAACGATCAATATTTCACATTAGTAAAAAGTGTTTTTTGTTTACTCATAATTATTGGTTGGTCCCATTTAATCATTGTGTATGCGATGTATTTATCATTGTCCATTTCTCACTAGTTGTCCTTATAAAGGGAGAAAATCGTCTCCCGAAAGCTTGACCTTGCAATAATTGAGCATCTTACTGCCCTACCCTATTACTGACTGCTTTTCCACCAATTTTCTCCTCATTGTAACCGTACCTGTCACCAATTCATTCGCTATGGAATTCCACAGTACACGGTATAGGGGTCCTGGGCAGAAACTTTGAGTCGGCGTTGTTCCAGAATGTTTGTGCCGTTTTGAAGATCAAGAAGACAAAAACGACCGCTCTGCACCCCACAATCGGTTGGCAAGGTGGAACGAATGGGCAGAACGATCAATCGACACTTAACCAGAGTTGTCTCTGACCAACTGCAGTTCACGAATTGGCAGGCAACACCAGCATGGATGATCATGGGTCGTGCATCGACCAAATACTCGTTGGCTCACTGGGTAACTGAGGACCTCGGCATGAAGAGTGATCTTGCTGCTGCTTTCAAACGGAAATTTGGACAACTGGACCATCTGCGACGACAAAGACCAGAGGTGAAAAAGGCCCCTCAAAATCTTGAAAGGTCTTCCACAACATCTGACCACCTACAGTTATGTCTAGAAAGCCTTCAGTCATATTCGAGACTTGATGCGATCACAGGACCTGACTCATTTGGCAATTTCAAAGACGACCAATGACCGAGTGGACTGGCTAGTGGTGAGAAGCATGCTGGAAGTGATCTTCAAGGGAAGTGGCATTGACATTCTGGTGTGCTGCTATGCTTCCCAAAGGACAAATCAGAGAACAGTGGCCAGCTATTGCCAGCGTAGATCACACTGCAGTCCTGGGACTCCGTGTACTGTAGAATTCTATAGCGAGACTTTGCTCTCTGCATAAAATGAATGGGAAAGTGACCGTCGCTAGGATTCGACAGATACACGGAGTCCCAGGGCAGGTTTGGTAACAGTTGCCAAAACCGAAATGAAGACATATCGGGACAAAGTGGTTCGAAATTTCAAGGCAACTGACAGTGGAGACGACGTTCCAACTATTATGTCTCGCCATAACATCTCGACTCTTGTCCCTTTTGGTACAAAGTGGACTCACCGTGACCGGCTATCGATCTTTCCAGCTGTTTCGCTGTCAATCTAGTACGTTCTAGGGTAACCAGGAGGGCGGAGCAGATTTATTCAACATTCTGCAGTGTATTACACCATTCTGCGGCAAGCGGAAAGTTTCAGCAAGGAGGGTATACAGGGTTCGCCAAGATAGGTGGCCTATTAGAATATCTCGAAAAATAAAGCTATTGGGATTCTAAAAATTTGTAGTAAGAGATTTTTGGAATTGCTCTTTTCAAATGATATAATAGTGACGTTGCGCGACTTCCGATTATACCGAAACGTGGTTGTTTATTTGAGTTTCCTGTATACACCAGCCAAGGAGCCCACCTGATGTCAATGCGATATTAGTCATTGATATAATATGATTGGACAAATCATTCTTTGTAAAAAGTTAAAATAAATTATTGATACATTCACAAACAATTTTTTGAGAAAAAGACATATCGCGACCGATAGGGTCCTGTCACATTCAACATGGTCATTCGCTGCCGCATTAATCAATTAACTCGAGCACTAGAGAATAATCTCACAAGAAAACTCATTTGGTGGAGCTGAAGTGTTGTGCAACACAGCAAACACGACGGGTAAGTCACCAATACTATAATATACCATTTTTGCACAATCCTGTTTTTTCCCCGTTTCCTTTTTCTGATTTCTATCTGACATGCAAGTGTCAAGATGGACAGTGACGGAGGCACTAGTAGAGAAATCAATTCAAACGAAAATTTAGTTAAATTGAAGCTTGAAAGGGGACATTTCAAATCCCGGTTAACGAGATTCACTACACACATAAATAGCTTTGATGAGTCCTCTGGAAACCATGACGAATTAAGTTTCCGACTTGATAAAATCACATTTGCTGTTGAGGGATTCAATAACATTTAAACAGAAATTGAATATTTAACAAGAGGTAATTTCCAAGAAGAAGAAAGAAGAGAGTTTGAAAATAAATACTATAATGTTGTTGGACGTGCCAAATAACTTTCCACATATTTTTCGATGCACACCGTAGGAATAACCCGAGTAATACCAGATGCCAAACTTCAAGCGCTTCTACTTTCAACAACAATTCCATTGGAAATGCAAATTATAATATGCCAAGTATAGACAAGCACCTGAATTTCACGGATCCTACGGTCAATGGATGACATTTCAAGACATTTTTGATTCTTTGATCTAGAGTTGATTCACAACCCAGTGAAGTTCAAAAATTCTGGTATTTGAAATCTTCTTTGGAGGGTGAACCTTCGCATTTGATACAATCGCTTGATATTTCCAATGCATATTACAACGTAGCCTGAGGTTTGTTAAAAGATAGATACTAAAATAAAAAGTTGATTGTCAACAGTCACGTAAAAAATATTTTTGAAGCATTTTCGGTAAAACATGAATCGCCTGTCAACTTCGAAATTTACTCGATAATTTTTCAAAAAATATAAGAGCATTGGAAGTCTAAGGTCAACCAGTGGATCGATGGGATACTCCTGTTTTATATGTAATGACTTCAAAACTTGATTCTACCAATGAGAGGCAGTGGGAAGAATTCTAAAACAAAGAAAACGTAGATTTTCCAACGATTAAACAAATGTCGAATTCCTTAGGAATCGATGTAACTTTCTAGAAACGTTGAAAAATGAAAATAGATGTGAAAAACCATCACACAATATGACTCCAACTCTCACACGAGTAACTGCGGGAGAAATTACATGCGCTTTGCCAGAAGAAGCATCTAAATTTTTAATGCGAAAAAATCTAACACATTTCTGTTACAGAACTTTATTTAGAGATTAAGAGATGCAAATTACCTATGTTTTACTTGTTTGCGACCATTCCACGATAAAAACTCTTGCAACTCAGCTGGATGCAAGTACTGTGGCCGTAAATACAATTCACTGCTTCACGCATTTTTCAATCAGAACCAAAAAACACGAACACAAAATACTCCAAACAAGGGTTGAAAATACTCCTGATCATCAAGTCACACAATTACAAATCACACAACGACAGACTAGTCAAGAGATACAACCACGAACAGACCTAACATAGGGATCAAGAAACTCGATAGAAGATCAGGATACGGATTTTATTCCATTTCTCAACATGCATTGTTAAGATCCAGAAAATGGGCAAATACTGCAAGCAACTGCGATAATCCAAATACAGGATTATCAGGGAAACTTCATAGTCAGAGCAATTTTGGACAGCTTTATAAACAAATCTCTTGCTAAACAACTAAAATTAATTCAATACGTGGAAATTTTCGTGACTGGTGTGTGTTGCGTTGCTTAGGCCTGGCAACACTGCCTGTCTTACCAGGAGAGGACGTGGTTTGCGATTCCTATAGTGTTTTTGATTGAGAAAACAAGGGTTGCACTGGGTTTGACCTCGGGCAAAACCAGTCATGATGAAAATTTGCTCTAGGGCAATCCCAATCGAACATACATTTTTCATCGAGTGCTATAATATTGCACGGTGAAATTCCGATTGAGTTGAAATTGTAATCATTGAACTTCTTGAAAATCTAATATTATGTTGTCTCTGCGTAGCGGCTGAAGTGACTCTGAACTAAACTAATTAGAAGTCCATTTCTTATTGCCAAATGACAAAATTTGATACCAATCAATAGTTTTGTATTATATAGATCATAGATAGGTACTAGGAACAACTTTTTTGAGAGATCAGGTATATGCACCAGATCATAAATGAAATTAATTCAGTTTTGAGTAGGGACTCGTTTTCCATAACTCATCAACGACAGTATTTTCTTTTTTCGGCACTACTAGATTTCAACAATGATAACTCTTACTCGAAATCTGTTGTCCACTCACAGAATCACTTCACGCGACGTTTATATCCACCATTTTTCATGATTTTTTTTCAATTTTGCTAATGCACTAAAATTGCATTAACCAGCATGAGCTCAAAGACCTTGTGCCCAAAAATCTGCACTTAGTGCAAAACTCATTGACCCGGTTCCCCAATCGAACATAAAAATCCACTCGATTTCTACCAATCGAACATAAATATTGCCCGAGTGTTGCACCAGTGCTGCCCGATTTTACCAATCGAAAACGCTACTAGATTCACACGGACTTGGTTTACGTAACCAAAGAAATGGGGACATTCATCCTTCATTAGATTAATAATTGTCAAATGAGTTATACACATTAAACACTTATCCATGAATAGGGTGGTTTAAGTCGCGTGCTAAAAGACGTAACATGGTGACAGCATGAAGAAACAATGATAGACAATAGTGAAGTACAATTGAACTTGGAGCCCACAGCCCTGCTGGGAATAATTACGCTGGAAATTCACCACAAGTCACGATGCCGATGCAGCTGCGTCCCCCAGGCCCCTGCGATTTAAAGTCGGAAAACTGGACACGATAAAAATCCCATGTCGCAAGCGGTTTGGCGAGAAAGCCGAAGACATTTTGCTTTCTTTTAACTCAACTATTGATCAGAAATCCGATCCGATTGTCGTGATGCAACGATTTGATGCCCACTTCGGAGTGCGTAGAAATACAGTTCTTGAGCGTCAAAATTTTATTCGTCGCAAACAAGAGTCACATGAGTCAATGGATGATTTTATCGCGGATCTGCATCGGTTGGCAGAGACGTGCAGCTCCAGAGTACTGCAAGAGAAATTCACACGAGACATTCTACTGAAAGGAATACGCGACAGGCATATAACGCTCGACTCGAATCTCACCCTCGCCACTGCCCCCAACAGAGCGCGACAAAGGGAGGAACTGCACAGGCAACAACAATTGGTCCGCGAAACAACAACTGTTGACAGGTCGCGATTGAGTAATGAGGTCAGTTGGGTGCAGAAAAAAGGGGGAAATAGGAATAAACGCGAAACAGACAAGCAGACCAGTTATGAACCTAAAGCTTGCAGAAAATGTGAACAAACCCCACAACATGCTTTTTCGAATTGCCCCGCAAAACAGTCTGAGGGCAGAAAGTGCCACAAACGAGGGCACTGGGCAGCCATGTGTCGAACTGTTCAAGAGGTTTACCTCGAACAAGAGGAACCCGAGGAATCGACTGAAGACGATTACGAGCTCGTTGTCGGCTCCATCAGCATCAGTCTGCACGCCCAGCTGGACTGGGTTTGCGCTGTGAATGTGAACAAAGGCGTGCGGCCAACATGGACAGCTCACGTCAGTGTGGTTGGACGACACCTAGTGTTCTAGTTTATCAGTGGCGCTGACGTCACATTTATAAGTCAACGCGTGTTCGAAAAAACATTCGCCGCGCACCCCCTTAGAACTAATTCCCACAAGTTGCGAGCCGCAAGTGGAAGATTGCGCTCGGTCCAGGGCGTTTTCACCGCGCCGCTACAATGGCAGAATCGCGTCGCTCAAACTGAAATATATGTGATATATATATATATATGTGGCAGTCACGACTGGAGGGCCGCCCACAACGCCCGAAGCCAACTTAAAAAAGTTTTCAAAGGATTGGGTTGCATCAACCAAAACCAAACCGCTGTGGGGGCGCCAAGGCGCATCGCTTTGCAGCTGCGAGGAAAAGTCAAGAGCAAATTGAACCGCATGCTGAAAATGAAGATGATCACACCGGTAGATGAGGCAACCGACTGTTGTGCCCCAATGGTAGTCGTCATGAAACCCAACGGCGACGCAGGCATATGCATAGACTACAATGAGCTGAACAAGTGTGTCGTACGGGAATGGTTCATAATGCCAGCCGTGGACAAGCTTTTAGCGTTGCTCGCGGACGCCCAGTGGTTTAGCCTTCTGAATGCAAATCACGGATATTACCAAATTCTTCTGGAGGAGGAATCCAAAAAGCTTACTACCTTCATTACGCCGTACGGCAGATACTATTTCAACAGACTACCGATGGGCCTCACATCGGCAGGTGAACATTTCCAGAAGAAGATGGGAGAAGTCTTAGCCGTTGTAGAAGGAGCCGTTCATTTTGCTGACGTCATTCTGGTGTATGGAACGAGCATGGAAGAGCACGACGAGCGCCTTCACAATGCTCTGGAATGTTTCAAAAGGTACGGCGTCACCCCTGATCAGAACAAATGTAAAATACGCCAGAAGCGGTTGAAATTTCTGGGGTATTTAGTCTCGGCAGAGACGCGAGTAGAGCCGGACGGAAAAATAGCAGCCATCGCCGAAATGAGTCAACTCACAACTTCTAGTGAATTGAAGAGATTTCTTGGTATGGTGCACTATCAACTGAAATTTGTAAAGCATCTAGCCACATTGACTCAACCTGCTGAAGGATGAAGAGGACTACCCACAGCAATCCACGAACGAGCATTCAAGGAGATCAAAACTCAGCACAGCGCGAGCTCTAGTGTTCTTCGACCCTGCACGCAAAATCAGAGTATCAGCAGACGCATTCGCGTACGGCTTAGGGGCCACCCTAGAGCAATTTTATGCAGAATGGAAACACCAAGGGGTAAAATTACATGAGGAGTGGAAACCAGTGTATTACGAATCTCGGTCATTGACGTATACCGAGCGCAAATACGTGCAAATAGGAAAAAAAACTCCGGGAAAATTGCTCGTGCCGACACATTGAGCAGAGCACCTCTGTCAGCGCGGACGACAGCTGATCGAGACATGATAACGGATGAAGAGGTGGAGTGCTGCGCTAGGACTGTCATCGTACACCTACAGGTCGCCGACACAATCATAAAGTCTATGAAGCTCAACAACAGGACTCCACGGCGAAAATGGTCATGCGCTACGTCCAGGAAGGATGGCCTCACTCACGTGACGTGAACACACATCTTCTGCCGTTTCACCAAGAAAGGCAGAACCTCACCGTAGTGGACAACCTCCTGGTATATGGAACACGCGTGATCATTCCGAGTGAGCTGAAAGAAGAAATTTTGGGCCACCTCCAACAGGGCCACCTGGGAGAAGCCAAATGCTTAGGCCGCGCACGCGCGTGTGTCTGGTGGCCTACATGCAGCGTCGACTTTCGTCGCGTCTGTATGTCATGCCAAGAGGGCCAGGAACACCGACCTCAGCCCGTCGAACCTCTGCGTCCAACACTCATACCTGACCGGCCATGGCAAAAGGTCGCAGCAGACTTATGCCAGAGAAAAGGTTGTATCTATCTAATAGTGATGGATTACTTTTCCAGATACCTTGAAGTAGCTCGCCTAAGCGACAAGACCACAGCGAGCGCAGTCATAGAGAAGATGAAAGATATATTCACGAGACACGGAATACCTGAAGAGCTCCGGTGCGATAACGGACCACAGTTTGATTGCGCAGAGTTCAAGTCTTTTGCTGACAAATATAGGTTCAAAGTTACAACCAGCAGCCCCCATTCTCCTAAAAGCAACAAATACGCGGAAGCAGGCGTGAAAATAGCTAAGAACTTCATAGAAAAGGAAGAGGATCCTTACCTTGGACCTCTGGCGTATCGGACAGCCCCTCTAGAATCTGGATATTCACCAGCAGAACTGTAAATGGGACGCCGACTGCGCAACACCAAACCTGCAATCTCCAAATCCTTGCTGCCAACCAAGATAGATAGAGACCGCCACCGAGGGAGGATCCAAGAGCACAACAAAACGAACCACGATCGCCGACATCGCGCGAAAGAGCTATCCAGTCTGGAACCAGGCGAACTCGTGTGGGTACGCGACAAACATACCAACGCCATACTTAAGCGATGCCGTGCTGAACCCCGCTCGTATGATGTCAGATGCGACAACGGAAAACTCTTGAGGCGCAACAGAGCATTTCTGGTGTGGCGCCGCAACTTGAAAAAATTGGTTTCATCTTGTTGCTATGTATGTCTACGGATAATAACTATTATGTTAAATCTCCTATTTATGTATGTGCTATCTGAATGTATCTCTAATTGTCATCCTGAAGGAGGAACGAATCAGTTCCGAAAGCTGGATTAGACAATACATGAGAACTCACATATCGTAGGCCCCTCATTTACGACTGCTCCCAACCACTCTTCTCCTTTTAAAATTAATCACAGAAGAATCCACTTTTCCACACGCATTTTAGTTTTGGGCGTGTCACTTTTTCGCACCTGGTGCGGTAAAAAAAAAATCCGCACTAAGTGCGTAAAAGTGACACTTTCCGCACTTGCTGGGTAAACTACTATTCTTTGATGTTTTTGCTATATACGGATAACTAATATTGACTTACATCAACAAATTGAGACATTTTGGCCTGCAGAAAATGTAATTGAACATAAAATCAATTGCCTCAAGATTTATCATGCGAAAAGCACTTTTTAGCAAATTATACACGCTTATCAAGTGAGCTTTGTAAAGTTGCATTGCCGTTCGTGAAAGAATCAACTGAATCAGGTGATTCAATGAACCTGGATATGAAAAGTTTTTATAATTTGGAAAAACGATACAAGCGGAATGAAAATTTAAACGGTGATTCCACCATTATACTTTCGTGGATCGCGAAAAAACAAACTTTTTTGAACACTTTTGCAGAAAATCGGATTACTCAAGTAAATGACTCAACTCGAAAGTCTCAATGGAGAATATGGAGATCCATATATTCGAAAAGCAACATAGCTGACATTTTTTCACTTGGACATAATCCACATCAATTAAACGATTCCGTTTTGTGGTGGAGCGGACCGGATTCCCTCAAAATGCATGAGTCATATTGGCCTGTCTCCGGACGAATAGATATGAAAAATAAACCCGAGAGAAGAAAGCATACTCACTAATCCTTCACCAGCATCATTTTCAAGGATCAGAGTATATTTCAACTCTTCTCTAGTTTTCGCAAACTTTTAAGAGTTCTAAGTTATGTATCGAGATTTATTTTCAATGTTACACCTGTAAATAATGCTGAGAGGATTTTTGGAAGCTTATCAAGCGATGAGTTAGAGAATTTTCTGGTTTCACTTTTGAAAATGGTTCAAATATCAGAACTTCTTAAGAAAATTTTTTATTTGAAGCTGAGAAAAACTATTGCTAAGGACAGTGAACTTTTGTCTTTGGGTCCATTTATGGATGAAAAAGGTTTACTGAGTGTAGAAGGTAGAATTAGACATCCATTATTGACCCCGGATGTCAAACATCCCATTTTACGACCACCAAATCATAATTGTACAAATCTTTCGATTGAATACGAACATGAACGTAACTTACATTTGGGTATACATGGCCTTTTATCAATTCTCAAAAATAAATACTAGATAATTTATGTAAAAAATGCAGTTGAACCTGTTGCTAATCAATGAACCACTTGTTACAAACTCAAACCTACGCTTAGTACAACAATCATGAGCGATCTTCCACAGTCTAGATAAATACCTCAAAGGCCATTCTTGTCAGTTGGTTGTGATTTAACTGGACCAATAATGATAAAGGACGGCACTTTAAGAAGTCGTAAAGTAGTGAAAGCATATATTTGTATTTTCATATGTTTTGTTACACGTGCAATCAATATATGTTATATCCTCTCACCAGACGCTACATCAGCAGTACTTGATTAGTTCTCCTAATTTGGACGCCAGACGCAACATCAGCAGTGCTACGATACCGTGGGATTTCTGCTGATATTGCATTTTCTCTTCTTATAAATACGATTGGAATAATTTCGTTTGTAACAGTACGTCAAGATAGCTTGTAGACTAAGTTCATGCCAATTTGAATTTTTGAGTAATAGAAGTGTTTTTTTAAAAGTGTCTTCGAGTTTTTGCGATCTAACATTGGCGCAGTCGGTGGGATCCGTCAAACGTCGGCAGAACAGGAAAATTCCAACTGTAGACGGTGGATTCTAATCCCTTAACGGACAGAACTAGTGCACTCCAAACTTAGGCGTCCTCCCTCCATGACAGCAACGGAAGGAACACAAAGTGATACCCCTGGTTGCTACAAAAGTCACCGAGAACAAGACAAGTCAGATGTGCCTGAGATTGATCGTGTGAGTAGTATTGAATCATCTCGTTTTGTTTTTGTTGATTTGCTGATAGTACTGTTCAACTTATCTACTTATCCATTTTCCTATTTCTATTTTTATAAAAATAATATAAAATGGTCGAAACACGAACACAAGCTGCTGCCGCTGCTGATATCGAGCCTTATAAGTTATCCGAAATTTTTTCATTGATTCCGGAATTTGAGAGAGATCAGATCTCGCTTCGAACTTTTCTTAACGCTTGTGATCTGGCGAACGGTATGGCAGTACTGACGTTACATTTTGGAGATTCGAGAGACCTCTCTTGCTTGATACAAGACCTTCAACGTTCTAAACAGATCTTCAACGAATCACTCCTCACATTTTTCAATCGACTCCAAGTACTGAATGCGAAAACTCCGAACCCAAGTGCTGAATAAAAATTAGCACATTGTCAACTTATCGATGCTATGTTCCTTAATACCTTTCTGACAGGCTTGGATCCTCGCCTTGGACAAGTTGTCAGAGCAAGTAATCCAGGAGACTTATTAGAAGCTCATGCCAGGATAAGGCGTGAACTTCAACTCTCCTACTTTGAAACCCAAAAAGCTTCTACCCCAAACAAGCTCCTCAACCCAAAACCAGCACAACCAATGATTAGACGACCAGCACTACAACCCCCAAAATGTTTTAATTGTGGACGATTAGGCCACATGGCAAATGGGTACCGTTCTCAGCAACGCCCAAATTCCTTTTCAAATGGAAAAACTTCCAAAGGCCAATTTTACAACAAAGTCAGCAGCAAACCTTCTTTCAATCTCCACCTTACCATTTGAGACCCAACAATTCTCACCAAAATCAATCTTAATTTCGTCCTTCTGTGATTCAACGAAACCCAAATCATCCACCCCAACATAGAGCTCACCACGTAAATCATAACGCCCCATCATCATACCATGATTATCATACTATCAACGACAACTATCAAACATTTTGTCCAGACTATATCCAAGAACAAGACTACCATTTCGATGACGAAGAATTTTACGGGAACCAAATCTTAAATGCTGATAACCATGAAAATTTTCTACAGCTTTCGAACCAAAACCATCCTCCCATCAATTCACCTCAACAATCCGATATCCCAAAGGAAATTCAGGATCAAATCCAGACCCTAAACTTGGAAGACGACTTGAACTCCGGCATTTCCCGGAACAGACATTTCTCTAAACCCTTCACTGACAGTGAATTCCAAAAACTTGTACTTTTTTAACGACGCTTCTGATAAATACAAACTGTTAATCGACACGGGAGCTGGTATTTCCATTTTTAAAGAGAAATCAGCCCAAAATTTTAAACAAAGATCTCGCGAAAATGTAACAATTCAAGGAATCACCGATCAAAAACTACACATCACTTAATCAACTTTAGTATCGTTTAACAAAGGTGATCCCCATAAGGTATTCATTTACAATTTAGACATAGAATTTGATTGTATACTAGGATTGGATTTTCTCGATCACTATGAATGTATCATTAATCTCAAAACAAAAGAACTCGTAACCAACTTCAAAACTATTATTCCTTTACACAAAGTTGCAGAAATTTCAAAAACAAAGGAAAATGAAGAAATATCCTCTAACCAAATTCCAAACTCTATTCAAAATAAAATCTTCATCGAAGGACGCACGAAAAAAAATATTCAAATTAAAATGTCACCTCACTAATACGGATGCGATTATCTATGCACAAGAAAAAGAGAAAGTTAGACTTCCCCATGCCCTTGTTAAAGTGAATAATAAAGGCGAATTTCTAACCTCAATAATAAACGCTAATGTGACATAAAAACTCAAATATTCCAAAAACGCTCACACTTAGGTATAGGACATCATACATCAAATCTGCCTAGAGTTTTACGAAGAATCCATTTGAAACAAGCGAATCGACACCTACTTCCGGTATAAGCGGAAGTCACGCAACGTCACTATTATTTCATTTGAAAAGAGCATCTCCGAAAATCTCCCCCTACACATTTTCAGAATCTCAATCGCTTTATTTCCCGAGATATTCTAATAGGCCAATTACCATGGCGAACCCTGTATAATTAGGTACACCATTTGAAAAAGGTTAAGTTCAATTATTGGTCGTCTCGAAGTATAAATCGTGAATAAGCTGTGATTTTGTGATATAAATAGTGATCGCTGTGTACAGAGTGACTTCAAAAAATCAAATTAAAGCTGGACAAGTGTTTCTACTGCCAAGTTCGTTTCAAATATGTAGTAAAAATGTAGTAAGGTTGTCCCAATAAGAATGCACATTTCAATTGTGAAATAAAATTCATAATTAATTTTAACCAAGTGATGTTCACATTTTAACTTAAAGTTGATGCACTGCAATTAAACCTGAAAAATAATATCTGGCAAATGACGCCCGACTCTTATATTTATCGGGAAATGTTCAAACACATTTCGCAATCCTGGCCCAATTTTGCTTATAACGCGTTCAATTTCATTCTTGAAATGTGAAAATGTTGGTTTATTGGCGTGATCTTTTTAATTAGTAGAGAATAATCTGATTAGTGATATTTGAACGATCAATCGTGTGATTTGGCGCATTGCGTGGACCAAAAAGGCCACGCAATTCAAGAAAGGTTTTTGAAAAACTTTCTTCATATTTTTGGTGTTTTTTAACAATATTAAATTCGTTGTTCGACCGTATATAATCACAAACTGTCTACACTATTCTTATCACTAGTTTTTTGACCTACTGCGTCGTGTATTGTTTCACGCAATTGAAATGTGCGATGTTATTGGGAAACCCTTTATTTCATATATTATCAGAACCAAAACAAAATGTACCAGTCAAATAAATAAAAAAAAATATTTTACTAACTCCTGAGGCAAAGTACACTACCCGACAATAGTCGTGAAACCGAACAAAATTTGATGAAACTTACATCATGCATGAGTCATCAGAGATGTAGTGGTGAATTTCAAAACTATTGTCTGCGATATTTGTCAAAATTGGTTGAAACTTGAACTGTTTTTTGCAATAATTGATAAAATTGGCTAGCATCGTTCGGAAGGGCAAAAACTAGACTTATATTATACTTCCTGAAAATGTAATAATAATTAGCGGCAACAAATTAAATGGTCAGTATTTCAATTTTATGGATAGAACTCTTTGCCATTATTATATTTCCTTTGGTCAGTATGATAATAAATGGTCAGTATAATAATAAATGGTCGGTTGAAATAATAAACGGTCAGTAATATGAAAAAATGGTCAGTAAAGTTAATGAACGGTCAGTTATATAAAGAAGTGGTCAGTAAAAATATTGAACGGTCAGTAATATAAAGAAATGGTCAGTAAAAATAATAAATGGTAGATATAAATGATGAAGACTCAGTATCATAAAAAAACGGTCAGATAAATTAGTAAATGCCTGGTGGAAATAGTGGACAGTCCATAAAATTAATAAAGCGACAGTAAATTATAAATGGTTGGTCATATTTTTTTCGTATAAATACAAAAAAATTTACAACGGAACGAAACACAACTTAGTGAAGAGAAAACACTCTGCCTTTATGTCATGATGAAGTAGTCAGATGTGTCCTTTTGAGAGGCGGATTTAGTTTGGGTTAGTCAGGGTTAGTTTGTTTTGGTAATCGAAATTGATGAAGCATATGCAGCAGCTCAATTGTTAGCACTAGGTTAACATTACAATTATTATTGTATATTATAATTGGCGGGTTGTGTATTGGTTTTATGTGGATCAAGTTTGAGTTTGTTTGTGTTGGTAATCGAAATTGATGAAAAATATGCAGCGGTTCGTTGGTTAGCACTGGATTAACAATACAATACTGCTACTGTCGGTACTCTCGGTACCCGTACTGACTATATTTTCGGCGCTTTCGACGTTCTGAATTCAGACCAAAAAGTGGGGACTGCTTGCTTGAATTATGCGCGAGATGTGTCGTTGGCGGTTGGCTTGTGAGTAAAATAGTTGATTGTTCTAACGCGTGAAAAACTAGGATGAAATATTACGGACAGAATTTAATTAATAGATTATTAATTATCTCACGGTCAACATTATTATAGGAAAAATACGGGATCCTTTGACAGATAAATGAAAGAGCTATGTGAAAATTATGAATGAATCAACAAGAGACGGGAAATGACTTGGAAAACTTGCAAATCATGGTTGAAAAAATCCGGGAACTTTGTAACTTCGTTACAAAACTACCAACTAAATAACAAGATGTTCAAAATAACATAACATTTAATGAAATTAACGGAATTACATAATTTGCATTACAATCAAGAACTAGTGGATTTTTTAAATAATAAGATTTTGGTTTGGTAGGTTCAATATTGTTTGCTTTGAGAAATTAAAAAAAAGAAAAAAAAAACTTTGATCAAATATGCCGATAAATAGGTAATTCTACATTGATACGAAGTAGTGGCAACAACTCCATCTCCATGGCAACTGTCAATGCGGGATGTTCTTTTGTGACCGTTGAATTGGAAAATGTACAAATTTTTAACTGTCGTTACTTTGTTATTAATGAATATATTTTTTTGCAATTTTGGTCACAGCTATTTGGAAGCACTCCAAATCCAATGAGGTATTCATTTATGTGATAAAAAAAATCGCTAATGAAAATTCTTCATTTTCTACCATGAACAAGTACCGTGATGTGCCCTGAAAATTGAAATAAATATTTCAAAACTTGTCCTGTGGTAGACCCTTCAAAGCTTGACATTTAAAAAAACATGGTCGAAATTGGTTAATAACCTGAAATTTTACAGAAGTGTTTCCAATCTAAATGGGTCACACTGTATATACAGGGTGACCCAGTTTTATCCTTAGATATTCAAAATTGCGATTCTACCTGGGATTCTACTGAGTAATTAACATGAACAATATTTATTCTATGAAAACCTCCAAAATATTTAGTTTCTTTTCAGAAGCTTTTTTGAAAATGAATATAACTCCTCTTGTTTGAGTAGATTATGTCATGGTTCGAGATTCTATTTCGTCGTCTTTTAGAAAACATGTCCATAGAATAAAGATTGTTCATTCTAATTAGCTATGCTTTGCTTATGCTTTATGAAAAATGTTTGGAATTTTGCAGAGAATGCAAAAATCAAATGAAAAAATAGGGCTGCGATTCAAAATGAGAAAGTTGGACCATGCCCAGAAGTTCTGAAACACCCTGTATGTGTGAAAACCTTGTTTTCACAAAATCCATTTAGAACCATTAAACTTTCATTTGAAACATTTTTTTCCCAAACAAGAAATTAATAAGTTAATGCGGGGTCCATTCATCTGTGAACACCCTGTACCTATCTATTTAGTCTCAAGTTTAGTACTTGGTCCGCGTTCCCAGTTGTCGCTGTAAAGACGGCCAAGAAATACAGATTTTTTCCCCTTGAAACGAGCTGGAGAACAATCGAATCGGTTGAAGGATTTTTAAGTTATAGGCAATTTATTAACATCAAGTTTGACGGCCTTCACCTGTCTTATTTGAAAGAAGTGTCAGGGCGCAATTTTATAATGAATATCGTCCCAAATCTGTTTCCATATTCTTTTTTGGTGGTTCAACGAGCTATTTTTCGTACATATGCCAATCTCCTGTTTTCACCGAACTATCAAACCCCTTTGCGGCAATCCCAGAGACTTACTTCAGGTACAGATTTTTTACCTGAGTCTACAGGGCTTATCACTTAAAACTCCGCACGCAAAAAAGTTTATAAATAACTTGACTTTCGCATGCGCGCAATTCCAAAGTCCCTGCAATCGATTTATATCTTCGACGCGTCGCGGCGCTTGGCTCTCGATAGGCGTCGAGTTTGTAGTTTCTTGGATAGTGAGCCCCTGATGGACTGGATTTGTAGTTTGGATAGTGAGACTCTGTTGGACTGGATTTTTAGTTTGGATAGTGAGCCTCTGTTGGCCTGGATTTGTACTTTGGTTGCTGCTGATGAAGGTTGCTCGAAGGACCAATGTACAAGATCCATAGGTCGCTGGTTCATATCCGGCTCGAAGGACCAATGTATATAGGCTAGGTTTAGCTCGTAGATCACACTTGCTAAACTTGGTTCGGTTGAGCAGCGAAAAAGATAGAGTCTTCTGCCCGAGAGCAGCCTCACTCTCTGCTATGGCCTAGTGGGCTTGGGCACAGTACATTTGCTGAGTAAAACGTTTGGGGTAATTGTAGAATACTGATTTATATTCTAACATTATGTGAAAAGAGTTGAGAGGATAATACATGGTGGATTGTTGCAATTAAACATCGTTACTGATAAACAAGCTGAAATTCTGTGGAGATCTTAATCCCGATTCGATAAGAAATAATTGGAACATAGCAATGCATTGTATTATAAGATTGGTTTAGGTATCAAGTTTTCACAGTTGCAGCATTTTCCGATTCACTTTTCAGAAGATTACTAAAATATATAACTCATCAGCTATATCCAACATGAGGACGCAAACCTACACAAATTACTAAAATATGATTGATGACAATATTCTCAAAGAAAACATCTTATGCCAGGGCGTATTGCAAAAAGCTAATATTGATACACTTCGCATAAAAATTAACGCAATAATAAAACTTGGCACGATTGCAAGAAATATTTTTTCTGCGCATCGATTTGATTAATTTTTTTGTAGCTTGAGTCGTCAAGAATGACTTTGTAGGAGGGTTTTCCAATCTAATTCAAGTTCTAGATATAAACAGAATACAGGGTGTCTAAGAGAAAGCCAATTTGATGCTTGCAATTATCAAAAAGATGAAAACGTTATACAGGGTGTCTCCTAAAGATTGGTAAAAAATTCGTTGTGTGATTCCTGGGGTATTTTCATGAAAAAAAGTTCTTATAAACATTTGCCAAAAAATGCTTCCTAAGGGAGCTACGCCCCTTTAAATAGGGCACCCCGAAGACGGTTTTTCCTCAATATTTCCGAAACCTTACATACAAAAATCATGAAATTTGGTACATCATACAAACTTTTAATGCTGAATGAGAATTTGAGCTCAGAATTTCAAAATTTTAATCAGGGGCGTACCATACTGGCGTACCATACCATTTAAAAAATTGGATTCTTTTAACCTTTAACCCCGCCAGTATGGTACGCCCCTGTTAAAAATTTTGAAATTTTGAGCTCAAATTCTCATTCAGCATTAAAAGTTTGTATGATGTACCAAATTTCATGATTTTTGTATGTAAGGTTTCGGAAATATTGAGGAAAAACCGTCTTCGGGGTGCCCTATTTAAAGGGGCGTAGCTCCCTTAGGAAGCATTTTTCGGCAAATGTTTGTAGGAACTTTTTTTCATGAAAATACCCCAGGAATCACACAACGAATTTTTTACCAATCTTTAGGAAACACCCTGTATATCGGGTGCTTTCTACCTTTCTTTTGAAAACCATTTGTCATCGACGAGCCATACTCAGAATCGACGTTTCACCCATATAACGTCGATCGATTTGATCTGATCAAATTGTTTATAGGGTTCAGACTTGGACTGGGTGGAGGCCATTTATGAGACTCACTATTCACCTCATTGATATTCTTTATTTTTGCAAAGTCCATTCAGCATCACCTTGAAGTTATCCTTGATTCTTCTCAGCAACAGTCACAACTCTTCTTGCAACCTTGCAAATGTTTGCCTTTGACATAAAACTCTTTATTTCATTTGATGACAATAATAAAAACAAGAACAGAAAACAAAATGCTCAGAAAAGGTTATGCTATGTTTTGATTCAGATAAAGACCTTTTGGTACACATGGGAAGTCTCACAAGATGCGATCAATACCAAGTTTCAAGCTGGCTTCTCGTGAATGTAGTGTGACAAAACATGCCCAGTGGTACGAACTTCCAAGGTTGCCGACAGCGGAGATGACCTTACAGCCATTGCGTCTCGCTATAGATCCTCTCGTCTCTCGTCTTTTGTCCCGTTTGTCACAATTGAGAACCACTAATTGGATTCTAGAATCAAGAAGTATATTCGGTTGCCTACATCTGGAATATTGCAGAACTTTTGCCGTCTATCGAGGGATCGAATGAGGAAATAAGAGCCTGCCAATCAGACAAGAGTTCAGTTGTGTTGAGGAAAACATAATTGATTTGACTGTACATAAATTATTGTCAGTAGATAAATCAGTTAAAGTTGGAACCACAGCACTCAGGCCACACAGCGGGAAAATGCGCACCTTCAAGAGAAGAGGTTGCTCTTCTCTTGAAGTCCGTTCTCGTCAAGCTTTAGAAATTCGGCTCAAGTGACAACGTAGTCGTCAAGCCTGAGAGTGGTCCATTGGACGTCTTCCGTATACCTCAGATCTAACTGAGGTGCTGATTGAAAACATCACCTTGTTTTAGTATTGAACTTGCAAAATCCATTGGTTCAGGTCAAAAATCGAATTTTTGGCTGTCAGTAATCAATAATACTACAGCCTACTCATCAGTTTGACAGGCCATGACTTCTTTTGAAATACCCTGTATATGTCTTAAACCTAGATTCAAATGAAAAATCATTCCACGAAGTCATTCCCGAAGATTTAAACCACAACCAGAAAGAGAATCCAGATCGCCTCAGCAGTTCGCTATAAAATCAACTTTGAAATGTGCCAATGGTCAATTTGCACATTTTTTGGAAATATGAAAAATATAAGGATAAGTAAGTACTGATGCCATTGATGTTTGAAAAATCAACCTACGACCTCTATCAATGTAGTAATCACCGATTAAAGAGCGCCAATCAACATCCACGACGTCACATATTACATTATCTCTCTCCGTCTGGCGTATTGATTGTGATAACACGCTCTCTCTCGGGAGGGTGATTAAGCTCCTCCCCGTTTACGATCATACAGTGAATTGCCATTCTAAGCGGTGCGTTAATTTTGATGATAAGTTTATTTTCGTGGAGAAAATTTTGCGAAAATTGAAATCTATCACAATGTAAAATCATTCTACGTTTTCCAAACCATAAAAGATATCAATATGATAGGTGAGTTGACAGTGATATGATAATGATCACTTCAAATGTTTATAAAACCACTGTCAAGTTTTAACGCAAACAGAGATTACAGTATCACATTAGGTACTCAAATGGAAATCTGAGTAAATGATGTCCGAAAACATTGAACATGATGGTATTGTATGACACGATCTCTAATTATTCAAGAGCGACTTTTCATCAAAAACAGAAATGTATTCAGATTCTGATATGGAGCAATTTGTGAAATATTGATGCACAACAAGCAGCCCATCCTATTATTAGATTTTGATACTCTGCAAAGATTATTGTAGGTACAAAATGATCCCATTTTTCAGCAAAAGACTCTGGTTATTGCTTATGTCTCTGGCAGCTCACTTACTCATATCCAAAAGCAATTTCAAAGCAAGCTATACATTTTCACCATTTTTGGATTCTCCATTATGCAGTTTCATTTTCAACAGAGATGGGATATGTTCACTGATCAGGCACAAATTGAGACATGGTCGTAGAATTTAGTCAAATAAGCAAAGTGCAGGCGTGCCTGGAATCAATACACGGATGCTCATAAAGATTATTGTATCGGAATTTAGCTACTTATTCCTCCTTCAGGATTCCACCGCATAATACTGAAACACACAAGATAACCTCACTAGATGTACGAAATTAAAAGCGATTTGCGCATGGTGACCATTTGTGTCAGCCTGCATAGCAATGGACACCGAACACCCTATGCATTTTAAATGGGCGGTTACCAGGAGAGATACACGCGAGCTTATCTTGTTTGTTGTAGTATCATGTTTTAACCGTACATTATTCTCCATAAACTATACAACAACCAAATTGGTACAATGTGCAAGTTGTTCTGAGGAAATATTTTTTTTTGCGCCTATTTGAGAAGTTAATCTATCTCTATTCGAAAGGCATCTGCTCCTTCAATTATTGTTGGTAAGCCTTCTAGTCAGTAGTAGCTTACCAAATGTTTGCCAGGCAATGTTATCTCGACCTCTAACCTCTCTCTTACCCCTACCCAAAGACGTCATGCAGTTATGATCTTTCACAATAGAATTTCGTTACATGCGTCCACATAATGCCGATCAACATGGTTCTGCTCAAGCCAAATGGCAAAGCATTAGGGTCGAGACATTCGACCTGTCAAATTTTCTGAAATCCAAGTCAAATCACGTTAGTCCGGATCAAAGAAAACCGAACCAATTGGGTATTCATTTCATCGGCAGCATTTTCGCAGATTCTATGGGTTGAGTCATGATATACAAATTTCAGGATGTGGTTGATTGGGCGTCAATTGATAACTTTGCGAATAATAGTAAAGAAGTTTTCGACAGAAAGAGAACATTATTTTTTTGAATATCTGCGTAGAAGCGGTCAGATGGATTATTGCTGGTGCCTTACTCAGTCGGTCGTAGATGAAATGAAACTTCTTTTCAAAATATAGCATCACCCGTTCTCAAGTTTATATCACTTTATGGCGACTGAAAATAGCAAATTTTTTGTGGACACCTCTCTATATTCGTTCAGGAAATTCATCTTTCTATAGTCTACGGTGAGAATATCTATACTTTTTGTTGCGGTTTTGATAAAATACCTAATAATTCATCATCAATCAAAGGCGCCGTTGTTGTCTACCTATCGCCAAACCCAAACTTTACCATGTCGATAAAGCGACATCCATTTTTTTTTCCAAACACAAACTAACCCAATCTTACCAAAACTAAGCCAAACTCAAAGCTCACTTTGTCTAATTTTTAATTTATACAAAAATGATACACAATTTGGGTGATGCCTGCGACCCCGCAACACTCTCGGCAACCGTTTCCTTGACGATTTTGTTGGCAAAATCTACCTCAAACGATATTTCTACGCCATCAAGATTTAATCATAAGAGTCGCTAAGGAACATTCAAACAGTGATAGAAAAATGGGATCGGTAGGTGGAGCTTAGAGTAGCTGCAATATGGCGACGTAGACAGGGGCGAACTGGCCGACAGATAAAAAAACTTCACAATTGTCACTCTAGATTTGAACTTTATCCGAATTTATTTACTCTAACATTATATTTTTGTATTTTTAATCATAATTGTTTCTATTCTGTTCTTCATAATATGTGTGAAGTATTATGAAACAATCCGGAAAAAGTATTTTCCAATCGTGAAACTCAATTCACGTACAAAACGAAACAGTACTGGAGTGGATACTTAACAAAACAATAGGAAGTAGAACTAAAACGAAGCATCAAACGACAGATGTATAACAATAATCATTTATGCTATAATGATACAAATCATGCGGTTCAATATTCACTTGGACATAGATAAAGAGGAATAAGAAAGATGAAAGTGAACAAGAAAATTAGTGAATTGAATTTTTAATCTTCCATCGCAAGCGAGACGTGGTGGTATGTACAGTCGTGCGCATAAATACGTTGTACAAAATGCAGGACAAATTTGCAGAAAACACGTCCACACACGCATATATTTTTATCAGGCACAAGAATTTGTGGCAATTGCAACACACAATGCTAGTTTTAACTAATGCGGACATGGCTTTACAAATGCACATGACTGTACATAAACGGGAAAACTGAAAAGTGAGGGAGAATAGATTTTGAAAATGTTTTTCCAACCTGCTCTGCGAATTTTTGAAATAATGATAATAGTAATTATCATAGATAATAATGAACAATTTGCACATTTTTTGGAAATATGAAAAATATAAGGATTAGTGAGTACTGATGCCATTGATGTTTGAAAAATCAACCTACGATCTCTATAAATGTAGTAATCACCGATCAAAGAGCGCCAATCAACATCCACTACGTCACAGAATACATTATCTATCTGTGTCTGGCGTATTGACTTAGATGACTTTCTCTTTTTCTCGGGAGGGTGACATGGCCCCTCCTCGTTTTTGATCATTCAGTGAAATTTGCGTTTTCTTTTTTGTTTATCTAGTATATTTTTGAGTATTTTGGGAAAAAAAAGCTAATGATTTTCTAATATTGTCTAGAATACGTATATACAATTTCAAGTCATTTGGAATCTGCAGAAACAAGATATTCAATCTAATGGTTGCTGGATTTAGGGTTTCAGGGTAAATGAAAACTCCAGAATTGATTGAAAACTTGTGCCTATACGTTTCGACCAAGAGGATTGTTCTTATGTACCCCTTTTGAAGGTGTTATATACACCAAAACGTCAACACAAGATTTCAATCAATCCTGGAGTTTTCATCGACCCCAAAACCCACAATCCACAAACCTCTAAATGATTAGATTGGGTCTTAACAGGCGATAGAAAAGATATTTAATTTTGAAAATTTCACTCTCTTCCTAAGTAGTTGGATGCAAGGTGACTAATAAAAAGAAAAAATGATATTCAGATTTTTATTGTTTTTTGGATAGTATAGTTTTATTACTTTTATGTCTTGTACTATTAGCACCTATTAGCTTTAAGATCTCTAAATTTATTCTCTAAAAAATAAATCATTCGTATATCTGGGTACTTCGCATCAATGCTTTTCATCAGTAAATACCTATGATTGCCCAACACAAATTGATCATAGCCATGACTGAGTAAATGTGAAAAAATATTGGAATCTACAATCCAATGTGATTAAACATTTACATCTCAACCATAAAAATATTTCAGTAAACTCGACACAAATTTCATATCCCGGTCCTGTATTATGCTATACCAACCTATGAAATGTGATTCCAGACGATATTTTCTTATTGATAGCGTTTCTACTCGCACAACTTCTCAGGAAACATGAAACCATAATAAAGAAATGTTGTGACAACACACAAAAATCACAAAATAATCCTCACGACACAGCCAAAACTCAAAAAAACCGTTCTACAAAAGTAAACTTCACCCCTTTCTACCTCCATGTTCTACGCGAAAAATGGACAATGCCAAGATAACAATAGATTTTATATCTTTTTAAACGCTTTATATTAGCTTCACTTGTAAGTAAGTTTGTAAGTTGGCTGGTATGTAACGGAATCTTCGAACTCGATTTTCACCCACTTTGAATGCACAGATTGATTCGAAACTTTGCACTCATAGGTATCAAGGACCGATGACAATACAAGAATTTCAATAGAAAAAGAGCTAAAAAGTAGAGAATATATTGTAATTAAAAAAAAAATTGTTGAGTTTTTGACATCTGTCTGAAGGGACCATAGATAAAATATAAATTATGAACGTGATAGGCAACCAATACACTCGACAAAATTCGTTTATTCGTTTCAAAACTATGGCTTTATGAAACGGCAAAAAAATTGCTGTTGCTATTTCATTTCAAACAGAATTATCGATAATTTCTTTTTAATCTGGAATCCAATCCCACAAAAAAGCACATGAGTTGATTTACAAAAATTCGACATCAAAAAAGATACATTTCTATTAATCAAGATTATTCAATCCACCTTAAAATAATCAAGAATAGAAGGCAAATTCGCATTGCAAACCTTGTTAAGAGGTGTCAAGTGTTGTAATTCATTACAACTTGCCTAGATCATTCTTCAGCTTATTTTTATGCGGATGACACTCAAATATTATTCTCCTTCTCTCCTGACTCTTGGCTCATAGCAGAAACAAAAATTAATCATGATCTCAATAAATTATTAGATTTTTTGGAGCGACATGCTTTGCAAATCAATCCCGAGAAGTCGTCTATAGTAGTTTTTGGAAAAAACAGATCTAATCTCGTTTGCAAACAGTGCAAAAAATTTAGGAGTAAAATTGGACGTGGATCTGCGTTTTAGAGAGCAGATTGCTACTTATCTGCGACGCGCATATTTTTCTTTGAAAATGCTTTATCCTCACAGACACCTATTAACTCAGGATTAAAAAATTAGATTAACTGACTCACTCGTACTCAGCCATTTTAATTATTGCGATGTTTTATATGGGCCTTGTTTGAACGGAATTGATAAGCTTGAAATAGAAAAAGTCCAAAAAAATTGTTTGAGGTATAAGAAAGTTTGATCCAGTGTCTCATAAGTCAAAGGATGCTAGATGGCTGAATATGGAAAGCAGGCGAAAACTACACTCTCTAGTACTATTCCACAACATAATTTATAAAAGGGGTCCTCCATACGTAACTAACAAAATACATTTTAGGACGGACGTGCACAACTTAAATCTCCGATTTAGGGGACTTATCACACCTCCTCCTCATAAAACATCACTATTTCAGAGAAGCTTCACTTATAATGTATATAAAGTCTTTAATACTGTGTCAGAAAGTCTCAAGTCAATCAAGCCGTCAATTTTCAAATCTATTGTTAGAAGAAATTTCTTGCAGCGTCATCCTTCTGTGGTCCTTTGAAATGTTATTATGTAGGTATACTCCCGATAGGTACTATTTTGTTATTAATTTTTTGGTTTTTTGTTTTGAGCTTGAGCGAATTTTGTATTAAAATGGGTTTTTTTTTCTTTGTTAGTTCATATTTCAAGGGAGCTGAACTTTGATCAATTTTTAATTGCTTTCAGCTCCTTTTTTTGCAATCCGGCCAAGCATATACTATATAAATATATGTATACAGTAGATTAAGTATTACACTGTATCTTGCCTATTGCAAAAATAAAGATTATTATTATTATTATTATTACGGTTTGTAGCAAAGAATCATAATCAGACGACAAGTAACAAAACAAATGTCACTAACCTGAACATCTCTCAAATAATAATTTTATTTAGTGACGTTGCAATGTTCCTTGAATGTTCTTGAGCTTTAAAATGAAATTCTGGATAAATAAATTCTTCCAAATGCTAATCTTCCAAATCACCAATTTCAAACATCCATATTACCATCCGACGTCAGAAAACATTTTTTCAAGATGAACATTGGAATTGAGGTTTATATTTCGTGTTGAAACATCGAAACATCTGGTCGCAAATCTGACTTGAGGCCTGTGAAGCAATTTCTCACAAGAAAACCTTGCTCTGTTAATTATTTCTTATTTCAAATCGCGCGCTTTATTATTTTATTGATAAAACAATGACCAGAAAGTCTATGTGCCCAGAAAGCAAAACCAGGCAGACATTTCTCCTATTTTAAATCGCGCTTTATTATTTTATTGATAAAAGAATGACTATAAAGTCTGTGGGCGCAAAAAGCAAAACCAGGCAGACATGTTGTCATTTTATCGGTAAGTGAACAAAAACAAACCCGACCTCTTCTATCATGTGTGTTTGGGTTAGTTTGGGTTAGTCATACAATCCTAAACGTTAAGGCGCTATGTGTCTTGTTATTGTGAGTCTATTGTTCACAAACAATAGACTTACAATTACCTAGTTCCCAAGGTTTTCAAATAATACCATACATTTCAAAACATGCTCGAAAAAATAGCAAATTTCTAATGTTAATATAATCTTCTTATTGGTTGAGTATGATGGGTATAAGGTATGCTATATGAAAAATGTTTGTTCTCCAGAGAATGCAAAAATCAAATAAAAAACGCTCTTGGTACTATTCGAGCAACAACCGCTTACTGATTTTGAGACCCTGGTGGCGAAACCCGTCAGGGTTAGTGATGTAAAGGAGAGGTTTCAAAGATCTAAATGAAAAAAGTTTGTTGCAGTTGTTCTATCAAGTCCAACTGAAGGTGATCAAGTGCACCAGTGTATTTTACGTTAAAAATGTTAAAAACTCTTCACAAATTGGTCCACTTCGTGCAGAAAGTGATTAACATATACAGGGTGTTTCATTTGGTAAAAAATTCGAGGGGTGATTCCTGAATTATTTTCATGAAAAAATATTCCTATAGACATTTGTCGTAAAATGCGTCCTGAGGAAGCTACGCCTTTTCAAATAGGGCCCCTTGAAGACCGTTTATACAAAAATTATAAAATTTAAACAAAGCATAATCTATTGATGCAGAATCAGAATTTCTTGACATACAAACCTCAATATTCCAAAGACGCTTATACTTAGGTATAGGACATCATTCTAAAATCTGCCTAGAATTCTACGTAGAATCCAAATACGTAATACTATATAGGGTGTTTCATTTGAAACAAGCGAGTTGACGCCTACTTCCGGTACAGCCCGAAGTCGCATAACTTCACTATTATTTCATTTGAAAAGAGCATCCCCGAAGTTCCCTCCCTACGAATTGTCAGGATCCCAATTGCTCAATCTCCCGAGATATTCTTATTGGCCACTTACTATGGCGAACCCTGTATACACAAAGTGGGTTTCAAATAGATGCAAATTTTGTCAAGGTGATTGGAGTATAGTATACAGGTATTACAAATTCGAGTGTATGCATGGAATCTCGTAAACTGTAAGAGATACAAGGTCGGTTGAATCGAGACAAAGTTGTGCAATTCAATCTCAAAAGAATGTCGCTTCGAAACTTGGAAAATCGCGATTTTTCAGAAATCTTTTTTATCGTGTTCTAAATTTAATTGAAAACGAATGACACATTTTCATGGCCACTTTTTCTGCTCTTCAAGCAAGATAGCATGGTCGAAATTAAAATCCGACGTTTCGAGTTCTAGCAATCATCCTCAACTTTTTTTTTTCAGATACGAACTCAACCGTTTCGATTCATTTTTGAATACTCTTCGCATCCTGAAAATTATAATGTACACTTGCCGTTCTGAAACGATGCAGAAAGGTACAAGAGTTATCAAAATCCAAAGTGGTTGATCCTTTCAGAACGCGTCTCGTGAGCCGAAGTCATGGTAACAATGATGATTTGTGATTTTTTGAGCTTGAATGAAGAAGTTCCAGGTTTGGAAAGTCTCAAAATAATAACCTTGAAAAGTTGAAAAAAGTTGAAAAAAATAGAGAGAAAGTAAAGTGTGATGCATAATTATTTTCAGGGAGCTATCTTGAAGAGCATAAAAAGTGGACATTAGTTTCCAATTATCTCTTCAAATAAATTCAGAGCAAAATAGAAAAAAAAACGATAAAATCGGTTATTATCGGATATCTCTGGAAGGCTTTGGAATATTCTGGGTTTCGAAACGGCATTTTTTTGAGATTGTAATTGCCCGACTTTGCCTCCATTCAACTGAGCTTGTATCACCCCGTTTAGGATGATTAATAAACATTGGGGAAAAATTCGAAGAGCGATTCATGAGGTATTTTTTATGGCGCCCTGAAGACGGTTTTTTTTTTCAATATTTCCGAGACCGCTCGTACAAAAATTATTGAATTCGATACAACGCTTAAACTTCGATGAATTTAATTTCAATTTTCTCTAAAACGATAAACGATTAGCCTTACCCATGTGAAGCAGGAGTATCTTTTTCACGTAAAAATCATTCAAGAAATTGGGTTCTTTTCGCTCCTAACTCCTTCTGTATGATGCGCCATTGACAAAATTTTGAAAATTTTGAGATCGGAATCCAATTTTGCATTAAAAGTTTATTCATATACCAAATTTCAATATCTCAGTGTGAAAGGTTTCGAAAATATTAAGGAAGACCCATCTTCAGAGTACCGATGCATGGATATAAAAAATTGCGAAAACTACTAGCCCTATCGATATGAGCTATGAACTAGGATCACGTTTTTTAGAAAAACACCTTGATCTAAGGTATCATATTCTGAATTCAGAACGTGGAAAAAAAGTACATAGAAAAAATTCATTGATTGTATTTTGGTACACCCCTGATTGAAATTTTGAAATTCCCAGCTCAAATTCTGATTCTGCATCAATAGATTATGCTTTGTTTAAATTTTATAATTTTTGTATAAACGGTCCTCAAGGGGCCCTATTTGAAAAGGCGTAGCTTCCTCAGGGCGCATTTTACGACAAATGTCTATAGGAATATTTTTTCATGAAAATAATTCAGGAATCACCCCTCGAATTTTTTACCAATGAAACACCCTGTATATGTTAATCACTTTCTGCACGAAGTGGACCAATTTGTGAAGAGTTTTTAACATTTTTAACGTAAAATACACTGGTGCACTTGATCACCTTCAGTTGGACTTGATAGAACAACTGCAACAAACTTTTTTTATTTAGATCTTTGAAACCCCTCCTTTACATCACTAACCCTGACAGGTTTCGCCACCAGGGTCTCAAAATCAGTAAGCGGTTGTTGCTAGAATGGTACCAAGAGCGTGTTTTACTTGATTTTTGCATTCTCTGGAGAACTCCAAACATTTTTCATATAGCATACCTTATACCCATCATACTCAACCAATAAGAAGATATTAACATTAGAAATTTGCTATTTTTTCGAGCATGTTTTGAAATGTATGGTATTATTTGAAAACCTTGGAAACTAGGTAATTGTGAGTCTATTGTTTGTGAACAATAGACTCGCAATAACAAGACACATAGCGCCTTTACGTTTAGGATTGTATGACTAACCCAAACTAACCCAAACACACATGATAGAAGAGGTCGGGTTTGTTTTTGTTCACTTACCGATAAAATGACAACATGTCTGCCTGGTTTTGCTTTCTGCGCCCACAGACTTCCTAGTCATTATTTTATTGATAAAAGAATCGTTTATTGTTTTAGAGAAAATTGAAATTAAATTCATCGAAGTTTAAGCGTTGTATCAAATTAAATAATTTTTGTACGAGCGGTCTCGGAAATATTGAAAAAAAAACCGTCTTCAGGGCGCCATAAAAAATACCTCATGAATCGCTCTTCGAATTTTTCACCAATGTTTATGAATCATCCTAAACGGAGTGATACAAGCTCAGTTGAATGGAGGCAAAGTCGGGCAATTACAGTCTCAAAAAAATGCCGTTTCGAAACTCAGAATATTCCAAAGACTTCCAGAGATATCCGATAATAACCGATTTTATCGTTTTCTTTTCTATTTTGCTCTGAATTTATTTGAAGAGATAATTGGAAACTAATGTCCACTTTTTATGCTCTTCAAGATAGCTCCCTGAAAATAATTATGCATCACACTTTACTTTCTCTCTATTTTTTTCAACTTTTTTCAACTTTTCAAGGTTTTTATTTTGGGACTTTCCAAACCTGGAACTTCTTCATTCATGCTCAAAAAATCACAAATCATCATTGTTACCATGACTACGGCTCACGAGACGCGTTCTGAAAGGATCAACCACTTTGGATTTTGATAACTCTCGTACCTTTCTGCATCGTTTCAGAACGGCAAGTGTACATTATAATTTTTAGGATGCGAAGAGTATTTAAAAATGAATTGAAAAGGTTGAGTTCGTATCTGAAAAAAAAAGTTGAGGATGATTGCCAGAACTCGAAACGTCGGATTTTAATTTCGACCATGCTATCTTGCTTGAAGAGCAGAAAAAGTGGCCATGAAAATGTGTCATTCGTTTTCAATTAAATTTAGAACACGATAAAAAAGATTTCTGAAAAATCGGGATTTTCCAAGTTTCGAAGCGATATTCTTTTGAGAATGAATTGCACAACTTTGTCTCGATTCAACCGACCTTGTATCTCTTACAGTTCACGAGATTCCATGCATACACTCGAATTTGTAATACCTGTAGTATACTATACTCCAATCACCTTGACAAAATTTGCATCTATTTGGAACCCACTTTGTGTATACAGGGTTCGCCATAGTAAGTGGCCAATAAGAATATCTCGGGAGATTGAGCGATTGTGATCCTGACAATTCGTAGGGAGGGAACTTCGGGGATGCTCTTTTCAAATGAAATAATACTGAAGTTATGCGACTTCGGACCACCGGAAGTAGGCGTCAACTCGCTTGTTTCAAATGAAACACCCTATATACTATTACGTATTAGATTTTAGAATGATGTCCTATACCTAAGTATAAGCGTCTTTGGAATATTGAGGCTTTTATGTCAAGAATGACGTTTGTAGGTTCCTATGTATATGAAAATTTTTCGTATAAGAGAGCCTTCATTGACTTATTTGTGTTGGATTTCTTCTTTAAAGGGACTCACTTTGAATGATTTTTCACAATATTTTGATAAAAATTATTACAGGGTGGAAAAAAAATAAAATCCAGAAAACCGCCAAAAATCATTTTTTTCAAATGGAAACCTCCAATCTTAATAATTTTATTTCATTGAGCATTGAGAATAAAGGTGAGTTTATAAAATCTCGTCCATATCTCCATTAAAAAAAATTGATTTTTGGAGGTTTTCTTCATCTTATTCTTGATGATATTTTTGGGCCACTCTGTAATAATAGTTATCAAAATATTGTGAAAAATCTTCAAAAGTAGGTCCCTTTCAACAAGAAATCCAATACAAATTGAACAACAAAGGCTTTCTCTAACGAAAAATTTACATTTAAATAGGAACCTTCAAAGGTCATTTTTGACATAGAAACTCAAATATTCCAAAAACGCTTATACTAAGGAATATGATATCATACATCCAATCTGCCTAGAATTTCACGTGGAACCCAAAAATGTAATATATAGGGGATTCAATTTGAAACAAGCGAGTTGACACCTACTTCCGGTATAACCGGAAGTCGCGCAACGTCACTATGATTTAATTTGAAAGAAGCATCCCCGAAAAGCTCTCTATACAAGTTTTCAGAATCTCAATCGCTTTATTTCCCGAAATATTCTAATAGTCCACTTACTATGGCGAACCCTGTATAATGTCTAGTGATGACTATCATTATATTTTCACCATACTCGAACAGTTTTGTCTATCTTGTCTTCTTCTATGGATTGTCCATCAAAACGTTTCAAAAAATTTCGATCTCCGTGTATTTATCAAAGGAGATTATCACTTGTACTCCAGTAATTTTAGTCAAATAAGAGGGTCAACTGCGGAATAAGAGATGATTAGCTGAAAACTTGTATAAACCATTATTTTGACATTCTTAAGGTTGTCTCAAATGTCTCATAAAATCTCGTGTCGGCGTCTTTAGATTTTCAATGCCAAAGGTCACAAAAATCAGTTTTTTGTCAATATCTCGCTTGGTATGATTTTGATCCTTTTTGCATGTGTATTGAAATTGTAAAGCGTGAAATTCTCTAGAAATTTTGTTAAACATTTTTCTCTATCTGGCTAACCGTTTTCGCCATAGACCACGTAGAGAGCGCAGCGCTCATCCAAACATACAGGGTGGGGCAGGAGAAACTTCTCACCCAGGTTTTCTCAGGTGTTGGGAGATTTATCAAAAATAGCTTGGACACGTCAAGTTTTGTTTTTTGGGGACACTCATCCATACATACATGGTGGGGCAGGAGAAGATTTCATGAGACTTTTGAGGCAACCTTGAGAATGTCAAAATAATGTTTTTCACAGAGTTAGGGCCATTATCTCTTATTCCGCAGTGAACTCCTTACATGCCTGGGCTATTGTGGAAAATGCAATTGAAAGGTTGAACTCTACTTTTTCCAAAATACAGTTATCTGAATTTGTATACTACAGTCACAGTAAGCAAACAGAATTATTCTTGTCTAATCTGACTAGTCCAGAAGCAAATAAGTACATATCATTATAACATTTTCCGCATTGTAATGCAAACACGGGTCAGTTGAACAAATAAATATGCTACAAGCATAGAGCCTTACCAGGCTAGTTTTGGGTGAAACAGTTTTGCGCGCTTGACTTCTCTCTATCAACATCCCGAATAGGAAATATGGATGAAAAATCAACACCGCATGGAGAAATGGTTGAAAGCACACCGATTGGAATTTTAATCAATTTATGGAACTGTATATTCGACACAATGGATTTCAAGATCTCCTTCATTTGATCGATCTTATATTCATCTGAATATACAGGATGTCAAGACCAAATCAATTACCCGTTGAAGAAAACGCCAACGGTTCGAAATCAGCAATCGCTATTTTTTGACAATTTGTAACTAACTAGATACTAAAAAACTTCTCCATGACAACAATAAATGTTGTCAACATAATGCCAACATATTGTTGAACACACCAACTTGTATCCGGATACATGTTGTCAACACTGTTTCGCGTCCAAACCAAAGAAAGTTGCTTGTTGCCAGGTAACGAGGTAAATAATTCAAAAATTGAACGTCTTTATTAGTGTTGACAAAAAAATGGATCTGTCAGCCGCTGCTTGAGTTGGTGCTGCTCTCATGAAAATACCATCGCATGTCATCAAACGAGAAAAGAAATGGTGGCAGGGACAGTTTTTAAAAAATGGGACAAGCTATGTTGACAACTTGGTGGCAGAGTCACTCACGAACGACTATAGTTCATTCTGCAATTATTTTTTTATAGATTTTCAAAGACTGATTTCGTGGCCTGTTTAATTGCCCCTGAAATCAGCAAAAAGACCGTGGCGCAATTCCACCGTTTGAGTTAGTTTTTTTTGGAAAAAAAAAGTTTTTTGTAAAAACGGCTTTAGCCATTTTGTTTGCAATTTTAGAGATGAGTTTATCCAAGAAAGTTATTGAATTGTTAGAAAAATGTATTCAAATCAATCAATTCCATTACAACAGAATAGATCAAGAGCTGTAACGTTTTGGTTTGAAAATGGACAAAACTTGATTTGAATGAAATCGCTAAAAAAAATCGAGATTGTTCCAAAATTGTAACATCCTGTTTTTCCATTACGAGACGATTGCGAAAACAATGACATGCTCTCATAGAAAAAGTGATCTGAATGTACGTATAAACGATATCCCATGACAAAATGCGCACCTATTCCGGACCCTGTATAAAAAATCGCGGTTTATATAGTTTTGTATGTATCTTCCAAAAACCGAAATAGAAGGGCATGGAAGAATGAGAGAATGAAAAATTAATAAACATTATACTTGTATTCCTCCATACTGTGGTAAGGTTTCGCGACTTTTCAACTGGACCAGATTTTGTAAAGAGTAGATCTCGAGAATATGCAAGAACATCGCTAATAATAACCGAACCCTCTAAACATACAGTATGTCCGCGGATGCGGTTAACAAGAGGACAAAACTTGGTACAAACCTAGGAAAAATGGAAATCACGATGAGAACATTGACTTCTATCAAAAAATCAAAACCATAAAATGGAACAAAAGCAAAAATTTTTCATCCTCTACCGTGAAATGATGATCTGCTCCAAATCACGTCCCAACCTACTGAAGAAAATTTGTATTCATGAAGATTAAAAAATAAATGGTTAGCATTTCTCCAAGCTCGCACTTTACTAATAATTTTACTATTATTATTATTGTTATTCAAACAATAATAATAAATGATGATGTACAGGTATAAAAGTAATAATTATGAATGTATGTAGTTAATAAAGGGCGTTCCAGTTCAATTGGTCACCACTTATACAGCAAATTAATAGAGAAACCATAAATAAGAAGTTTGAGATGGGGAACCCAAAGCCGGAAATGCCCCGTTTCCTAGATAGAGGGTGTTTTGTTATTCGAGAAAACAAAAATTACACGCCACTGTTTTTTGAACAATATTTCCTTTTCTTTCAAAAAAATCATTCAATTTTTAATGAAAAAAGACTCTTGAGTTCTTTCTCCCCGACGAGTAGAACAGTAGGACTTCATACTTTTAACAAAACTGAAAATTTTCGGTTATCAATGCTTTGAAGGACATTGAGTATAGTTTTCATTTTTTCACTCGAAAACTCGAAGAGATAGAAGTTGAGAAAGCCAATTTGTTGTAAATTGAACAAAGTTTAAGAAAAAAGTATTATTGTTCTGAAAAAGTTATGTCATACCCACAGAACACATATACAAAGTTTAGAACAAAAACGTAAATGGAGGGCGGGGCCTAAGTGAAAGCTTTGATTCGCATCCACGAAGAGGCGCCAATGTGCCTGAAGTTCGTTAGATCTTAAAAAGATGGCGGTATGTGGAATGCCACATGACAGCTTATTAGCTTGTCATGATGAAACATGAAGTCATTTGAACGTCACCCTTTATCTTCATGTTGTCTTTCATGCTTTGATTCATCTCTAAATGAACAAATGCCCTGGTAATCCTCATCAAAAAACCTATAAGAACGCAGAATATAACCCGGAATACTAGAGGCTCATCAATGTTCCAGCCGTCATCGGAAAAGTTCCGGAGAAATGCATCCTCCACAAAATAAGGAAAGTCACGATGGCAAAAAAAATTCTACCAGAAGAAAAAATGGGATTTCGCCCAGTGTATTCTACAACAAATCAAAAAGTGAGGCTAAGTGACACCATCCTGAAAATGTCGAACAAAGGAGAAAAAGCAGAAGAAGTGTTCCTCGACGAGTCTCGTACTGCCCAGCCGTCCCACACCACATGGAGCCATGCACCGCTTCCCGAGACTCCGGAGTAAGTGGCATTTTCTCATAGTCCCATCACACAGGGTCAGCGCCCCGCAGCGCAGAGAGGAAGCCCACACTGACCCCATCCCCAGATGGTCTGGACCAGAGAACTAGATAACGACGTCTGGACATTCAAGAAAAACCGAAAAAACTACATCTATTCCAACTTTTTGTCTTTATTCAATAAATAAAGACATTTTCAACGTCAAAGTCAATGTCAGAGCTTTTATGTAAAGGGAACTGTATAATATACTACAGAAATCTTCAATAATACATTATCCAAGTCTGATAGTTCGATTCGCATCCACTTCATTCCGTGGCGCATTGTTCCGTAAAATTTTATACGTCAGTTTGTCTTCTAAACTTTGTATATGTGTTCTGTGGTCATACCATTTTTTTTTTGAAAAATAGTGCACACATATTCTCCAACTCCGGCCCTGGACAGGATTTTTTTTTCAAATACCCAGAACCATGCAATACCATTCACTTTTTAAACCCTGAAAATTGCATCAAAATCGGTTGAGCGATTTTCAAAATAAATTCAGATATTCATTTTTTTTTTTAAACTTGTACACCCTGTATCCAGGAAACGGGGCACTTCCTTACCATCTCAAACTTCTTATTTGTGACCAGTTGATCTGGGTCACGCTTTATATTATATTAGCTGTGGTGAATTGCATGCGGACTTCTTTAATTTTTTTAAATTTCCATTTCAAATTTTCTCTAGTGAGTTCGGAATCAGGGTAAGGACTAAATATGGAGTTTTTTATTCATTATTACACGTTAAAAGGCCAAAAAAAGGATTTTTGCCACTTGATCATGTTTCATTTGATGTTTTCACATCATTGAATATATAATGTATAATAGAAATTAAATCAGGTAACCATTGGCAGTGATGCAATAAATATAGCTTTTTCATATTTTCGGAATCAAAATTATATTATTTAAAAAAAAAAAACAGTGAAATTTATCAAATGGCTCGAGGAAAAAATATGCACAGCCAAATAGGTATAACCGTTGTTTGAGTATAGTATACTCAAACAACGGTATAACTTACCTTCTTTCATGCACTTCGCCATCACTTTTGTTACAACACCGTGTTTTCCATTTCCAATGGAAAACCTGGATACATTCAACAAGCAACAAAATTGATTTTGTTTTGTGGCTCACCATGGTAACCATGTTGCCCAGTATCCATCACCAAGTTGCGAGTTGTTGCCAACAAAATGTTGGTAACTAATGTTGACTGCTCTGTACTAAATGATACAAGCATTGAAATGAATACGACCTGGAAAGGCCCTGACACGATACAAAAGTGAGGCAAATTAGATCGATGAATAACAGCGCGGGTTGCATAACTGAGTGGGGTGCACTAGTGGAGCACAAAACAAACACATTTTTCATGTTTAAAACAGAATTCGCCATTTTATAATATTCATTTGAAAGAAATAGTGAATAGTGATCCAATAGTTACGTTTATAAAAAGAAACAAAAGATGACAACTGATGATAGGGGATTTTGGATCAGTGTTTTCGAAAGTGCCCTTTGACAGAAGATGAGACAGAAAACAGAGGAAGGAACTCCCCTTACATCTCTTTCTGTCGCATTGCCTCAAATTAACAGTAATTTGGCAATTCACGAGTCCCTTCCAGGTACGATAATATGCAATAGTAAATGCCTAAATTTAAATCAAAATGATCACAGTAATTTGTTACGGTTTATTTTTTAAGCTTTGAGATTTCCAAATTCAGGGTTGACTGAATTAAAATATTAGGATTAAGGATATTTTGTTAATTAGTTAAAGTAAGCTGATAATGACCATCTGTGATGATTGACACTCATTTTTCTTGGGTTAATCGTATCATTACCATTTTATGAAATAAGGGTAGAGAGAGTGAGTCGATCTTACCGGAGCATTATAGGATATTATTGCCAATCCCTCTTGGTCCGTCCAGGAATAAAATTTCGTTCGTTATTTCATTCTCCCATCTCTGGTGACTTCTTTGGTTGAGTCCTCATAAATTGCCCCTATTTGGTTATTAATCAAAACATGTCAACGTCAATCTATTGCCAATTCCAAATCTTGAAATCTAGTGACCTTCAATTGTTGCCAATTGTTTAAAATATTGACCTTATAAACAATATACGAACCAATCAGCGGCCTCGAATTGAATGTCAATGTCAGAGGGTCCAGTTTTAGGGACTTTGTGTGGTGAGACCGTCATCGGTTCATTTAGCTGGACTTACAGCCATATGCACCGTATGTGAGCTTAGCCAATCTCGATTAATTTTCAAAGTTAGATTAAGCGGTGTTTTGTATGCACCAAAGAATTCGCTGCAAGGATCGTTAATCCCTGGTGAGACATTTGACAACGTCACAAAATAACCTGGAAAAAAATATCAATTACAATTTTGAAATTTATGTTGAGTGATTTGTATTGAGTTTGGCTATTTGCTTGCAAGTTTTAATGAAAAATGAGCAACTATATGGATCAGTTACATCTGCAAGCCTGATATGACGTTTAGCAAACATTAGCCAAGGGGTTTTTCTTGTAAATTCAATATTTGGTGTAGGTATCAACTTTTATTCTTGAATCATTCCTATATTTGCTTTTCCTCTTTTCTTGGGCTTAGATTTCATGATAGTGAGTGATTATTATATACTGGTATACCTGGTCTAATACAGCAAGAATAACAATCCCATCCCCCTGATGATTAATAAAAACATCACTTTTCACAACACAAAAAAATATATTTTAGAAGAAACAAGTGGTTAATTAAATGATTTTGAAAGGAATGCCCATTGATAAATTGACAATATTGTATAATTCTCAAAATCATTATCTGCCTACTTTGAAATTATTACAAATATGTACAACTTTTGGAAAACGCATCGTTTGATAACTCAAGGAAAGAGGAAAAACAAATATAATCAAAATAATTTCTTATATAGTTGATAAAAACACAAACCTTCTTATATTGGGATATCTGTTATAAATTGGGACTTGGATGAAGTCAAGAAAATTGAATGAAAAAATCTCATTTGGGAAAATAAATAAAAAGTGATGAGACCATCAGTTTCAAAGGTTTTTATTTTAGTTTATCTTGTAGAGAGGATTAGTATCTAAAGCTTGAATAAAAAAAGTAAATCAACAAGTCTATTTCTTTATGAGAGTCTGGGTTTACCCATAAAGTTAAAATTTTGAATTGAATTAGATTAAGACAACACTTTGAGATAGGTAGCCATTAGATACCTCTACAGGATATAGATAGGTAGTTACCTACTTTCAACACCAATCCAAATTGAGTCGATCGATTGAATGATAAAAATCATAGGTAAAATATGCGGTAGATATCAGAGTGTGATAGGTACACTGTTTTTTTTGTACCTACCTACAAAAATGGGTACCTATTCAATTCAATATTTTATTGAGCAATTCGCATTATTATGAGTGTATTGTGGAGCAATAAATATTGCTTGATAATAAGATCTATTTTGTATAGTACTCATTGACTCGAGCATTGACTATACCTATTGGAATTGGAAAAGAATCCTACACCAATCGATGATTTTTCAAAAATCTAAATAATCCTCCGTTAATATTTCACTCTCATAGTTTTGTCTTTAGTCGCAAAACCTCAAAATCTGTACGAAAAACATAAACAAATGAAAGACTAGGTTAGAATTCGTTGAAATTCTTCGATTAAGCCTAGAAAATGGAGCGATCAGAGTTAAGCGACCGATTCAGGCTTAAGCGCTGCGGTGCATCAAAAAATTGGAATATAATCGCGATAAAGACTTCATCCGGATTAGATTTCTACGGTGCATATAGGTGTTAGTGAGTTTTTCTTCCCAAGAAAGTGGTTGCTGTAGCACACTTGAGTCGCTGAGTGCGAATTTAAAAGGAAAATCCAAATCTTCAGTCATCCCTTTCCCGTTTTGGTTTTCGTTGATGAACCTGTGCCGCAGTGCATTTTTAAAACAAGGGGATTTTGAGTTCATGAAGATTTTTCTGGCAAATTGATCAAAAAGGCCACATGACATCTTTTGGTGAGTTATTTCTCATACTTTTAACCCCCTCAATCTTATTCGAAGTTATTCAAAGCTAGATTTCAGTCAATTTCAAGGTTAATTTCTGTTTTGGAGAATTTATTTGTAATTATGTGAATTTCTTCACTTACCTCGTTGTGAAGGGCGAATTCTTAGACGTGTTACCTTTCCAGGCCTTCAAGCTTCACGCTTCAAACTTACATCTTCAATCTTCAAGTTATAGTTCAAGTTACATTCAGGCTTTTACTTCAAGTTGAAGTAGTAAGCTCGCTATTATCGACATCGCCTTTTCTGCGAACTTGTACTTCGGCTCCAGAGCCCCTGATTGATTGGTATTGGCAATTCTATCCAACCCTATGATTAACGCCGTTGGAATTAAGACGAAAGGGAGCCCTTAGACCGAACTTACCCCATTGGCAGAACGTGATCAGAAAACCCGCAACACCATCACCATTTCAAGGTACTGTGCGATTAATATCATCTCTTGATCGGTTCTACATAGTTGGGATAGTTATACGCCGTATATATCGGTCAAACACCCTATTTTTATCAACTTACCGGAGTTGGAGGTTAGAATCCGAGTTCACTCTTAAACTTCGAAATAAATGCACTAATCAGTCACAAAATGGTCATATCACATTCACTGGTCTTGGATACTAATTAATAAGGGTAGAATCATCAATTAGATCTAGGGAGTAGGCTAGTTTATAATCGAATTTTGGATAATTAACCACATGTGGAGCTGGTTTGCTGTTTACGTTCGGTGACACTACTTAGATATTTTAGATAAGAATAATTTGGTCACATTCCGAAATTATCGGCTTGTACCTGAGACGTGTTGTACATATTTTTGTGGTCAATAAATTCTATTTGTGGGTGAATCTTTGGTATTTTCTTGGCAGGATTCTCTCGTTTCGGGATTTGGGATTGGGGCACTAGGTAAATGGGATGGCGCTTATTATAGTCTGAGGAAGATCAATTTTTTATGTTAGAGAGCTTTTACCCCGCCCTCTCTATACGACTGGCTGGCAATAAACCCCCAAATCCTCCGCCACCTATAGTTCTCAAGAAAATATTTAAGCCTCCCACGAATTTATAAACATAAATAGGTATAATTTTTTTTCATTGTAACAAATTGGCGCCCAAACGTGTCAAGGGTAGTATTGATGTTCAGAGTTTTTTTTTTTTCTCTCTCTTGCGTTTTATGACCAGGACCATTGTGTGGTGCATCATAGGAAAACCTCACTGTGTACTATATGAAATACACAGAAGCGTATTTTATTGTGTGATATTTATTTATTGATTTTTTTTTTGGTTTTTGTTATATAATTCTGAATTTTATTTTTGCTCAGCCTGTGTTTGGAGATCACGTATTTAAGCAAGCTCTTCGAGTGATTTGGTACCTTTTTGTTCATTTTTTTTTTTTTTTTTTTGTTTTTTTTTTTGGAAAGAGTTGGGTTGCTTTGCAATAGCACAAGAGCGTTCAGCTTATAAAAACGTATTTTTTTTCTACATTGACTATATTCATATATTTTGATTGGATAACATGGACATGGATATTGACAACAACTCAATCGTCGATGATTTGATTAATCTGGATGCCGAGGACGTTAGCCATTCTGGTTGGCCGAATAATTCCGCGCGCCTGGACAGAAATATGGACTCTGGAATAGGACAAACGAGATCATTAATGGATGAAGATGTACCATCTATGGAAAGACCTACCCAACGTGATGAATCGACGAACATCCTGAATAGAGCCGCAATTGCTGATCAATCAAATAGCTATGAGCGTCCACGACCCAGATTCACGGAACAATCAATCCAGACAGATCACATGTCTTCCATGGGAAACCAAACAAATTCTCATGACATGAATTGGGACAGACAAGACAACTTTCTTCCGTGGCGGTCCCGTCCGAGTATGCGGTCTAGACATGTTGATGGACTGGATGGTCGACAAGCTGGTAGTTATTCGGTTCGATTCCAACAAACCGAACCTGAAAATAATTCGTCGTTTTATCCTTATCATCAGGAAGAACCGGCCTTCGGGAATCGACTGGCGGACATGAGATTTTCACCAACCTCGGTTCCAAGAAGTCAATATCATCAAAAGTCGCATCCACCACAATATTCTCATTATGACGTCACCAGATGGAATATATCCTATAACGGACAGTCGAGCGTCAATAGCTTTTTGGAGAGGATAGAGGAGTTGAGGCTCTCCAGAAGAGTATCCAAGGATCAGCTTCTGAAGTCAGCTCCCGAACTATTGTCTGGGGATGCGTTGCTGTGGTTCCGGACGACTACATTTGCTGATTGGGACGATTTGATTTTTAAGCTTCGCCAAGCCTTCCAGCCTTACGATTATGAGTATGGCCTTTGGGACGAAATTAGAAGAAGGACCCAGGGTGCTCAAGAAAGGGTTTTAAATTACGTTGTAGCAATGCAAAACCTCTTCCGGAAACTGGCTGATCAACCATCTGAAAGTACACAATTAGCTATGATTCGTCGAAATTTACTTCCATACCTCCAAAGTCGGTTAGCTACATACGAAATTTATAATCTGCAAGACCTCCTACGTTTGGCGAGATCCGTGGAAGAGACGGAATCTCGAATTCAAAGATTTGTTCCTCCTCCGACCAATGTGAGACAGCTGTTGGAACCCGAGTTAGGCTATAAAAGATCAACCATTAATCTTGCACCTGTTCAGACTAGTCACTCACCAGAACCGTCGCCATCTACATCTTTTCCAAATCCAGTCGATGTAGTACAACAAAAGCCACAGATCTGCTGGAACTGCGATGGAACTGGGCATCGCTTCCGCTCCTGCGACAAGCCAAAAATTCTATTTTGCTACCGTTGTGGCAAAAAGAATGTGACCAGTCGAAATTGTGAGTCTTGTCCAAAAAACGGGACACTGGCAAGGCACTAGGCCGTGCACCTTGCCCTCTAGAACGTAGATTGGCCACTCAAGATTACGTCCCCCTTCTGAACTTTGTTTTGGCTCACGTGAGAGATGATCAGCGACCTTACCTGAGTGTTGAAGTTTTCGGTAAAAACTTTTTGGGACTACTGGACAGTGGCGCATCAAGAACCATAGTGGGAGAGGCTGGATGGAGAGTACTCCAACATCTGTGCACTCTGTCAAGATCTTCACTTTCTAGTTGTACTGTAGCCAACGGAGACACCTGCAATGTCATTGGCACAATAAATTTACCCTTTAGACTTCGTCAGCGCGTGGTTGTACTGGAGGTGTTGGTGGTGCCATCATTACCTCATTCCCTTATTCTAGGGATAGACTTTTGGAAGCGGATGGGTATCGTGCCTGATCTCCTGGCGGAAGAGTGGACTTTTCGCAGTAGCCTGGAAGATTTATCAGCTTGTCACCTAGCAGCAATCCAATCAGTCCAATCACTTACGGAAGAACAAAAGTCCAAGCTTGATGCACTTGTGGAGAGGAGCTTTTTGACAATGGGTACCAAGCTGGGATGTACAAAACTGGTTCAACTTGTCATCAAAACCGAAGCAGCACCCATTAAACAACGCTACTACCCTCTGTCAAGAGCCCTACAAAATGAGGTGAATACTGAGCTGGAACAGATGCTAAGGGATGACATCATCGAACCTTCTGAATCTCCATGGTCATCACCTATTGTGATGATTCGCAAAAAGTCTGGTGGGTGGAGATTCTGTGTGGACTACCGTGCCCTGAACAGAGTCACTGTTCCCGATGCCTATCCTATCCCCTATGTTTCTGCCACTTTGGACAAGCTTCGTGATGCTCGCTTTCTCAGTACACTGGACATTAAATCCGCCTACTGGCAGATCCCCATCGCTGAGGAATCAAGAGCTCTCACCGTTTTCACCGTACCTTCTCGTGGACTATTCCAGTTCAAACGGATGCCGTTTGGTCTTACAAATGCTCCTGCTGTGTGGCAGCGGCTGATCGATAACGTCATTGGAGTGGATCTGGAAAAGTACGTGTTTGTTTATCTGGACGACGTGATTATCTGTACCCCAACCTTCGCCGAACATTTACAAGTTCTCCAAGAGGTCATCAGTAGGATTTTGAAAGCTGGCTTAACATTAAACAAGGAGAAGTGTAACTTTTGTAAATCCGAACTTAAATATCTGGGCTACGTGGTAAATGCCAATGGTTTGCTGGTGGATCCGGAGAAGGTGGAAGCCATCGTGCAGATTCCCTCTCCGAAGAATGTGACAGATGTTCGTCGTATCGTTGGACTTGCTTCGTGGTACAGGCGCTTTGTTCCGAATTTCTCCAGTGTAATATCACCTCTGACAGCCCTCACGAAGAAGAACACTAAATTTGAATGGGATGAACAGTGTGAAGCGGCCTTCAACAAAATTAAAGATTACCTTGTGAAAGCTCCTGTCCTTTCGTGTCCGGATTTTGAGAAGCAGTTTACGATTCAGTGTGATGCGTCTGATTTTGGCCTTGGCGCTGTGCTAACTCAAGTGAAGGATGGAGATGAGCACGTGATCAGTTACCTCAGTCGATCCCTAACGAAGGCAGAAAGAAAGTATAGTACGACAGAGAAAGAGTGCCTGGCTGTCCTGTTCGCTATAGAGAAACTCCGCCCATACATCGAGGGAACTCATTTCACTGTCATCACCGACCACTACAGTCTTCTTTGGCTCAATTCTATCAAGGATCCAGTGGGTAGAATAGCTCGATGGGCCGTGCGGCTCCAGCAATATGATTTCTCGATAGTCCATCGAAAGGGAAAGGAAAATGTAGTCCCAGACGCTTTGTCCCGTACTGTGCCCGCCATTGATGCTCTAACCAATGCAGATCCCACTGATGTCGACCAGATATCTGACAACTGGTACATTGGCATGGTTAGGAAGGTTGAAGAAGAGCCCCTCAAGTATCCTCTGTGGGCTATCATCAACGGTAAGCTTCACAAACGTGCGAGACCCCCTTATCCAGCCTTAGCGGAATCTGAAGATCCATGGTTGTTGGTGCCTCCAAAGGATGACCGTTCGAAGATCATTTCCATGCATCATGATCCTCCTACTTGTGGACATCTGGGCATCTTCAAGACGGTGTCGAGAATATCCCAGACATATTACTGGCCCACCCTGAAATATGACGTCGGAAAATACATTTCCAGGTGTGATACATGCCTGAAGACCAAACCTCTCCAAAAACCATCTGCTGGACTGATGTTGAGTCGTCAACCCACCGCTGTACGTCCTTGGCAGATACTGAGCATCGACATAGTAGGACCTCTGCCACGATCAATCGCGGGATATTCCTACGTACTATCGGTGTATGACGTCTTCAGCAAGTACGTTCTGTTCTATCCCCTCCGAAGTGCGACCTCTGGAAATATTCTGAAATGGTTCGAGGATCACGTAATACTCATTTATGGCTTACCTGAAACCATCCCTGCTGATAATGGACCTCAATTCAAGAGTAGGAAGTTCCAGGACGTGATGAGGAGCTATGGGATAAACATCCAGTTCTCAGCTCACTATCATCCACAGGCAAACCCAGTTGAGAGGACGCACAGAGTGATGAAGACCATCATATCCGGATATGTGGAGAGTGATCACCGAACATGGGACAAGTTTTTGGGAAAAGCCGCTTGCGCCATACGATCTTCGACTAGTGAAGTAACGGGTTTAACACCAAACTTTATCATGTTTGGACGGGAACCTACCTTTATTCCAGCGGTTGACGATGTCCCACAGCACAATACCGTCACCGATTCGGAGTATGACCCAGTTCAAAGGTCTGAGCATTTGAAGAAAGTCTTCAGTGATGTCAGGAAGCGTCTCAAATTGGCATTCGATAAGAGTCGCCAGAAATACGATCTGCGGAAGAGACACGAACGATTCCAGCTTGATCAACGTGTCTGGCACAAAAATTACGTACTCTCCAATGCGGCCAAACAGTTTACATCAAAGTTCGCTCCAAAATTTGTTGGACCATTTGTCATCACCAGAATTCTTTCTCCATGGTCATACGAACTATCGGACCCATCAGGACGGATCCAAGGATCCCTTCTGGTACGGTCTAGTGGTTGGGAAAACCTGCTCTACAGAGAGGGCGGCCTGTAATGTTCCCTCAATCAACTTGGCGCGAAACTGGTTGGTTGAGTGAATATTCTGGCAAGAATATCTTTGTACCGGGAACTGGTAGTGGTAAAAGTCCACTAAGTGCTCGGTGGTAGTCGATCTTCAATCGCTTCACTGTATTGAAAAGGGTTGTTTGTTTTTTTTTTGTTTGGTGGTATAACTGGGTAAATTGGGTTCAATATTTGGGGATTACTCTGCGGTTAAGGTTGGGAAAACTGGGTGGTATAATGGTGAATGTCTTGGGTTGTACTCGTTTTTTTTTTTTTTAAGAAAAAAAGGTATCGTCGCTCCGCCTTCGTTATCGAAGTTTTCCTTTTCCAAGAAAAACTTCTTTCCGGGAAGAGGAGGTGTTGTTACGGTTCATTTTTTAAGCTTTGAGATTTTCAAATTCAGGGTTGACTAAATTAAAATATTAGGATTAAGGATATTTTGTTAATTAGTTAAAGTAAGCTGATAATGACGATCTGTGATGATTGACACTCATTTTTCTTGGGTTAATCGTATCATTACCATTTTATGAAATAAGGGTAGAGAGAGTGAGTCGATCTTACCGGAGCATTATAGGATATTATTGCCAATCCCTCTTGGTCCGTCCAGGAATTAAATTTCGTTCGTTATTTCATTCTCCCATCTCTGGTGACTTCTTTGGTTGAGTCCTCATAAATTGCCCCTATTTGGTTATTAATCAAAACATGTCAACGTCAATCTATTGCCAATTCCATATCTTGAAATCTAGTGACCTTCAATTGTTGCCAACTGTTTAAAATATTGACATTATAAACAATATACGAACCAATCAGCGGCCTCGAATTGAATGTCAATGTCAGAGGGTCCAGTTTTAGGGACTTTGTGTGGTGAGACCGTCATCGGTTCATTTAGCTGGACTTAGTGAGTTTTTCTTCCCAAGAAAGTGGTTGCTGTAGCACACTTGAGTCGCTGAGTGCGAATTTAAAAGGGAGAATCCAAATCTTCAGTCATCCCTTTCCCGTTTTGGTTTTCGTTGATGAACCTGTGCCGCAGTGCATTTTTAAAACAAGGGAATTTTGAGTTCATGAAGATTTTTCTGGCAAATTGATCAAAAAGGCCACATGACATCTTTTGGTGAGTTATTTCTCATACTTTTAACCCCCTCAATCTTATTCGAAGTTATTCAAAGCTAGATTTCAGTCAATTTCAAGGTTTATTTCTGTTTTGGAGAATTTATTTGTAATTATGTGAATTTCTTCACTTACCTCGTTGTGAAGGGCGAATTCTTAGACGTGTTATCTTTCCAGGCCTTCAAGCTTCACGCTTCAAACTTACATCTTCAATCTTCAAGTTATAGTTCAAGTTACATTCAGGCTTTTACTTCAAGTTGAAGTAGTAAGCTCGCTATTATCGACATCGCCTTTTCTGCGAACCTGTACTTCGGCTCCAGAGCCCCTGATTGATTGGTATTGGCAATTCTATCCAACCCTATGATTAACGCCGTTGGAATTAAGACGAAAGGGAGCCCTTAGACCGAACTCACCCCATTGGCAGAACGTGATCAGAAAACCCGCAACACCATCATCATTTCAAGGTACTGTGCAATTAATATCATCTCTTGATCGGTTCTACATAGTTGGGATAGTTATACGCCGTATATATCGGTCAAACACCCTATTTTTATCAACTTACCGGAGTTGGAGGTTAGAATCCGAGTTCACTCTTAAACTTCGAAATAAATGCACTAATGAGTCACACAATGGTCATATCACATTCACTGGTCTTGGATACTAATTAATAAGGGTAGAATCATCAATTAGATCTAGGGAGTAGGCTAGTTTATAATCGAATTTTGGATAATTAACCACATGTGGAGCTGGTTTGCTGTTTACGTTCGGTGACACTACTTAGATATTTTAGATAAGAATAATTTGGTCACATTCCGAAATTATCGGCTTGTACCTGAGACGTGTTGTACATATTTTTGTGGTCAATGAATTCTATTTGTGGGTGAATCTTTGGTATTTTCTTGGCAGGATTTTCCCGTTTCGGGATTTGGGATTGGGGCACTAGGTAAATGGGATGGCGCTTATTATATTCTGAGGAAGATCAATTTTTTATGTTACAGAGCTTTTACCCCGCCCTCTCTATACGACTGGCTGGCAATAAACCCCCAAATCCTCCGCCACCTATAGTTCTCAAGAAAATATTTAAGCCTCCCACGAATTTATAAACATAAATAGGTATAATTTTTTTTCATTGTAACAAATTGTTGTGGAAACTTATGCAACCAGTTATTGCTTATTCGAGATGAAAGAATACTCCACTTAGTTATGCAACCCGCGCGGTTATTCATCAATCTAATTTGCCTCACTTTTGTATCCTGTCAGCAATTGACCAGTCCCTTCCAGGTACGATAGTATGCATTTCGATGGATAAAACACGCAACAAAATTGATTGATGTTTAGTGGCTCACCATCTTCACAATATGTTGCCAACAATGTTGGCAACAAATGTTGACTGGTCTGTACTAGGCTTTAGAAACCAACCAGAGTTTCCGTTTGCCATACGGGGTTGTAGTCCTAATCTCACCAGTTGATCCCAGGTTACTGAATTCCCAACACAGGGTGTCCTCGAAATTACTGTACAACGCTCAACCACATATTTCTTATTCAAAAATAGGGCGATCTGGGCAAACTCACCAATATCCAAAACTGCTTCGTTAAGGGGATTCATCCGCTCCAAAAAGCACTGCAGGCAAAATAAGTTTTCATCACGTCAGCCCGCAAGCTGACGTGATGAAAACAGATAGTAGGTATTCATCACGCCGGCAACCAAACTAAGTAAACATTACGCCTCAAAAGAGATGGGTATAGACTTTGTTCGAAGTCGGTGGCAATTTATTGTGAATTACATGAGTTTTTTGAAAGGTATTACTGATTTCTGTTCAATTATATCAAACGGAGATTGTCAGAAATGATCTCAGAAAGGTTCAATTCAGTTAACATACTTTCGATTTTTTTGATTTAATGGATTATACGTCTCTCACAAGAGGGAGGAATATGTAGATTTTTCGTATTTTTTGAACATTGAGATACCGTTTTTTTTTTCAAAAATAGATATTGGGTTGCCTAGTTTGATATCTTACCTACCTGATAAAACTTGTTCCAAAAGGTGATGTGATAGAAAAATGGCGAATTCCAGAGAAAAATGCTTGAATTGAGTAAAATTTCAGACCGGATGATTAAATCTACAGAGGACGTCAAAGATTCAAAAAAAATTTGGTTTTTCCTACATTTTTGAAAAACATGCAAATCGATAATTTTGGTACCAAGTCTTGGACCATGAAATTACGTTTTTTGTTGCTATAGCGACCGGTTGTAATTAACCGGAGGTGTTACAAAGATTACGTCACATGTAGTTATTTCTTATGATTTTTTCTGGAATTGACTTTTTGATAATTCAGATGCTTTTATCTAATAGTACAATGTATTGGGGAGTTTTTATTTCTTGTTAAATTTTGCTGGGATATGTGGTTTTGCCAGAAAAAAAAATATTCTAAATCAGATACACATATATTATATATATTATGACGTTACTGTTTTTTTATGCAATTGACATTCTGATAATCCAGATGTTTTTATCTAATCGTTGAGCAAGCATTCATCAATTGAAGTGGGCAAAGTGATGCTCAATTTATTGTGATAGTCAAGCTTTCGGAAGCACTTCTTCCTTCATGAGGACAAACTAGTGTGAACATGGAAACAACTATATCACTGAGGAATACATTAAACAAGGCACTTACCAATGATGAGTATAACATAAAAACACAATTCACTCATACAGGATAAAATAATTTGAAATTAGTTAAAATGATTTAAATGTTAAAATTTTTAAAATAAGCATAGTTTTGTTCTTATGTCTACGGTTATAATGAATACATTATCGATAAAATACATGAAAAACTGTAATGGGGAGTATGAACAAACGTTAACTGATGAAAATGGTGGTACAACTAGAGAACAAAGCGATTAAAACATGACAACATAAAAAACAGCGCCGATAAAATGAAAAATAAACCCACAGCGCCATCTAAATTCGTATGTTGGAGTTCCAATCGCCAATCCATGACATGAAACTGCAATTAAGTGGAAATTTCTTGGCAGTTGTTTGGCAACCGGCTATCCATGTGAGAATCATGTGTGCTGTTCAACATCAAGTGATGTTTTTATCGATAGTTTATTCATTTTAACCGTAGACATGAGTACAACTATGCACTCATCATTTTAACTAATTTCAAATTATATTATCCTGTATGCGTAAATTGTGTTTTTATGTTATACTCATCATTGGTAAGTGCCCTGTTGAATGTATTGGTTAGTGATATGATTGTTTCCATGTTTACACTAGTTTGTCCTGATGAAGAAAGGAATGCTTCCGGAAGCTTGACTATCACAATAAATTGATCATCACTTTGCCCACCTCAATTACTGACTGCTCCCTCACCATTCCTTGCTCAACTTCAACTTGGCCAGTCACAAACTATCCAACCTTCATCTAATATCACAGTGTGTAAGAAAGATTTTTCCTTCCCGGAAAAAAAAATTGCTTGGATGAATGGTTTTGTTAGAAAAAAAAAATAAAATATTAATATACAGAATTGACCAGAAATAATGAGACATACGGTAAAACTCCTCTCATGAAAGATGTATTTATTAGGGTTGTTAAAGCATCCAAGGCTGGAGGTGGTAGATTCAGAAATATTTTGATTGATAGAGTATTAGTGCTGCAAGAAGATTTACTTTTTATGTTGTTTATTACTTGTAGTAGTTCAAGGTTGGTTACAGGATGTAGGAAAAAGCTATCGGAAACTTTTTTAGAACGTGTAACAAACGAAAGGGGGTCAAGACCTGGTAAAATCCCAGAAATAACGTTCTTGCCTACGTTGATAGAGTATCCATTCAAGTCGTTTTGTTCTGGCATACTTTGATTCACGGAGATTACTTTGCCTCTTAGATCATTAATAATGGACGAAGTTTTTTCGTCTCTGATTCAAAATGCCAATTTGTATCAAACAAAAATTGCAAAATGAAGCAAAATTAGAGACTAAGAAGATTCTACCCAAGTGTTGAGTTTTCTTCAGGGGCCTGCAAGAAATATTGAATTCAAAAATTACTGCTTCATGATCAGATAGACCAGCGCTAGATACTGATGAATGACCTTCAGATGAGGAAAAGTCAGATGCTACATAATCAATGATGGAGGAAGAGTTTTTAGAAAACGTGGTTGGTGATGTTAGATGCCTTGAAAGACAGCAGCGTTGTCAATATTAAAATTCCCGCACAAGGGGTCAAGTTTTTGCGACCGTGTTGCGCACTGCCACACAAAAACTGCAACTAGTGCAATCATGTCTACAAACATTCCTCACCGTCTGTGCTTGAAATATGTCTTTGTTGATGCACGACGTTCTTGGTTGCACGTTGATGTGTTGACACATCTATGTCCTTGTATGCCCCGCTATCACAAAAACTGCAATCAGTGCAATCATGTCTTCAAACATTCATGATCGTCTTTGCTTCTCTTGTTTGCGCTTTGATGTGTTAGCACATCTACGTCCAGGTATTCTCCGCTTATGACATCAAACAAGGAGGTATAAAACAAAGGGAGGTATCTAACACAGCCTTCCTGACACCAGATTGTCCTCGAGCTGGAACCTAAAAAATAATGTCACGGATTCTCTCGTCTAAGGACGGCTCAAAAATGATGTTACGGGTTTTCTCATCCAAGTACGGCCTATGTGGCGATTCTGTCATCCATGACGTGAAGAAATTCGTTACGAATTCCGGGATGTATTTCGGATAAGCGATTCTGACACTCGAATACGTTTGTCGTGTCAACAGGCGGAAAGTTGTCGTATTACCCTAGTAGATGTAGATTTCAGGTGAGGGTGGTAAGTACCACAGCACATTCTAGGCCACACAGCGGGCCCATAGCGCACCTCCAAGAGGAGCCTCCAGGAGGAGAGAAGTTGCTCTCTTGGATCATTGTCGTCAAGCCTTTAGCCATTAGGCATAGGCGACAGCATAGGTGTCAAGCCACAGCATTTAGCCTAGGCGACAACGTAGCCCAAGGGCTGTCCCTCTGACCTCCCGTATGCCGCAGTTCTAACTAAGGTGCTGATTTAGGACATCACCTGAAATGAACAAGCATATGTAGCTAGCAGACGTGATCTTAAAGTTACTCCGATATTTGTTCACGATATTAGCTAAACTGAGACTTTGTTAAGCTGTATATAGTGTTCGTAATCCACAGGAACCACTTAATATTGGGGTGAGTGAGAAAAATCAGCTCTACTCATCCTTGACTCCATATAACCCTGCTTCAAATACCTGCACATTTTGAGCCTTATCTTACCAATCGAAACAATTGACACATTCCATCAGTCGATTTGAGACAAGATGTTGCCAACAGTCGTTCAGATTCTATCTGTCTCGGATTATGGAGAAGGATATCACATTAGGAGACTTATACACCTTGATCGCCAACGTAAATCAGAGTATTAGTCAGAAGATCGATAACATCAAGTCAGATTTGGGCACGCTTAGTTCCAAAGTCGATAATAACGCTCTTCTTGTCAACACAAAAATAAAAACTCGGAAGACGAGAACTTACAACTGAGGAATCGGATGCTTTCAGTGGAAAGAGATCAGAAAAAAAAATAATCTGATCATATATGGGCTGCAAGAGACCAAGAACGAGAATCTTGTTGAGAAAATCCTGGAACTCTCAAATATCAAACCTAAAGTGAATCTTTCCCTGAAAGAACTGGATAACTGCTTCAGAATTGGAATAAAAGTTGACAATAAGCATCGACCGGTTATAATTGCTCTCACCTCTTACTTGAAGAAACTTCAACTTCTGAAGAAACGAATAAGTCTCAAAGGAACACATATTTACATCAACGAAGATCTGGATCCAGAGGATAGAATTGAATCTAACACGTTAGTGAAAAAACCAAAAGAGGCAAGAGCGCAAAACAGAAACGCATACATCAAGGGTAAAAGGTTGATTGTGGACGGTGTTATATATACAGCCTCGGAGTTTGCTGCAAATGTTGATCCAACCAAAAAACCCAGTGATGAAGTTCGGAATCGTATCCCAATACAGCACTCTTCACATAGTCAAGTACAACAAGACACAGTAAACCCTATCGAGAATAATCAGATTAAAGTAGTTACCGAATCTGAAAATAGGCGGAAGCTGCAAGATATCCCTAAATTGCCAAACAATCCGAAGCGAACCGCAACATACTCCACCCGTTCGAACGCATACCATTTGGTGAATCAGAGCAACAAAAAACAGTAGCGGTCGGAATTTATTGATAAGTCTGTTGTGCACTATTCCGGAATATTCATTTATCTTCTCTTTTTTTTTGTGTTTACTGCTACGAATTGTATATACCATTGTAATTATTTTCACCTCTGTTTCCTAGTTCATGAGTTTGATGAGAATGCATATCTCACACGTTAATATTAGATCACTTGTCCCTTGTATCGACCGCTTCTCCTCATTGATTACCGACAGAGATTTTGATATCGTTATGATGACTGAAACATGGCTTTCAGCCGCTATTACAGAAGAAATGGTTGCTATACCTGGATACGATTTCTTTAAAACTGATAGGATGGACTGGGGTGGTGGAGTTGCTGCTTATACAAAACAAAAGTTACATGCAAAACCGTTGAAGCTCGACTTCGAAATCAAATCACCTCTGGAAAGTCTTTTCATCAGCCTTACGGCTAACAATGAAAAAATTCTTGTATGTACATTTTATAGGCCCCCCAACGTCAGTATAGCCCCAGTAATCAATGATCTCGATCGGATACTTTCGCACTTATGTCCAATGTTTGACCACGTTATCTGTACAGGAGATTTAAACATAAACTTTTTCAACCATAACAATCCGCTAGCAAGCTACTTTAGTAGTTATAGCTATGTCACTTCTGGATCATTTCCTAAAATTACCGATAGGTGGCGCCGCGATCACGAAATGTAATTTTTTTATCTCCGCATGTCTTATCACACAGACTTCCGTTCATATATGTGTTATCTCTGTTTAGTATACGGTGTGTGCAAAAAAAAAAAAAAAAAGTGTGCGGAATGTGGAGATTTGAAGGTATGACGTCATGGCGTTTGTTTGTGGTGTGTGGAACCAAGTATGTGGCGCGCAATGTATAGAATTTTAAAATGTGCATTTTTGAATGTGGAATTGCTTGAATTTGGCTTTGTATAGTTTTGGTCTTATCTCCCCATGTTATTCTCATGGACTTCCGGTGGTTAAAATAATTAGGCGGAACCAAGATCGTATATTTGTGCAGGAAATTGATATCACGTTCCAGCTGATAAGATGAAATTGCATTGTTGTCACTGTTTATAGTTTGATTTATGGAAATATGGATTGAATAGCAAATGTATGTAGTAGTAAATTGTTCTAAGTCAATGAGGATAGTCAACGCTGCAACCTTGAACTTGGGCTGTTGATAAAAATAAGTCGCACACACACCTAATCTCTGAAAAGATATTAGTTTGAAGTCACTTTCCCAATCATGAATAATAATTGTTGTTCATCCATAGAAATTATTATGTTACATATAAATGGGGAAAAACAGCTGGAAGATTTTGCAAGCGAAGAATTGGAAATGTTTCCTTTAAATTATTTACTGAAAAATGTAAGACCATATGAACTGTTAAATATTTGGGGAAAACTACCAATAAGATATAGGAATGAATATTCGCTTCAAATCAAACTTCCATGTTTCATACATTATAACCCACCTCATGAAACCACATTTCGATGGACCTGCCAGATCACAAGAGAAATGCTATATTTGTAATAAAGACACTCAGTAGAATATTTTTAAAATTTTTATTAGAAAATATCACATGAGACCCAAAATCTCGTCCAAGATTACAAATTAATATTTTTGAATAGGAACAGAAAAGTAATCCCCACCACCTTCTCTAAGTATTTAAATAAATAAAAGCTACACAGTCTCAGAGTCTGATCAGTCTACTTGAATACTTGAAATAGAATTCATAAAATGGAGCACTCCATTCCAATCAATCAGCTCAAAAAACCTTGCACTTTAATTAACGAAACAGTGCACTATCTGAATAAATCCAAATCCAAGTGGCTCAGTGTCGGTTTATCTTTGAGTGAGAAATTCATTCCCATCGTCAAACTATGTAGAAACAAATACGACCAAAATGTGAATTTCAGTGAAAAACAATGGTTATCATTCTTGTTTCATCAAGATGTGATGCTGAACTTCCTTCATTCAACTGACTTTGGATGGCAACCTATCCAAGGAGATGATTTCGAGATCCATTTTGTGTTTTTTGGTAAAACACGAGTTATCAAGATTTTCCAGTATAGTGGATGTGAGATTTTCTTGGCTAGAGATACTATCAATCAAGTGGTGAATATAGCTGAATTAGTCTTGTATCGTTTAAATTTGTTGAAATCGCAAGAATTTTTATCATATTACAAAACTTTGTTAAAGGATGTTCATATGTTGAATGGTGATTTGATAACAAATGTATATAATATTATCTCCCCTTTTAAAAACATAAATAATGTGAATATATACTGTGTACTTGAAATCCTTCATTTACACCCTGATCAAATTGGTACAGATGCAGGAGAATTCGCATGTGATGAATTGTTAAAAAAATTTACTAAGCAATAGAAAATATGTTTCGTACATATTGTTTTCTTTACTTCCCCCTCTCCTTAAGAGTTTGCTATTTAATCTCAGACATTCCGTTTTATTCATCAATCAAGTCAAGTTCCATCCAAGTATAACCATCATACAAGTTCTATCTAATCAAGATGATACCATCATACGGCATGGTTGCCGCAATGGAGGAACTGGCTAGAGAATTTCGAGATCTTCAATATGACGCAGAACATGAGGCGGTTTATGGTATGGAGAGATTTTACACTGAAGGAGAGTGCAAAAATCTGGAAGAAAAATATCGGAAAGCTGCTGAAGCCTGCGATTTATTTCTGTATACATCGGACCTACGATTTTTCTTGGAGACTATGAAGGAAATGAATCTTGTAGGTTATTTGATTGATCTTGAAAAATTTATACCTGTCAATATTTATAAAGAAGTATTTGAATTGGAATAAAAAAGTTCGTTTAATAGATATGGTGTTTTATTTGTAAAAATGGTGGGCGTTGTGGTGTAGAGGTCTATGCATCGGCTTCTCACAGAGTGAAAATTTCTTTTCGATGAAAATTTCAATAAAAAATAATTTTTTGGTAAACGGTATTTATTCAATCAATAAACAATTATTATACAAATTATAAACATTAGTAAGTGCACACATTGCAGGTGATGATAAATGAAACAAACAATGTGGTTTTTCTAACGATAAAGCTGGATTGTCATCAAGTTCGATTACGGGCTTCGATGAATATTTCCTAATGTATTGCGCCTTATCTTTTCCTTTCACGTACACATGATCCACGTTTTTCGTTAAATTTTTCACAATATTAGAGAACTTGTGTAATTGAGTAAATCCTTCATTCCACGAAATACAATGGTGATTTTTTATCAACCAATTTGCTTGATTTCGCAGTTCTGGAGGCAAGTGTTCTACCGCAAAAGGAGATCGAAATATATAGTGACATATTTTTTCTCCATCAAACGCAGCTAATTCTTTGGGGATAAATTTTTTGTTCTCAATTATAAATCCTTGTACATCCAAAACAAGCAGCTTCATATTTTCAATTGTGAGAATTTCACCAAGATCTGCTTTTTGTCACTATAGTCTTGAATTTGTTTTTTTAATTCTTCCAATCTTTTTAAATGGTTAGATAAGCGAAGCTTCAATTCTGAAGACAAACTGAACATCATTTAGATAAATAAATGGTTTATATAATTATTTGAGAACATGCGTATTACAATTGCTTGACTATTTTGGTTAAAGGACTATAGCTAAATAATTTATCATGTAAAATCAGACAATATACTGATGTATCCTTTTTTTGTATTATTATTTGTCTCGAATTCAACTCTCAAAACAACAGTGCCTGTTTGAAGTGTTTCTTTCTGATGAGAACAATCAATATGTGTGATTGGACACTTATTTTTAAAGTTTTGGGGGTTGAAAATTGGTTCGTTTGGTATATCATAGTAGGAATTTTTGAAGTTTGCAAACATTTCATAAAGAGCTGAAAACTTGTTATCATTCAAATTCAAATACAAATCATGATATGGATATCTTTCAGAATTCAAAAATACTCTAATATTTGTAAGATCAATATTATCGAATTGACTAGCATCTTTCATGATGTGTCCTTTTCGATTTTCTTGAAAACCAATTATTATATGACGAGGTGCTTCAAGTTTACTACTTGTTTTAACAGGCCAAGTATGACGGGACGCTTCAGGTAGCGAGGAATATTTCACAATTTCCCAACTACGAAATCCAATTAACAAATCTTTATTAGTCTCAAGAATCTGTGTTAAAGCTAGTTGTTGTGGTATATCAACTTGAATATGAGGTACTTTCCAATAGATCTTGTCAAATGTAACTTTTGGATTTTCCGCTTCGGGTGTTGGATTTTGCGCATCTTCAACATATAAAACTGCATCAACATCATCGCTTGCTCGGATCAAAACCAGTTCTTGTTTCATATTCAAGATGATTTTCTTATAGTCTTCAAAAAATCCCATCAACATTTTCAAAGGTATAGATACATTAAATTTTCCTTTATCATCAACTAAAATGTTTTCCTTTTCATCTCTATTTGGAAACCATCCAGCATTTTGCAGCTTTAGACTTTCATTTGTATTATATGAAAGATAACCCTTCAAGGTTGAAGCTAAACCAACATTTCTTACGGAATCTATAGTAACTCCATTGAGTTCATAGCGAATTTCTCGAAACAAATAAGCTATTCCATTGTTGACAAATTGTAATTTCTTAGAATAAACACCCTTATTGTTGGTCAAGGTACCTTCAATGTAAAGATGACTCCCTGAAGGTAGTGTGTATATATCAAGTTCTTGAACAGGTATGCAAATTTCATCATTGTATTCAAATTTTGAAGAGACAAACGGTTGATATGAATAAAGCTCAGAGCTTATTATTGAATTATCTAAATATAATTTTTCATTAACGTTTAATATATCCATTATTTCAATACTTTTAATCCCAGAGATATAAGAAATTGGCGATTTTGTGATGGTAACTTGTTAGAGTTTCGTCTTGGACTGGTTTTTATAGACAGCTTTTCCTTTTTATATGGCGTTAGTTTGAAATAGCGATAGTTATATTTGATAACCATATTTTCTAATTTTTTAGATGTAATATTTTCGCTATAGAGTCATTTGGTGTGAAATCTATTTCCTTTGTGCAATAAATCTGACATTTTAATGTATTTGGATTTGCTTTCATCATAAACCCAACTTTTTCTCCAAAAATGTCGTCAATTACATAATTAATATATGTTTCAATATCTTTTAAATCATAAGTTCCTTCTGGAATTTGTAATAACTTTATCTGCTACATATATTTTATTGCTGCCTGGTTGTATGTTAGGTATACTCATAAACGATTCAAAATCAGCTAATCCTAGAAAATATTCTTTATTTTCATCCAAAAATATAGGTGGATTAAATTCTGCTTTTAACACAGAAGTATCTCCTGTTATTGTTATAGTGCTAGTCATGATGACACTCTCAACGTTACTGTTGGTTCTCAATCATGTCATATTATTATATAGAAATTCGATTGACAATTGTCCACAATTATTTGTATTGAATTTTTGTACTGTTTCATAAGAATACCAGATTTGGGTTTTGTCATGAGTTTTCAAATAATTAACAAGTTCGATGGGTGGTTTCAAGTTTCCATTATTATCAAAGTAAAACGCTTTATTTTTATTTTTAATGTATGCAGTAAAAATGAGTTCCTTGATATTGTTCACTATCTAGATTCAAGATACCACATTCCTTCACTTTACATTTTTTGGGTAGGTTGTCACGCATAAATACACCTCTAAAATGTGGGATCTTCAATATTTTTACATATTTTAATATATCTATATTTGAAAGGGGTCTCTGTGGAAATTTTATTTGATTTTTTTTTTTTCTATGGATTTTTTCTTGATAGTGCCTCCTTTGTAGGGTTTAATGTATAATCCCCTGCCCTGCTTGGAAAGATTTTCCATTTCTTTATTGTGTCGATGTAATTCCTCAAGTTGCTCCTTTGATACTTTTATATCATTAACGGCCTTAGCTATTCCAGCTGCACCACCGCCTAAAGCTCCTAGTGCACCCAAAATTGGAAGCAATAATGGAAGAAATCCACCAATTTTTTTAGGAGGTTTGATAACTCGTTTTTTCTTCTTTCTTTCAGTTCTCCTCATCCCCATTCCATGTTTCCGTTTACCTTTCATAATTCCAGTAACTGCTAGAGCAGCAATTCTTTCTCCTACCGAGGAATCTTTTGCTCTAACTCTTTGCCAAGCTTTATCTGCTAGAACTTTATCCGCCCGGTGTCGTTGAGGTAAATCAGTTGTTTGTGAGTAAGCGATATCGTGTTCTCGACACGCAGCATCCAACGGATTAATACCAGACTCCCCCCTATTCAATCTTTCTTCTAAATTTGTACCAGGACCACAAAATTGATAGCCAGGGATATTAAGCTCAACTGGTACTTTATTAATTAGAGTGTTTATTAAACCTTGACCTTTCCTCTTGGAGTGTTTGGAGGAAGTATACTTTCGTGAAGCATGTACAATCATTTTATACCTATAGAGGTTTGTGGGTATTATTTAAATACTATTTTTCAGTTAAAAAATTTGCAACAAGATTGTCTATCGATTTAATGCTATCTGTTTAATATGTCCATCTGATTAATGTATAAATACTTTCGCAAAAAACAATTCTGTTTATTGATAGCTAGAATGCGGATAGAAAAACAATCGTTTTCCTTACCCATCACAAACCATGATGTGAAGAATTTTACGAAATCAATCCAAAAGCATGGTGATTTATTTGGTGGGGAATCAAAAAGGTGTCTCATTGTTGGACCATCTGCTTCAGGTAAAACCAATGTGATGTTGGCTTTACTTGAGCATCCAAATGGAATAAGATTTGCAAACGTTTACTTTTATTCCAAATCATTACAACAGCCAAAGTATGGATATTTAAGACAACTATTGGCACCCATGAAAGAGATTGGATATTTCGAGTATGAAAGCGATGAAAATATTATTCCTTCTCATGAAATAGCACCAAATTCAGTCATCATATTTGATGATATACCATGTGGAAGTCAAACTATAATAAGGGACTATTTCACGCATTCGAGGCATAAAAATACAGACTCCTTTTTATTTTTCAAGGTTATTCATCAATTCAGAAAAGACTTATACGTGAGAACGCAAATTTGCTAATTTTATTCAAGCAGGATTCTATGAATTTAAATCATATATATAATGATCATTGTATGCTGGATATGTCATTTGAGCAATTAAAGGAACTCTGCGCACACTGTTGGAAAGAGCCTTATAGTTTTCTGGTTATTGATAAAGATTGTGAACTGAATTCTGGAAGATATAGGAAACATTTTGATTCATTCATATATTTATAAAATAAATAAAAATGGATAAGAGGATGGCTGAGGTATTGATAAAGTCAAGAAAAGCTGTCAAGGATAAATATAATAGTCTAAAATTAGCTATGACCACTACACAATCACAACTAAAGCAAGCTTACAAACCAATAACTCAACCACTACAGCAACTTATTTCTAAAATAAATGAACCTTTCAACATAAAGGAAGAATTTGAAGAAGTAAAAGAAGAACCTGAAACTTCTATGTATTACGCAACACCATTTAAAAAACCTAAACCAAGTTTAACTTCAAGATTATTTTATGAGACATCAACACCTACAAGACCTACGACAAGAACTGGTAAAACCTCCATTCTACCGATGGAAATACCATCATTTTTTGATACAAGCCTTGCATCTGTTAGTCAATTACCATCTATACAAGAACCTAGTCAGTTACCTACCAATATACAAGAACGTAGTCAGCTACCAACTATACTAGAAACTAGTGTTATAGCTCAAACTTCCCCCGAGACCTCGGATAATTTAAATGTTTCAGATATATTGGAACAGTCAAGGCAATCGATTCAAGATTTAATCGACACTCAACCATATGAAATATGGTTACAAAGTTTTGATCCACTACCAAGAGTTTATATCGATGCTAGTGTGAAGGATACTGAACATAATTTTGATCATCATTATGGAATAGTACATGATGTAGATACTGATAAATTCTATTTGGGGACCACACTTAAATTTGTAGAAATTATTGGAAAAAATGTAAAAGTAGATGGAAAAATTTATGATGGTACAAAAGGATTGTACAAATTACTATTTAAAAAATATCCTAAAGACTATGAAGATGAGGATTTGGATAATTATATGGATATTTTAGCTAAAACCAATGATATCGAAGAAATTCTGATCCAAATGAACGTGTGCAGGGAAATGGATCTTCAAAATATATAACCATAATAGGACCATACCTACAAAAACATGGCATAACAAAAACACGACACATCAAACCATTATATTCTCGTTTTTTAAAGAAACTGAAACCTCCAATAAGTAGTAGTAGTAGAGCAGCTCGGACAGGAAAGGGATTGTGGAAGATTAATAAAAGAGATACAGACTATGTTTATGGGAATAATATCAACGAACTTGTCGATAGATTGAGACTAATAACAGCTTCTATGAGAGCTGGTCATACTGGTCATAATAATGAAATACTATCAATAATCGAAGAACTGCGTGAAGCTAAAGTCATTGCATAAATACAATCTCAAATACGTAAAACGAATCAATCCGAAAATGTCACTCAACAAGTTCGGTTCTCATTTATTCAAGAGAGATAAAACAGAAAACAATATCAAGTTATTTGATCTTTCTGAGGTTAATTTATCTTATGTAATGGTTTTACCATTTATTGGCCGATATGTAGAAGGCGAGACAAATTTTGTTTTAATGCCGGATGGAAAACAATCATATAGATTTCCTTTCGAACAGGGAAACATTTTGTATGGAGAATATTTAAAGAAAGATGTCTCATTGTTAATTAATGGTAAAGGGGGAAAATTAGAAAACAGAAGTGTTAAAAAAAATGACTTGATTGCGTTTAGACGTGAAGCTAATAGTAAAATAAAAGAGTTTTATGGCGAATTACAAATAAAATGTCCTGTATTGATTGAAAATAAAACAGTTCAATAATGAATACTATCAAAAAAGATGTGGTGAGTGAGCTACACAAACCAGCCAGAAGATTTTTTAAAAGAAGAGCAGTAATTGTAAAGGGAATCAATGATCTTTTTCAAGCAGATTTAGTTGAAATGCAACCATATTCAAAAATAGACAAAGGATATAGATATATTTTGGTCATAATTAATGTGTTTTCAAAATTTGTTTGGGCAATTCCTGTCAAAACCAAAACTGCAAAGGATGTGACCACAGCAATGAAACTAATTTTAACCAGTTTAAAAATACCTCCTAAAAATTTGCAAACAGATCATGGAAAGGAATTTTTTAATACAGAGTTCCAAGATTTGATGAAAAAATTCAACATCAATCACTACTCAACATTTTCCAACATGAAAGCTAGCATCGTAGAAAGGGTGAACAGAACATTGAAAAACAGAATGTGGAAAAAATTCAGTTTGCAGGGAAACTATAAATGGTTAAAAATATTACCTGAGATAGTATCAGAATACAATAAGACCAAACATTCTGTTATTGGAATGAAACCTATACAAGTATCTTAAAAACATGAAAAGCAGTTACTACGAAAAGTTTATGGTCGTATAAAAACAATGACTCCTTCAAAATTCAAAAAGGGGGATTATGTACGAATAAGCAAGTTCCGGGAAATGTTTTCAAAGGGCTATACGCCAAATTGGTCAAATGAAATATTTGTGATTGAAAAGATTAAAATTTCTAATCCCACAACATACATTTTGCGAGATCATAGAGGTGAGGAGATACAAGGTGCATTCTATCAGGAAGAATTACAGAAAGTTAAACATCCTGGCGTTTACTTGGTTGAGAAAATTCTAAGACGAAAGGGGAATAAAGTTTATGTCAAATGGCTGGGAATGGATACTACTCATAATTCATGGGTTATGAAAAATAATGTATTGTAATATCTTGTTATTCAATAAAAACACTTGCTAGTAGATAATTCTTTTATTTCTATACAAATATCCTAGAATGGGTAGCATGATACAAAAAATGAATGCAAAGATTGATATAATGACTAATTCTATATGATTTTCACATTCAAACAAATCAATAAGTACATTCCAGTTTGTTGGTTCAAAATTTTCATCTACAAAATAAAGTCTTAACTTGTAAGCTAAATATGACACATTTCTAAAGGACTCATCAATTTTATATCTAATCAATCCATTATTAACAATCAATTTTTTCCAGTTTGATGGCCAAGAGTCATTATGATTGGCTGATACGCAAATGAACGTTTCTTGTATATTTAAATCTACTTGTATATACAAGGTATTGTTAAAAAAAGCGCTCAGAAACAATACTCCTGCTGGAAGTCCTGTTGACATCATCATTGTTTATTTTTTTTTTTATACTGAATGGATTATACTACTGTGACAATATTTATCTAGTTTACTCCAAACCATCAGTCATTAAGCCTACTTCCCCAAATCTTACACAACAAATTTCTAGTCTAGACTGTAGTGGCCCCATGGGAGTGTGTCGTGACTGTTATCAATCAAACAGCGTTTATCATCTAGGGCATTAAGGGCTAATTTGGTTTGTTCAGTGCTGTAAACGAAATGTTTGACTGATCGGATTGTACATTGTTTAACCATTTTTTCCACATTTGTCTTCAAACATTTCACATAATCATCAAAAGTTATTTTGTTTTTTACAATACAAGACTTTACCCCTTTCGCTTTTTTCGTACATTTTTGAACACCTTGAATTTTATATGAGTACATTTTTGACCTCAATCCCACAAAATGTGTCATAATTCTACCATTTGCTTCATCCTTCATCAGCCCCAAAACTTTTTTATTTACCAATGGAATCTGATAAACGTTATCTGAAGGATAATCGCTGGTGTCAAATTTTGAAAGATTTTTTTTGATGAGTTCATCATACACATCATTACACTTGATTTCATAGATGAAACTATCCGTGTCTGTATACAGAAGCTTAGGTTTTTCGGAAAAAGATTTTTCAAGCATGAAATCATAATGAAAATCATACATTGCAATTTTTGAAATGTCCAAAATACACATACCGATGTAAAGTGGTTTATTGAAAATGAGATTCGTTTTCCTCATTTCTATAGCCACCAGATCTTTGGCGAAAATTGTTAGGTTATGAAATGCTGCATTGGAAATCAGATTGCTTGCACCATATCGACCCTCCCATTTATTAACCAGTTTCACAATACGATGTTTTCGAATGTTTTCCATTGTTTTACCAAATACAGCATTATTCATTAACTTGAAGAGATTTTTGCTGAAATCGTTAGTGGCTGTTGATCGAAGTTGAGTGTTTAGTTCGATGTATGACTTTAACCAAGGACTTTGCTTGAATTTCAAAATTCTATGTATTTGTGTAATTTCAATACCATTGCTCAGAGCTGGCTTTAAATTGCGGTAATGGATGACGTATTTTGTTTTGTTGTAAAGAGTTGTTAATAATTTTGGAAATTTGGACTTTGGAGGTGCCATATGTTCAGGACAGAATGGAAAATCGCTGAGCAAGTCATGAAGTGTTTCGGGGTATTCCAAATCCACCTCCAAAATATAACCCTCCGGAGCATCATCCTCGATCGAAGTAACATCGAAATTTGGTAAATCAATGGGATCAACCCACTCGAACCCATCGTATGGTAGATGTTGAATCATTGCCCACCCATAAAGATTATTCACATCGAGGTAGAGTAGGTAGTTTGATGGCTTGGATTCATCATATTCTGCCATGTATTTATTATTTGCTTCAGCATACCTATTTGAGCACATTGAAATTCCCCCTCTCAACCCCTTTTCAATAAACATAATTTGATCAATGTCTTTCAACAGCCTCAGCTCACATTTTGTATATTTCAGCATACAATCCCAAGTATAACCTGGTAAAGTGTAATACCACGCTGGGTCCAAACCATAAATGTTATGTGCATTGATTCTAAAGTTTTCAAAGACATCACTCAACAACAACACATCTGTTTTCAAATACAGATCGCTGTATTGACCCAAATTCTGAATATTGAATTCATCCCATACTTTTTGGGCATGTAAATACTCCTCATCACTTATATTTTCATCATATAATTTTGAATAGAACATTTCTTTGGATGGTAAACTTGTTTCCTCCAATTTAGCCATGTTATCAACATAATCATAGCAAAAGACCCCCTTACGTCTTAATAATTCGAATTGGTTTGAATTACATGAAGCAAATTCCCTCTTTAGATTTATCAAATCACCCAATTTCAATGTAGATGCTAATGAACTCAAAGATGAATTTAAAAATCGTAGTGAATCGATATATCTAAACTTTATACTAGTTTCATCATCAAACTGAGTGAAAGAAATGTATTTTTCCTTATTAATTGGAAGAATACTGAATTTTTCCACCCTTCCTATGGCTTTTAAGATGAAATGGGAATCGTAACCTGAGAGATTGTGAAATACAATTGGAACAATGAATTGTTTCTTGAAATTTAAATTACAGTTTGAGTGAGCAAATCCTCTGACATCACCTGTAAAATGATCATGATCAACAACAATCTGATCTGTGTCAATAAACGGTTTTTCGCAAATGTGACAATCTTTTGCTATACTCTTGTCCAACACTTCTGACATGGAAACAACTTTAGACAACTTATCTTCAACAAATTTCGCAATATTTTTAAGTTGATCCTCAAACCAATCTAAACAATCTTTGCCGCGGTAGCTTTTGTAAAAGGTTAGCGAGTCGTCATAGGAACACTTGAATAAAAATCCAATACTGAATGGAATATGCTTTTGAAAATTGACAGTTTTCAAATGTGTTAATTCATCAGGAATTTTTTGCAAAATTGATTCAAAATCCCCATATATGATGAATGGCGCTTTTTGTTTATAAATGTGATTTTTGAACGAAACGTGATCATATTTGGGAAATGAAATCTTTGAAGCATTTTTTGTTTCACACACACTTGAATGTTCACTCAACCGTTCCTGAGACTGGAAATAGTTCAAACATCTATCACAAATGAATATTTTATGTCTATTTTTTTCTCTTATTTGTGATCTCACTAACCTGGATAAATCCTTTATCAAGCAATAATGATAAGAAATCCCAATCTCATTTTCAATGTTGGGTAACGGTTCAAAATCATTAATTTTTGGAAAATATTTGTTTTGAATAATTAGTAAATTGACATGATTTTCCAACTTATTGTTCGTCAATCGACATGGTACTACACTGAACAATTCGTTCTTTTTATTTTGAACCATTTCCAACATATAAACATTTACACTTATATTATTTAATTTTTCAAATTTATGAATTTTGTTGACTGTCATTGGAAAATCCAAACCCTCTGTATTAAGGACACGGGTGTAATGAGGATATGAGCTGTCTCTATCTGAATTGATTTTACTAGGGTACAAAGCACTGACTATACACCAATAAAAGCACGCGTTATCATCATTTTTAATGTTAATACATGCTTTTTTCTTCGACATTTGATTGGGCAAAGGAATGTAGGATGAAGCACCCACCCCAAAGCTATGTTTATTAATACAAATCTCTAAACTGATAATTCTTCTTAATGCCCACCCACTGTCACGTTCTTGAAAATCCTCCATTTTTTGTAAAATTGGCTTGCTGATTAAATTGACAAACCACTCAATCAAATATGTACCCTTATCCAATTCTTCAAGTCTATTGAACAATGTCTATGGCTAACTTTGACCGGTTTGAAGAAAATGCATTAAGAAAAACAAAACATCAGAAAAAAAGCGCCTCCTTCAACCCATGATATAGTATCTGTTACAAACTTTAAGTCTTGTTTTTATCGGCTAGCTCAACAAGAGAAAGTAGATGAGATCATTTGAACAATTTGCCTCATCAACAAATTATTAAATCATTTCTCAGGGTTTTCAAGGTCCGGCATGAAGTTTGACTTTCAAAAGAGTGCATGTGTGGCGTCCAACAAATTAGAACTCGTAACGTGAGAAACAAGAGATCTATTGATCTATTGATTATAGATGATGTTTTATTTGGTGACCTCGCAACTTGAGCGTAATTTGGGCTAATCAGCACTGGCCATCCGTCATGGTATGCTTGGTCAAATGAATCTAGAGGGGGGTCAGTTCCGCTGTGACGTCACATCAGTCTGACTCCGGGATAATTGTTCCAATCCAATACATGAAAAGAGAATACACCCAGTAAGAGGTTCACCACAAAGTTAAATGAAATGCGTGAATCTGAGTCGAGGTTGATAAGCAACCAGCCTACATTCTCAGAAAGACAGTTATAATATAAGTACATATGTATAATCCAGATAAGCAGAAATAAGTCAATCAAATGAAAGATAATGTCACAATAAATCAGTCAAATGTGTCTCAATCAACCCTAAGCAATAAACAAGTCACATTGGACAAGTAAGTAATATAAGTATTATGTGTTCAAAAAAACACAAAAAAAAATGAATGTAATCATGTGTTTAACAAAACACCAACAAGCTCATCCCGTGAAACTTGAAACCAAGAACGTACATGCGCTGTAACATGTGCGCTGAAGGCGCGTCAGGGCCATTTCAAACCACGATAAGTGAGTTTTGTAGGTATGTAAGGAAAGATACTTTTGTGATAGTCAAAAGAGCACAGAAACCCAGGAACTGAAATTAATAGAGAGTAGAAAGAGAGAGAGGAAGTGAAGAGAATTGAGTTGCTTGAACTGAGCCTGGGCTGAATTTCACCAAACAAGATGAGTCAAATGCTTTGCACAAATATTTCCAAAGCAGAGATATAATATAATATCTAAACAAAGTTTGACTCACCTGGTCGTGCAATCCAGTGACGATATGCCCAGTGCTTTTCACCAATTTTCCAGGTCTCAATTTTCCAGGTCTCAATTCAGGTAAATGTGAATTCTACTGGCTGAAAACTCCTCAGTCCACTGTCCAATTGATCACTACCGAATCTCGTCAAATGCAGTCCTCATCCAGGAATCTTAAACTTGCATCAAAGCAACACTTTCCTGTGCAGGATCCCGGTAGAACTGTGAAACATAAATTCGGACAGTAATCTGTTTATGACAATGGTTAAACTGAAATTGAAACCAATATAAGCGCCAGGTAAGGAAGAATTTCAAAGTTAAGTTAAAGGTATAAAAAACAAGCGTGCCTCTGCACCAAAAATGGCCTCTACCACCTCATAAAAAAATCAAAAAAATCCTCTCTCTTTCAGCCCATAGGAACCTAGGAAAACTAAAACGTTCTGTGCTCGTTAAATGCTGAAAAGCAAAGAGTGATGATTAAAAAATCATCCCTCAAAAAGAAAGGAAATGTGCTCTGGCGACTTTTTAACAAACGAAAGTACGTCTTACCACGTTGGTGGTTTCAGTCGGGGAGATCGATCTTTTTTCCTTGTTAAAGTGGATTCGATGTAAACCATCATTTGGCGCATCAATCAATAATTTTAGCTACTCTTATTGGCCACAGCGTTCACATGGTTCCTATTTGACATGACGGGGTTGTTATCACTACAGCACCTGACACTCAGCTCAATCAATAAGTAATCCTCAATATAATACGTTCTTATTACATTCCACATATCAACAAATCAACCCAACCTAAAATTATGCCATGTGAATGTTGTATAGCAGGCAGAAATAGTTCATTTCGTCAATATGCTCCTGGGTTCTGATCATCTTGCGTATTCCGTCTGGTACATTGATGGCAATCAACAGAGTGCGATGGACAATTGGAACAATGCAATTTGCAGTATTGAAGTTTGTGAATCGATAAATGGTGTCATATCATATCAACAGGTGTTTTCCACTGGTTGGTTCGAGCTGGGTTTGATCTGAAGTACTGTTGGGCGATGTTGCCGATATGTGCATGTTGAAAACAGAAGTGATTGGTGCTGAAGCTAACTAAATTACTGACGTCACTTATGGTTAAGGAAAATTGATGTGTTCACCGTAACACACTCCACTTACCACAAAAAAAAATATTGAACTTGTTCCAATTTTTTTTCTTAGACCAAGGAAATCGCTACAGGGAAAAAGATAGGGCAATGCTCAAAGAGAATTGGAATAAGTAGAAAATTGAAGTAAAAATTCAAGGTTAATTATTAAGGTAATTGATTGAGACTACACTGGAAAATGAAAAGAAATGGGCGCCATGGTATAGCTTCATACCAAAAAAAAAACTTGAAGTTTCTCAAACGGCAGGACTTTGGGGTTAACCCTTCACCTCGTAATCAATAGAACAGCACAAGTTAATTTTTTCAAAAAATTCGGAACTAGAGGTGGCGATTATTGGCCCAAAGTCGCAAATGATGAATCATAGACAACAGGCGGCTTTACTCAGGGGACCTGTGCGGATCAAAGTGACTATGCATATCATCACCTGCAGCCATCCAAGTAGTATACCTTAAATACTAGCCTACAAACTACATTAACTAAAAAAGATCAGAAGTAATCCCAACTTGGAAAGTGAGTCTTAACAAAAGAGAAAATCAGGGTTAAAGAAGGGCAGACCCATATGACTCACCACCATAAGGGGGTATATTTTAGCATACACCAAGTAAAAAGATGTTTTCTCGAAGAAAAACACCAGGTGGCCTCGAAAAATAACGGATTAGATCAGCTCCACATGGACTTAAAAGAATGAGTTTACGCAAAGAGCACCACCGCAAGAAAACCAGCGCTGACGGCCTCTGGAATCCAGCACTCAGAGGGCTTCTACCTCATCCAGAACCCGGAGTAAGGGTATTCTGCACAGCCCCCCAAACAGGGTACATAGCCTCGCCAAAGCAGAGGAAAGACAAACACATGAATAACCAAGAAAATAACCGGATACGGGGCTGAGATGAAATGCAGTAGCTATGCCTCGTAGAGTCCATGTCGTGGAGTAGCTTCAAACGGTTCAATACCGCCAACCCACACCACTAGGAGTACCACCCCAGCGATAGCCCCCCGACACTCATCCTCCCGCATCCAATATGCAGAAGAAACTCTTGATACCACCAAAAAGTGCAAGAAAACACGACGGAAAAACCGTCATAAACCAAAAAGTCATAATCGGGAAAATAACCGCGTAGGTTAAAAGTCGAAATCGGTTAAATAAATCCCTTTAACACTGTAAGGGTTCCTCAAAGTCACGGTCGGGAAAGATAAGACAAAATAGAGAAAGATAAATAGGTACTTCGTATATCGAACTAGAGATAAGGTAAGTCGCAAATAGGTAAGATAAATGCTTCATTGAAGCATGAATAAGATAAATCCAGATAAGGTCAATTAAAGCAATACGTCAAAACTACATAAGCGCGCAACAGGTACCCAGGTGTTAAGGGTACAGGGAAAAAGGAGTGAACACTTGGAGGACTCCTACCTCCGGCAGTACGGTTGACACGTTCAGTATTGTTCACTTGAGGGTAGTAGCTACTTGGCATTGTAGAATATCTTCTGAACTTTATACTTGTCCATGAGAGCCTTGAACTCCTTGCTTATGAATTGGTAAACATTGTCGCAAGCAAACACCTGACAAACTCCAAAGATCAAAAATACTTGGTTCTCGATAAACTTAATGATTGCCTTTGAAGTCGCCTTCGCCATTGGATGAACAAGTACAAATTTGGTGAACCAGTCCACCACAACCAGAAGATATTGATTTCCATTCTTGGAGCGGGGATAAGGTCCAATGAGATCAGCAGATATTATTTGAAATGGAAAATTGATGTTCCGGTATTTACCCATAAGTCCTGCCTGTAGTAAATTGCCTGCCTTACATGTTGCAGAGGTAACACACCTGCGTACGTACCGGAAAACACTCTGCCTCATGCCAGGCCAGTAAAACAGTTCGGAAACCCTATACAAGGTCTTAGAGACTCCCAGATGTCCTTCTGTCTCCAGATCATGGCACATCTTCAAAATTCCCAGTCTATGCGCAGCAGGCACGACAATTTTCCAATCAGAAACATTTCCATCCAGATCATATTTTCCAAAGATGTGTTTATAAAGCACGCTATTCTCTACTTTGAAAGCAGGATATTTTTCTGGGGAATTCTGAACTGGTTGCACCATGTCCCTATACCATTTATTCAGTTTTGGGCAGGTCAAATCACATTATGTGGGTCAAATTAAAAACTGCTACGTTCTCCAGGCTTCGATAAAGAGCATCTGCCACTGTATTATTACATCCTCGACGATGAACAACGTTGAACAAGTACTGGTCCAACTTCACAATCCAACGGGCAATCCGGGCTAATGGAGTTTTCATATTATTTAGTCAAATCAACGAAGAGTGGTCAGTATGCGCAGTGAAGTAAGTTCCTTACAGGTAATATCTAAACTTCTCATTTCCAAAAAGTACAGCAAGCAATTCCTTCTTGGTAGTTGTATACTTTCTCTGAACCTTATTCAACATCTTGCTAACATAAGCAATCGGGTGTTCTAACTCATCTTCTTCCTGGTACAATACAGCACCAACACCAGTATCGGAAGCATCACACATCAATGAAAAAGGCTTAGAGTAGTCAGGGTCAGCCAAGAAAGAGGCTGTTGTCAAACAGTCCTTGATTTTCTCAAAAGCAGCATCCGCCTCCATGGTCCATCCAATGGGCTGTCCTTTCTTACGTCATTTTAACAGGTCTGTGATAGGACAAGACATCGAAGAAAAATCTTTAAGGAATCGACGGTAATAACCGATCAATCCAATCAAGCGGCGAATCTGGGTTGGGCTCTTGGGAACGGGATAATCCAAAATTGCAGACACCTTCTCAGAATCAGTTCGTAGTCCATCCTTGTCCACGATATATCCGAGAAACTTCAAAGAGGTCTGGCAAAAGTGGCACTTCTCGAAGTTGATGGTCAAACCAGCATTCCTCAATCGATGAAATAGTTTCTGGAGGGTTTGGCAATGTGCTTGAGTCTGGGGTATATATAATGATATCATCCAAATAATAAAATACATATGGCTCCAAAGCCGGTCCAATGAACATGTCCATCAAGCGACACATGCTTTGTGCACTATCATTCAAACCAAAAGGTAGTACATTCTACTGAAATTGTCCTTTTCCATGAACTGCAAAGGCTGTCTTTGGCTTGGACATCTCGTCCAACGGAATCTGATGGCATGCCTGTTTCAGGTCAATCGAAGAGAGATAGTTGGCATCTCTAACCTTGGTGATAATAGAGTCAATCAGAGGCATAGGATAGGCTGACGGAATGCTGACTTCATTCAGGCATCCAAACATATTCGAAATGAACCATTGAATTTCTTCACCATCCAAATAGGCGAGGACCACGGCGAGTGGGAGGGTTCTATTACTGATTACTGATTACTGAAGTACAGGCGCTACGAGTTTCGGGCTGTTGGCCCCGACACCGCAGCCTCTAGTTGGGCTTATTGTATCTTCTCTGTGCCTGTCTCTCAGTCGAAGAGCTCCATTGCCCGAATAAGGTTTATGACTCGTTCTACTGTTTCCCTGTCCGTCCTTCGAGAAGTGGTTGTGAATTCCCCATTATCTCTTCTCCAGTACGCCAGCGCTTCACATTCGAATACAATGTGGGAGGCTGTTTCCTCCTCCTCGTTGCACAGCCTACATATGGGTTCCTCATTGAAAAGACCCATGATATGCATGTGTTTCCTTAGAGTGCAGTGTCCAGTTAATATACCTGTTACTTTCCTAAGCTGATTCCTGCTGAGTTGCAGTAGGCTTCCAGAAAATGATGATTCGATCTCGTCTGCCATCATTAATTTACTGTGTTTCAGACCTGGTGATTGGCACCATCTAGCTTTCTGTTGTTTTTTGGACCAACAGTTCAGCCAACCTCTCACAGAGGATTTTGTGAAACCAATAGCAGGTTCTGGACCCAGAAGTGGTGTGTTTGCAGCTTTGCGTGCTAGTAGATCCGCCCGCTCGTTCCCAGCTATCCCTGTGTGTCCTGGTATCCATCCAAGAGTAACATCGTTAGATACTCCCAGTGTGACAAGGTTTTGCTGACAATCCATGACTTGTTTGGATTTGGTTTCCCGACAGGAGATGGTTTTGATTGCGGCTTGGCTGTCACTAAGGATAAGGATTTTCCTTCCTCTGTAGCCTCCCCTGAGATTTTCTTGCACGCATACGTTTATTGCATGTACTTCTGCCTGGAAAACTGTAGCGTACATCCCGAGTGGTTCACATGTTTCCCACTTTGGATTTTCACCTACGATTCCGGCACCAGTTCCCCGGCTTGTTTTGGAGCCGTCTGTGTACCATATTGCCCCATTAGCCATCCGGGAGGGTTCTATAATCCCCATCAAAATCTCTTCGACCTTCTGATTCAGCGTGGACTGCATGGCATAAGACAAGGGGTACTGTCGCTGCTTAAATGGTTTGGAGTCTCCGGTATCAATGACGTGCTTCATCAAATGGGTCAATCCAAGTTTGTCCGTCGGGGCGATTGCCTTGAATAAATCCGTTATCTCTGAAGACCAGGAAGCAATGGGAATCAACGAATCAACACAATACATAAATAACAGCATACAAGCAGCCACGAAGGAGATTTGTTTCAAAAACAAAGAAAAAAGTAGCAAGATCAGCCGGTATACCAAGGACCTTATGGAAAAACGAAGAAATATAGACCAAGATTGTGAAGAATATGGGGAAATTAACAAAGAAATTGACAGAAACATAAGGAAAGACGTAAGAGAACATAATACAAAAGTTATTAGGGACACGATAGAGGACAACAAATCGATGAAGGTTCTCAGACATAAATTGGCTAGGGGCCGAACAAAAATTTCCGGGCTCAAAAACAAACAAGGCCAACTAGTAAGTACTCGAGAGGAAATCACGGCGGCTGTCCAGAAGTTTTATACGGAATTGTACGGTTCGAACAATCAGGATCATTATCACGAAAAAGAGGAAATAGGAAATGTAGGTTCGGAAGAGATACCCGAAATAGATAACGCTGAGTTAACAAAAGCGCTAAGTCAGATGAAGAATAGGAAAAGTCCTGGCGAAGATCGTATAACCGCCGATATGTTAAAAATAGGGGGACAACAGCTGAGAGAAAGCATAAAGATTTTGTTGAACAAGTGCTTACTTTATGGAAAAATTCCCGAAGCATGGAAGAACGCAGAGGTCATCTTACTGTACAAGAAGGGGGATAGAAATAACTTAGGAAACTACCGACCAATAAGCCTACTATCCCACTTGTATAGACTCCTCACAAAGATAGTTACCAACAGACTTACATACAAAATGGACGCATACCAACCTCCAGAACAGGCCGGATTCCGCAAAGGCTTCAGTAAAATAGACCATCTGCAGACAATACATACTCTTATCGAACAAACCACGGAATATAATATACCACTACATTTGGCTTTCGTTGATTATGAGAAAGCTTTCGACTAAATCGAATCATGAGCGGTTCTTAAAGCACTGGACAACGCTAGGATTGACTCAAGATATTCTGCTCTGATCAAGCACATATATGAAAACCCCTACATGCAAGTCACACTGGATGAAGACATAAAAACTTCGCGGATACATATAAAAAGAGGCATACGTCAAGGAGATACAATCTCTCCAAAATTGTTCACGTTAGCACTGGAGGATGTATTTAAGGGCTTAGACTGGCAAGATAAGGGAGCTAACATAGACGGAGCACGACTAAACCACTTGAGATTTGCCGACGATATTGTCATTATCAGCAATTCTCCAGAAGAACTACAATGTATGCTACAAGAACTTCACCATGCATCATCTGTGGTGGGACTCAAAATGAACCTATCAAAAACAAAAATAATTACTCAAGAACAAATACAAGTTGAAATCGAAGATCAAATGATAGAAAACGTGAAGGTATATATATATCTAGGACATAGAATACAAATAGGGAATGGAAATCAATCGGCCGAAATTCCTAGAAGGATAAGTCTCAGTTGGGCAGCTTTTGGTAAACTTGGATTCATTCTGAAATCCGGTCAAACCCCCATAAATCTCAAAAGAAAAGTTTACGAATCGTGCATTCTACCAGTCCTCACCTATGGTCTTAAAACAATGCCGCTTACACGTAAAACTATTAATAAGCTTCAAGTCACCCAAAGATCAATGGAAAGGGCTATGCTAGGAATTAATCTACGGAATAGGGTTCCAAACGAGAAAATCAGAAGAAGAACAAGACTAACAGATATGAGCAAACGAATTGCACAGCTGAAATGGGGATGGGCTGGACATATTGCAAGACAGGATATAGAAAGATGGACATACAAAATAACAGCATGGCGCCCAAGAGAGAGCAAAAGAAGTATTGGCAGGCCTCAAAAGAGATGGCGTGACGACATACAGAAAATCGCAGGGAAAAACTGGATGAGAACCGCTAGAAACAGAGAGGAATGGAAGAATATGGAAGAGGCCTACATTCAGGAGTGGATGGAAACAGGCTGATAAGAAGAAGAAGAAGACCTCTGAAAACTGGGACATCTCCTGTTCATTCAACTCGCTCACACTCTGCAGTTTGTTGACAATGCAAATGGAGGAAGGGTTGGCTAAGTGGGCTTCATATGACGATTTTTCAAAGTTCATTTCAATGTTAAACTCCCGAAGGAAATCAATGCCCAGAATCAAAGAATTCTTCAAGGAAGGCACTACCAGGACTTTTATTGGAAGTGTTATGTTACTTAAAGAGATGGGGACCCAAACTTACCCCAGAACGTTCTGTTACTGTCCGTCCACTGTCGTGATATGGAATGATACATCTTGAGATAAAGATAGGTCTAGAGAATTGATTATGGACATTCCATCAGATCCAATAATAGAAGCACAACTTCCACTATCTACTAAAGCTAGCAATTTGTGATTAAAGATTCCAACCCTTAGATATGGTCTGTCATCAAATTCTTTTTTGATGAACAAGGGACTAATTACCGCAGGTTTAGGTAAAATTGGGGTGGAAGAAGATATTTCCGGATTAGACGCAAGAAAACGTTTCACAAAGTCCACCCACTGTTTTCAGATAGCGGAAGAGTGGAATCTAAAACATAAGATCAGAATTTGATAATAGATGCTACTCTAGTCAATGTTGAACTCGCTAATGCATGGAGATTTAAAATGATTTCATTCCAAATGTATTTTGAGAAAACATCTTCAAACAAAGTTGTGAATTATTGATTTTATTCTCGAAACTGGGAAGGAGTCAGTGAGTGTCAGAGCTTTGTAGACTGTACGACACACTATTCTGCATGCTCAAGCAACGTGGATATTGTTTCATTTTTACCATTTCTTTCAAAACATTATTTTGTTTTTAAATATTATTGTGTTGTGACACTTTGTGACTTTTATGTTAAATAAAGATACTATATTTCACTATTACCATGATTATTTTTATTGTTTATCCCCGATGTTTCTTGGCAGATTCTGAGATGTTCACATGACCATTCCTCGACTATTGATTTCACTACTTTTGCAGATATTCGATCCTATTAAGGGTTCATTTCTTACTGCTTCGAAAATAGAGATTTTATCAATTTTCACCCAGTTCTTTTCTTAGAGCCAACTCTTCTATTTTGTGCAAGAGACGGGTAGATGTCTGAGGAGTACCTCTGAACTTACTATAATAAGTTATGTACAGGGTGTTTTCGTATATTTCGTCTGCAGACTAACTTGCTTATTATGCAAGATAGATAGGAACTTCAAATACAAAGTTGGTAGGTATTAACATGAACCGCAAGAAAAAAAAAATGTATACCGGGTGCACGAGAAAAGTGTGACAGACACAACTTGCATTTTTTCAAATGGAACACCCTATATATTATTTTGTAATCAAATAGACATAATTTTTCTGATCTCAAAAATATTCAACAAGTAGGCATTCCTTCCAGCTGTTTTCAAAATATTTGTGTTTTAAAGTTGGTTTTTTGGTAATGCCAAATTTAGTATCTATGACTACAATGATTGTTTGAACAATGTTTATTAATTTTTATCCTCCCAATAATCTAAAACAACGAATATAACAAGTGAATACATTATTATTATTAACAAATTGATATTATTGCATACACCCGCCATTATTCACAACACATTTTCTTAAATGCATTTTATGATATCAATTTATTAATAATTCAATGTATCCACTTGTTTTATACGTTGTTTCAGATTATTGAAAGGATAAAAATTAATAAATAATGTTCAAACAATTATTGTAATCAAAGATACTAAATTTGGCAATACCAAAAAACCAACTTTAAAACTCAAATATTTTGAAAACGGCTGAAAGGAATACCAACATGTCGTATATTTTTGAGATCAGAAAAATAATGTCTATCTGATTATAAAATAATATATAGAGTGTTCCATTTGAAAAAAAATGCTCGTGCACCCGGTATACAAAAAAATATTTTTTTCTGGCGGTTCATGTTAATATCTACCAACTTTGTATTCAAAGTCCCTATCTATCTTGCATAATAAGCGAGTTAATCTGCAGACGAAATATACGGAGATGTCTGAGGAGTACCTCTGAACTTGTTGTAGTGAAAAAGTTACGTACAGGTCAGACGGAGGCTGCATGCTTTAGAATCAAAAGATGAGAAAAACGAGATTTAAGTGTATTTCGGAGCGAGATACTTGCAGGATGGCCGACTGTAGCAACCCATTTTTCTGGTTACAATTCTACATATGTGCTTTCTGATCATTCTTCTCTACCTTGAAAATCATTTTTGACAGTGGTCAAAGTGATATTTGAAAGCCAAACTCCATTTGATGGTATTTTGAGTGCAGAAGATGAGCTCTTATGCTGCCAATGTGTTTTGTAAGAGTGATGATGAGCTAGATACCTATTTTACTGATTATGGTGAGTGCTCTCACAGAGTTACCTCACTTCATTAAATATTACGCGTTTTCAACTAATCAAGAAAAATCCTATTGTGTTTTCTATTCTGCAGCAACTTCTGGCGATCTATGGTGAGAATTATCTTACCAGCGGTCTAAAGAGTTTGATTCTTGAGCGATCATGAATTAGGTTGAAACGATCTGCCGCCCCCCCTTTTTCCGAGTGATGGAGATTGAAAAATGACTCACCATCGGTGTTCTAAAGAGTTTAACACTTGTTAAATGATCTGCTACAGCCCACTGTTCCTATAGCGTAGTTTAACTACATTGGTATGAAATATAATCATACTTGTGGTATGGAAGTTTAGTCTTTGTGAATGAAGTGATCTCGAGTTATGAGTAGTTAAATATCATTCATAGGTTTATATCGACTTGCCACGGCTCTTCTTTGAAGGCTTGCGTTGGAGACGTAACATATAACGCGTAGGTTTCACATATTGGCTTGACGTATTTGGCTATGAGTTGATTATAAAATTGATTAAAGAAGAAAGCTATTTGTGCCAAGTGCCAAGGACGCCTTGGGGGACGCCCCCATATCGTTGTTAATTTTTGGGATTATGTGTAGAATGATACACCAATTTTTGTGTGGTGGTCAACCATTGATCAAATATAATATAATGGAATGTCTATATTTCACTTGCATTGTATTCGGAGGTTGATTATTGCGTTTATCCCCCTAATCGTGACAGATACCTCAAAGTATGTTAACACCAATAAGGAAGGTGTTTCAGCCTACTTTTCAATTCCAGGTGCGTTTGTTCTGGCCAAGAGTGAAGCTGAGCTCGGTGAACCAGTCAATTATTCATTTGTTATCATTACAAATAAATCCTGACAATTGTTGGAAGTGAATTTTACTCCACAATAGAGAGTGGGGAGAAAAAAAGGTGGTGAAGAGAATTGAGTTGGTTGAACTATGCCTGGGCTGAATTTCACCAGACAAGATGAGTCAAATGCTTTGCACAAATATTGCCGTAGCAGAGAGCAGAGATATAATAAAAACAAAGTCTGACTAACCTGGTCGTGCAATCCAGTGACGATATGCCCAGTGCTTTCATCCACCAATTTTCCAGGTCTCAATTCAGGTAAATATAAATTCTACTGGCTGAAAACTCCTCAGTCCACTGTCCAATTGATCACTACCGAATCTCGTCAAATGCAGTCCTCATCCAGGAATCTTAAACTTGCATTAAAGCAACACTTCCGTGTGCAGGATCCCGGTGGAACTGTGAAACATAAATTCAGACAGTAATCTGTTTATGACAATGGTTAAACTGGAATTGATACCAATATAAACGCCAGGTAAGGAAGAATTCCAAAGTTAAGTTAAAGGTGTAAAAAACAAGCGTGCCTCTGCACCAAGAATGGCCTCTACTACCTCATAGAAAAATCCAAAAAATCCTCTCTCTTTCAGCCCATAGGTACCTAGGAAAACCAAAACGTTCTGTGTCCGTTAAATGCTAAAAAGCGAAGAGTGATGCTCAAATCTTCCCTCGAAAAGAAAGGAAATGTGCCCTTGCGGCCATTTAACAAAAGAAAGTACGTCTTACCACGTTGGTGGTTTCAGTCGGGAAGATTGATCTTTTTCCCTTTTTAAAGTGGATTCGATGTGAACCATCATTTGGCGCATCAATCAATAATTTCAGCTACTCTCATTGGCCACAGCGTTCACATGGTACCTATTTGACATGACGGGGTTATAATCACTTCAGCACCTGACACTCAGCTCAATTAATGAGTGATCCTCAATGTAATACGTTCTAATTACATTCCACATATCAACAAATCAACCCAACCTAAAATTATGCCATGTAAATGTTGTATAGCAGGCAGGAATAATTCATTTCGTCAATATGCTCCTGGGCTCTGATCATCTAGCGTATTCCGTCAGGTACATTGATCGCAATCAACAGAGTGCGATAGACAATTGGACCAATGCAATTAGCAGTATTGAAGTTGGTCAATCGATAAATGGTGTCATATCATATCAAAAGGTGTTTTCCACAGGTTGGTTCGAGCTGGATTTGATCTAAAGTACTGTTGGGAGATGTTGCCGATATGTGCATGTTGAAAACAGAAGTAATTGGTGCTAGAGTTAATTCAATTATTGACGTTACTTATGGTTACGGGAAAATGATATGTGCTTGAAATAGGGTCATCTGAGAATTTCGGGGAATACGCAAAAATTTGATTTTGACGTCTCTGTTGGGCGCTCACTGGCTTAAGTCTGAATTTCCGGATAAATCAAAGGTGAGCTTACCCCGCCATCTTGGAAAAAAGGGCGCTGCATCTTTTTTCCGTTCCTATTCTAGACTTACGATAAAATATCATAGAATCAAAATTGTTCGCACTTATAGATTCTCAATAACTTTCCTATGAAACTTTTTTTCTAAAATCAGTTACAAAAAATCTATAGGGAGATTCCATGGTGGAAAAAAATCGTGAGGTTGAACATTGTGCAGGATTAAATTCCCAGCAACCATTGAAATAAATGGAGAAAAGTTGCTGGGAATGTAATCCCGCACTTCTTTCGTCCTGTGCGATTTTTTCCCACATCCCATATTGAGGAATCACCCTGTAGATTTTGTATCATTGATTTTTAGGAATAAAGTTTAGTTTTTGCGGGAATATATTTCTCAACAACTTTGGTTCTATAATATCTTATAGAACACACGCGGCCTTATTTTCAAGATGGCGTGGTAAGCCAATATCTCCTAGAGTGCTGTTATATCTTCATCAAATTGAGTAAGCTCACCTTCGTTTTTCCCGAAAACTCAAAGTTGAGCCATCGAGGGCCCCTCCACACGTAAAAAAAAAAGAATTTGCGTATTTCCTGAAATTCTCAAGAAAAGTTCAGATTTAAAAATTGATGAAAACGTTGATGGATTGAATACAACACTGAGTAGAACCACCTATTCAAAATATAATTTTTGATTCATGTTGATTTTGTTTCTGAATGTTCCATACAACTTGTATAAAATAACGGATCATTCCATTTATTATGACATTGATTTTCTGTGACATTAGGAGTGTTCCATAATTTCGTTAAAATAGAATAGTGACCAGGGAAAAGAAAGAAGGAGGATTGGTTGCGAGGTAACGGGGGATAACAGTTAGAAAATTTGGGTGCTTTTCGAAACACATTTTTTTGGGATAATTGTAGATTTTGAAGGTGAATAATTGGAAATTGTGTTTGATAATCAGGTATCTGCAGGTCAGTAAAATGAAATTTATAATAATGTTGATTAATCAATTTGTACTGATGGTTTTGGATTTATTGTTCCGTAATTGCATTTACTGTATTTAATCAAACTGTTTTATGCTGTGTGAACAACTTTGAGTTAAATTAAAGTCAAGACAAAGAAATTGCTCTTTTTCCGTACTGGAATTTTTGTTACTACAATTATTGCTGCTTCATGCTTCATATTGACTGGACTGATTTACTAGAGTTGGGTTGCTTCCCGTAAGGGACCTCATGTATAGGCTCTAGATTTGACATTTTATCACCCTGACGAGTGAATATCCTAGTAAAACAACAGATCTTCTAGTCATCATCTAGAAATATTGTTTCAATTTACCAACTCTAATTGGGTTGCCTCCCGTACTGAACCTCATTATTTACAACAAACAATCTAGAGATATTGACTCAAATTGCCTGGGTTGCCTCCCGTACGGGACCTCAGAGATCCCCTGTTTTTGATCCCATGTATATTTGCTTGAGCGTGGAACTTCAAGTTTCGATACGGAAAATGAGTATTTTATTGATTGCATTAAAAATACAAAACAGTTGTACAGCATGGTTCGGTTTTTGGAATTGAGATTGTGGGTTTCTCTGCCGTGCTCTCTCCCCGCATGAATTCCAGGCTGAGAACGGCACTTTTTCACCATATTTTCAATAAAGTGGGGTTTCTTACAAATGTGTGTTTAATTTAATAGTCCCACCTTCTAACTCGGACTTTCCAAATTATTGTTTTGTCGGGCGCATTCGAGGTAAGTAGCTTTATGCAAATCACAACGTAGGTGTCTCTTCTTTTGATCAAACTTACCTCATTCAACTTTGTTGAACGGACCCGGGGTTGTTATACTACAACACCATCCACAAAACAGACACAGAAACTAGATTGACAAATTTCAAAAAGAAAAAGCGACATTCTAAGGTCTGTTCTGATGGATTTAAGCATTTTGAAACGCTGGCAATATTGCGGCCGGATAACAGAATCGTCGCCTTGACCTAGGTATTGAACTTCACTACAGATCAGTTGGCATTTTTTTGGGCTCAGTTCCAAACCAGAACTTTTTAGTCTCCGGAATACCTCCTCCAAGTTCTTCAGGTGGTCTTTAAATGATTTGTCAAGGTACACCAGGCATGTTCACCATGATAACCTCTCGAGCACAGTCTTCATTAACCTTTCGAACGTAACATCAGGTGCATTGCATGATCCAGATGGCATCACAGTAAACTGCCACAGCCTAGTTCCAACGCTAAAAGCAGTTTTCTCCAGATCTTCTGGAGTCATCTCCACCTGCTAATATCCGCTCTTCAGGTCAAAGATTAAGAAGATCTTTGATCCAATCAAGGTGTCCTAAGCGTCGTTGATCCGTGGTAGAAGGTAAATGTCCTTTTTCATCACGTTGTTCAGCTGACGATAGTCCACACAGAATCAATTTGATGATGAAATTTGCATGAGATCAGTCAAAAGAAACCACGCTTGTTTTTCGTGAACATGAAAACTGACACACCTTTTATTTTATTTGTCAACTTGACTTAATTACATGACGTGTTCAGAACTCCGCTAAATCTAAAGATGCTTTATTAATATTCTTGACTTATACATGACACCCCCACTAGTCTACAATATTATTGTGCATGGTTCATCCAAACAATAATAATTATGAACAATCAGGCAGCAGTTCTAAAAACTTATTTTTCTTTGAACAACCGAGGCTTTTGGTAAGTATATCTGGACCCGTATTCCCGTTTTCTGCCTGAAAACGACACGTTTTCAAAACGCACAGCTGCCCGGTAAGCAAAGCAGAAGCAGCGAGCGTTCGATGTACGTATGTGTATCGTTTTTACTGAGTGCGCTTAGCAAACGCTGGCATTGCTCAAGGTTAATTGATATGTAGAGTTTGCGCCGTAACTAGGGAATCGGAAATACGCGAACGATAAACCGAATCAATCCCTTCACCGAGCTCCATTATTGACATTCCTGTCATCTTAATGTCATAACGTATCCGTATTTCAAGGTCTTAAAACTTTTTTTACCGAGTGTCGGTCGTTTTTAAACGTGTTTGAGGGTAAGTTATCACACAGCTTTTGGTATACAGTGAAATATCTTATTATTATCTAGTGTGAACCAAATTCTATCTTTTTTTTTAGATGTGTATTTGAATTTCAGAACCGAATCGGAGCCGACTGACGTCATTTTTGTCTGAATTCTGATTCGTCCGAAACTCGAACGTGTAACGACGCAACCTTATTACTATCAATTAACCTTGGGCATTGCTGCATTTTTTGGGCATTTGAGACGAAGGACGTAGTTGACTGACACTAGTGACAATGACATTTTGGTGTAATGTAAGGTTTATATTCAATTTGTTTTTGAATTGGAACTGTCAAATTTCCGCTTGGCAAACGGAATCATATGCTACTATCTACATCTTATTTTTGTTCAAAGTCACGCTCGCGCAGAATTCAATGTGGATGGTGGATGGTAGATTATGTTTTCCGTTTGCCAAACGGAAATTTGACAGTTCCACTTCGAAATGAAATCGAATGTGAACCAGGCAGCAACTAACTCAATCTATAATGAGTTTTGAGTGTATAAACATGAGCGTTTGCGTGAAATTTGTTATTTTTCCGATTATTCAAATTTTAACGGACAAATCAACTTAACATGTCCAGAAAACAGCTATCAGGTTTTCAAAAAAAAATGTTTTGATCGAGTTTGTGGGCAAATACCCGAAGCTCGTAACGCAAAAGCATACGAACCAATTTACCAATGTGGATTCACGGAAACAATGGCAAGAGCTTGCCAATAGGTTGAACTCAATTCCTGGAGCAACGAAAGACTGGAAAGAATGATCATTTCACATAAATCATCAGCCTCAAATCGTTGCCTCTCCACATTATCTATATTTCCAATAAAATTACCACCGATAAACTGGTATGTCATCTTTGATTTATTCTGATATGAACATAAATACTCAAAATCACACTTTGAAACATGTAAACACGACTCAAAACGTCAAGCGAATATCAAAAAAAGCAACCAATTGATCGGTGTTTTCAAAACTGTCACCGCATCTGACAAACGGTGAGCGTTGAACGTACGGGAATACCATTATGAAAGTGACAAAATGAAGTCATATTCGCTAAGCGACTCGAAATGCTTTGCGTTTTTGGAGAACGTGAATGCGGCCCCTGCAGGCATATCGTTCGTTGGAAAATACTTAATAATAAAAACGTTATCACTTACTACCTTCCGAACAAAATGGTATCTTGTATCAATATGCTTAGTACGTTTATGGAAAGCTGGATTCACACATAATTTCTGTGCACTTTGGATATCATTAAACAATGAAATTGCAGAATTTCCCGTAAACTCACTAAGCAAAATGTGCAGGTGAATAGCATCTTTACAAGCTTTAGAAATAGCTACATATTCCGCTTCTGTACTAGAAAGTGCAACAGAACATTGCTTTCTGCTCTCCCAAGACACAATCGAACCAGAAACCTTAAAACAAAATCCTGAATAGGATTTTCTGTCTAGTATATCTGCAGCCCAATCTGCATCTGCAAAACCTATTAATTCGATAGCACCTGTCTTTACAAAAGTTAAACCGTAACTCTTGGTTCCCTTTAAATAACGTAAAACCCTCTTTGCTCAGTTCCAATGAATTTCATCATGGCAATTGTTAAATTGGCTAAGGTAACTAACACAATACATGATATAAGGCCTGGCGAGTACAGCTAAGTACATCGGCGCTCTTATTAGATGTTGATATGGAAATTTAGAATCGTGTTTATCTTCACTTTTATAGAGGTGTACTTGAAGCCTTCCAATCTATCATATTCGAACGCAATAACAATTTGTTGATATATCCTTCTTGATCTAAAGTTATGCATCCCTTATCATGATCAATATTGACTCTCATACCTAAACAATTTTTAACCTCGCACAAATCTTTTATCTCGAATTTAGAGGCTAGCTGCCTTTTTAGAAAAGCTGTTTCTTTTTCATTATTCGAAAAAATGAAAAATCATCTACATATAAGGCAATGATAGTTTTAGGATCGTTATGGTTCTTCAAAAAAATACAAGGTTCATATTTTGCCTTGCTATAACCCAAACTAGTCAATACATCTTCCACTTTTTGTACCATACCCGTGATGATTGCTTCAGTCCATGATGGCTCTTTTCAATTTAAGGACCTGATTTACATTTACTGGCTTATTAAAGCCTTCAGGTAACATCATGTAAACTGACTTACTCAAAGAACCATTCAAGAACGCGGTCGTTACATCTAGATGTATATTTTTTAAATTCAAATGAACTGACAATGCGAATAAAACTCTTAGACTTGAGTGTCTTACCACGGGTGAGAAGGTTTCATTATAGTCCACTCCTTCTCTCTGAGAAAAACCCTTCGCAACCAAACGAGCCCTATATCGAATGTCACCATCACTATCATGCTTTTTCTTGAAAACTCATCTGCACTTTACTATTGTAGCGTCCTTTGGCTTATCAACCAGATCCCAAGCGTCGTTTTCCTCAAATGAAGCCTACTCAGATTCAATGGCTTTCTTCCATTTGACATGATCTGGCCTTGACAAAGCATCTGATACACTCACCAGGGTATCGTCCATTAGAACATCGTTGTGGTAACAAATATGTGCTGCACTGTCATCATTTTCAGCAACCGGAGTCAAGTATGTCACATAATCATTAAAATCCTTTTTTTTTCCTCTGTCGTTCAGATCTTCTGATGGGCAAGATGCTATCACTGGCATCTTCTTTTTGGATCGCTTCTGGTGTATAGTCACTATCGAAAGACTCATCCACAATTGTATCACTGGATATTTCATTGTCATCATCGTTACCATTTGTAGAATCATCCTTGCAGTCCTCCAAACTGTCATCTTGATTGCAGTCCCCCACAGAATCCATTATTACTTTTGACTTAAGATCTTCAAAGACACTGACATCCCTACTCGTAATATTATCAGTCTTAGGATTATAGAATCCATAACCTTAAATGTCATCCGAATAACCAACAAGAATGTGTTTGACTGATTTCTTGTCAAACTTTACACGTTTCTCTTTTGGAATGTGCACCATCACAATACTTCCAAATATTCGGAATCCTGAAAAGTCTGGTTTTTGATCATGCCATATTTTATAGGGCGTCTTCTGATTCAAGCCACTAGCAATACTTCTATCCCTCAAATGATTGGAAGTATCAACCGCTTCAGCCCAAAATTTTTTTCCTAGTCTTGCAAGAGACATTTTGCCTTTTCCACGATGGCACGATTACACCTTTCAGCCATCCCGTTCTGTTCAGGAGTATATGCATTTGTTTTCTGATAAATAATGCCCTCCATCCTAGGATATTTGTCAAATTCGATGTTACAAAATTCACCTCCTTGGTCTGTTCTGAAAGTTTTCATTCTTTTGCTTAATAATTGTGTGTCCACCATTGATTTGAATTCCTTAGATCTCTCGTACACATCACTTTTAGCCTTTAGAAAGTAAATAAAAGAAATGCGGCTATAATAGACCTCAATTGAAAAAAGAAAAAATCGAGATCCACCCATGGATGTGACCTCCATGGGTCCGCAAACATCACCATGAATTAGTTCTAAAATTTCAGTACTACGTGTACCCATATTTGAAAAAGGTAGCCTTGACTGTTTGCCTTCACAGCAAACACTGCAGTTATTTTTATCTATTTTGGACTTCCCTTTTAACGGCATCCCACTAACACATTCTGGCATCTTTTCCAAATTGTGGCTATTTAGATGAGCTTATCTTCTATGCCACATTTCAAAGTAATTACACATTGATTATCATGCAATTTTCTACTTTCTGATTCAGCTTTTAGAGACGGTCAATCAAATTTGCTGTAGCTAACAACTTGTTCTCTTCGTTATATATAAAACAACCACAATTTGAGAATGAAAGTATGTTACCTTTTGTGATTAGTTGACTGACTGAGAGGAGGTTGGTAGTCAGTCCTGGAACACATAATACGTTTTCCACTGTCACGTTGAAGGACTTTTTTCTGATTGAAGTCACTATGTCCAGGTCTCCAGAGCACGTTACTGCAAGTCGCTCTTCATTAGCAACTGAAACTTCACAAACATCTGGTGGTAACGGATTTTCAATCCAGTTTTCATTTGGCGTCATATGTTTACTAGCACCTGAGTCCAAATAAAAGTCATTTTGATTGAAATTTCCGTTCAGAAACACAGCACTAAACGCGTCATTCCCATTATTTGAACCATTGCCCTCACGTGGACAATTCGACATAAAATATCCCGGTTACTTGCATTTGAAACACGTTAGTTTGTTTTTGTCACGTTTCCGTTGGTTTTCATGGTTGTCATTATTAGCTGGTTTCTCTCTTTCAAATCTTTTACCTGTGGCATCACCTTTCGATTTCCAATGGAACTTAGCATATCTTGTGGCGGAGGCACCACTTCTGCGGCTACTTGCACCCTCAGTCTCCAAGTCAAGCAGTTGCTTTTAGAGGCGTCTGTCGTGATACAGATTCTAGCGTGTTCAATTGCCATCAACATTGGGGAAAATTTGTCGGGTGAACCTGCCAACAGCAATAAACCAATCCATTCCTGGGTTTTTTAAAAACCAGTTTTTCTAAATTTTTGCGCTCTCTCGATCACCTGATTGACATAATTCTTCTTAGAGACACAATTCTCGAACCTCAAATCAGCATCCGTGATGGACCAATCTGCCTAGTGAAGCCTGTGTCTGCATAAAGTTCTTGGTTTTATCCCACACATCCTTGCACGAACTGGCTTCCTTTACGTGTACGTACTATTGATTGTACGGTGTTGGATCTATCGTCAAGATCAACTTTGCGTTAACTTTTGCTACTGGCACAGTATCTGTTTCAGTACCTTGAATGCACTTCGTCATTTCTTCCAAGACAAAACAGTTTTCAACTGCAAATGACCATTCGTCATCCCTTTCCTGTTATCGACGGCATTGATGGCGAACGCTATGTTGGGTGACGCAAGTCACATCTTGGATTGTTGTTATAAAAAATCCAGGACCGTTTTTTTAAAACAAAGTTGATGATGGTTGCTCATAGACGAAACGTCGGTTCTTCAATTTAATAACGCTATCTTGTAGAGGGCAAAAAGTGGCAATGAAAAAGCTCCATTCATTTCTAAATATCTCTTCAAATGTGGTCAGAAAAAAATGAAAACAATTTTGAAAAATTTCGTTTTTTTTTCGGATAATTTCGGACTTACTCGGAATTTCATGGCTTTCAAAACGGCATTTTGTTAAGCATCAAAATACGCAACTTTGCCTCCATTTAGCGACCTTGTATTTCTCACGGTTTTCAAGATTCCTATGATAGACATCCTCATCTTGGACACACTGCATATCTCAAAACTGAGTAGAATAAATAAGTTCGACTGAATGACAAAAAAGTTTATAAATAACATGTACTCTAGCATGCGCGTAATTTCAAAGTCCCTGCAATCGATTAATATTTTCGATGCGTCGCGACGCTTTATTCTTGGTAGGCGTCGAATTTTTTAAACTGTGAAAAATAACTACTCGACAACTGCATTGACTACTTTTTACAAAAATCAAATATTCCTATTCGTTTCCGAGATATTGACGTGCGGAGTGTTAAGTGAAAAACCCTGTATATGACATACATTTCCAAAATCCATGATACAAATGATTCGCTAGCTATCCTAAACAAAACACCTTATAAAATGCATATCCAATCAAATAAAATGTCAAATTTCGAATGATATAATAATATATTATTTATTTTTTCATGATACACACAAATAGATCACCAAAGTGGAAAATTACACTATTTACGATGTGTAGGGGATTGGGGCATGAAAAGGAACTAAAAATAGGTCAAATACAAGCATCTTCCACTCACTATCTACTTACATCATACAATATAAACAGAAAACTAATTTTATTATATCTAATGAGAAATACAAAAACTCTTATAAGATTCTTATTACACACAATATATTAATCTATTATAGAATAATGTCCATGAGGAAGAGTTGAGACAGAATCTATCATCAGATGTCTGTTATCATCATACGGACTTAAGGCTATTTTTGTTTGTTTAATAGAACATATATCATGTTTGCTTGCACGAATTAAATTTTGATCAACTGCTTTCTTAATATTTGACTCTAAACACTCTTTATAATCTCCAAAACTGATTCTATTTTCAATAACATTTTTTTTATTCCTTTGATTTTTTTGGTCATGCCTTTTTCATTTAAATATTTCATAATTTTGTCTTTTTCTACCCTCTCTTTTTCCATATTAGTTTTGTCCTGTTCCAATTTCTCACCAGTGTAAAATAGTTTCACTGCATACATTTTTGATCTGAGCCCGATAAAGTCTGTCATAATTCGTCCATTATTTTCATCTTTCATCATACCCAAAACCTTCTCATTCACTAAGGGAATATTATAAATATTATCCTTAGGATAATCAGAGGTGTCAAAGTAATTAATTTCATAAATTAACTCCCCACCACCTTCTCCTTCATAAATTAAAGAGTCAGTATCGGTAACGGTGTTTCATGTAATCATAATAAAAGTTGTGAATAGTGGTCTTGGCCAAATCTTAAATACACATTCCAGCTTTTGGCTTATTGAAAAATACTTCAGATCTTGCCAGCAAAATAATAAAAAGATTCTCATTGATAATAGTGTTACTTGAAGCTTTGACATCAAAGTCTCAGCTCCATATCCACCTTCCCATTTAGCTACAAGTTTTACAGAAGAGTGTTTTCGTACATTTTCCATTGTTTTACCAAAAACCGCATTATTCATAAGTTTAAAGAGATTTTTCTCAAAGTCATTTCTGGAAGCCTGTCTGAGACGAGTATTCAAATCAATATAGGATTTTAACCACGGAGACTGATTAAATGAAATTGCTCTATGGATTTTTGGCAGTTCAACGCCCAAACCCAACCCCTAGAGTTTCTGTAGTGGATAATATATTTTTCTTTATTGAAGAGTGTTGCCATTAGCTTGATATTTTTAGAACCAGGAGGCGTCTTATGTTCAGGACAAGGGGGTAAATCGGAAAATAGATCGTGTAACTCATGAGGTATTTCCAAGTCTACCTCTAAAACAAAGCCTTTGTTAGAGGTATCAACAATGTCTAAAACATCAAGAGAAGATAGTTAAGCATCAGTCAACCACTTAACCCATTATGGGGTAAATATTGGGACATCGCCCACCCATATTGGTTGTTGATATCAAAATACATCAGATATGTTACTTCTCTAGAAGGATCGTATGAAGGAATATACTTATTATTGCATTGAGCATGCCTTTTAGAACACTGACTTAGACCACCACTTATGCCCTGTTAAATGAACAAGACCATATCTAGATCAATCAATAGTTCAAGCCTAGGATGATTAGACTTAGACAGTTGATATAACATACATTGCCAAGAATAACCAGAAAGAGTAAACGATTGAGCTGGATCTAATCCATAAGTGTTATGGGCTGCTGATCTGAATTGCTCAAACACGTCAGCCAATAACAAAATATCGGTTTTCATGTATAGTTCGGATTAATCTCGCATTGTTCGACAAGAGAAAGTATCCCAAACTTTTTGCGCATAGGCATATTCACGATCTGAAATACATTTATCCTTCAATTTATTATAAAATTCAGACCTATGGGGTAATTGACACTCATTGATTTTAGACCAATCATCCATAAAGTCATATGGGAATATACCTTTACGAGTGAGCAATTCCAATTGTCCATCGTTTAGGTTGACAAATTCGGACTTTAAAATAGGAAAATCTGAAAGATAACTAGCATCTTATCTTTCAGATTTTCCTATTTTAAAGTCCGAATTTCCAAACTGGAAGCCATAAAACGAAAGCTATCCAAAAATCTGAACTGAATACGACTTTCAGAGATATGCTTCGTAAAGGAGATATATTTCTCTTTGATCACGAGCCCTTTCATCTTCTTATTCGAATGCTTTTTCACATACATGACAAAAACTCGCCTTGAAAAATTGCTTAACTTGTTCAGATGTAAGCTTCTCCATAGGAAGGGGACATTGAAAGACAAAGTCAAGAATTTCTTCTACAAACCATTGAATACAATCTTCCCCTGTATAGGATTTATAAAATGATAATGTATCATCTTATGAACATTTGACATGATAGCCAATGCTTGATGGAATATGAGATTGGTATTTCTGACTATTTTTAGTAACATCATCTTCAACAGGGATCAAAAGACACTCAGAATCGGCATATACAGTGTGTCCACTTAAGTTCGCACCATATGGAAAACTTTTTTATTATTAAGTTTACGAAAAAAAGTTATTCTTTATAAAAAGTTTTGCATGATCCAAAATCTAAAATGCAACCATCAGGTATTCAATTTTTCCAGTCGTATACGAGGTTTATCAGAAAATATGAATCTTGCTCAAGAATAAAGTACCTTTATTTTTGATAATATCGAAAACTTTAATCAGTTATCTCTTTATTCGTTAAACATTTGATAACCTTTACGTTTCTTAACCTCTATGTTGCATTATTTTGATGATTTCAAATAACTACACTTGCATTTGCATTGTTATTGTAGTTAAAATAGAAAAAATGATTTTTTCCTAATTCGATGTGATTGTATATTTGAACGTAGTTTTTAGTTCTAAACAACTTTTCATTATGATATTTTTCGATGTTATCAAAAATAGAGGTACTTTATTCCTGAGCAAAATTCATATTTTCTGATATACCTCGTATACGACTGGAAAAATTGAATACCTGATGGTTGCATTTTAGGTTTTGGATCATGCAGATTTTTTTATAAAGAATAACTTTTTTTCGTAAACTTAATAATAAAAAAGTTCTCCATATGGTGCGAACTTAAGTGGACGCACTGTATAACAAACGATGCTTTTGTTTTGAACGAAAAGTTGGAAAACTCAACAAACCTTCGATTTTTCTCAGGAAGCTTTGGAAGAGGGCCATTATTAAAATTTGCACAGTCATCAAGATGATTTTCCAGTTTACCACTATCGTTGAAGTAATGAAGACAGCGATCACAAATATATTTAACATAACCTCTTTCACTGAGCTGCGATGAAACAAGATGAGATAAATTCTTCATCCAAACAAAGTGAGTTTTAATTGGAAGAACCATATTCTCTTTTCCACTTTGATAATAATTGTCTTGTACCATTAGAAGATGAAAGTAAATCACCCTCAATATGAATTTTTTAAATAACGATACTCTAAAATTGTCACTAAGAAGAATAGCAGAACACGTCTGAACACTTCAAGAGACAATCTTAGACTGATGTAAATGACTCACCCTCAATATAATGAAAAAAAAAGTAAATTATTTAAATTGTTGCTAAGAAACTGAACACGTCTGAACACTTCAAGAAACAATCTAATACTAATATTATAACTCATCCAAATCTAACTTTAAAAAGACTGTGCTGATACTGCTGATGGACTGCAGGTGTGCTTGAAGTCGTCTTTTTTGATAATCTTTTGTAATACTGATGTTCTCTGCTGTGGAGCTACCAGTGCTGGACACCTGTTGAAGTCCTTTTTTTTTGAAAATCTTCCTGAAATTTGGCTAAGACCACTATTTACAACTTTCATCATGATTACATGAAACACCGTTTTAAAAAATGTACTGTGCTTTACACCGATTCTGACTCTTTGATTTATGAAATAACAGATTCCAATGACTATGACGTCATCAGACAAGATTGTTATAGGTACTTTGACACCTCTGATTATCCTAAGGATAATATTTATAATATTCCCTTAGTGAATAAAAAGGTTTTGGGTAAGATAAAAGATGAAATTAATGGATGAACTATGACAGACTTTATCGGGCTCAGATCAAAAATGTATGCAGTAAAACTATTTTACACTGGTGAGGAATAAGAACAGGGCAAAACTAATATGGTGAAAGAGAGGGTAAAAAAAGACAAAATTATGAAATATTTGAATGAAAAAGGCATGACCAAAACAATCAAAGGAATAAAAAAAATGTTATTGAAAATAAAATCAGTTTTGAAGATTATAAAGAGTGTTTAGAGTCAAATATTGAGAAAGCAGTTGATCAAAATTTAATTCGTGCAAGCAAACATGATATACACCGTGGGCCAAATTAAGTTAGAACCTAGTTTGATCCTTGATAACTTTTTTGTTTGCTTATGGATTTAGATGAATTTTGGATATGAGATTGGTCAATATGTTCTGGATGTTCCTCCAAAATAGAGTTTTCGAATTTTGGACAGGACCGGACTTACGACGTTTTTATAAAATTGGTGCATTTAAGCTCGTTGCAAAAACAAACTACGCTACGTACAGACCAACTGATATATTTTTTAAGATGGAAATTAGTGGGAAAAGGTATCCTGATAATATCAATATTTTAGAACCATAACCTAAGAAACTATGATTTTTTCTATATGATGGTGCTTGTCGGCATTAAAACTATTTCACTTCATTTTGATCAAAATTTCTTGAAATTTCATTGCAACGTGGATTGTTTGTTGAAAATTGTTAACATTTTTGAGATTCCAGAGTTTGCCTGTTTGATTTTGAATACGTAGACATTGTTCTATCTATGAAAGATAAAATCTTGATCAAACGATTAATGGAAAAGAACATTTATGCATGGCAATGTTGCGGCCTCTTTAAAATTATCGAGTGAAACTAAACAAAGTTTAAAAACGAAAAAAAAAAATAATTGGGTATTATTTTTTTTCCAAATTAAAAAATCTAAAATGTGAAAAAATCAACAAATCTCCAACAAACAATCCACGTTGCTATAAAATTTCAAGAAACTCTGATCAAAATGAAGTGAAATGGTTTTTATGCCGACAAGCACCATCATATAGAAAAAATCATAGTTTCTTAGGTTATGGTTCTAAAATTTTGATATTATCAGGATACCTTTTCCCACTAATTTTCTTCTCAAAAAATATATCAGTTGGTCTGTACGTAGCGCAGTTCGTTTTTGCAACGAGCTTAAATGCACCAATTTTATAAAATCTTCGTAAGTCCGGTCCTGTCCAAAATTCGAAAACTCAATTTTGGAGGAACATCCAGAACATATTGAACAATATCATATCCAGGATTCATCTAAATCCATAAACAAACAAAAAAGTTATCAAGGATCAAACTAGGTTCTAACTTAATTTGGCCCACAGTGTATATTCTATTGAACAAACAGAAATAGCCTTAAGTCCGTATGATGATAACAGACATCTGATGAAAGATTTTGTCTTAACTCTTTCCCATGGACATTATTCTATAATAGATCAATATATTGTCTGTAATAAGAATCTTATTAGAGTTTTTGTATTTTTCATTAGATATAATAAAATTAGTTTTCTGTTTATATTGTATGATGTGAGTAGATAGTGAGTAGAAGATGCTTGTATTTGTCCTATTTTTAGTTCCTTCTCATGCCCCGATCCCCTACACATCGTATATAGTGTAATTTTCCTCTTTGGGGATTTATTTGAGTGTATCATGAAAAAATCAATATATTATCATATCATTCGAAATTTGACTTTTAATTTGATTGGGTATGCTTTTATAAGGTCAGTATGCGTCTATTCCATCTATGAATCAACTCTATCCACAGGTGTTAAAATAAAATATACAATTTCTGAAAATATCTTCATTCTATTGAACGTAACTGCTTTCTTCTATAACTATAAAATTGAATATTGGAAATTTCTACTAAAATCATAATCTCTTGGTCTCTTGTTGTGATTCCTTTCTTATAAAAATTTTGCGATCGTTGACTGTGAAATATCAAGGTGGATCTGTCTCCTTTTTAAATATTCTACATTCCCTAATTCGAATACCGGATGAGTAACATAACATTCATACACCTCAAAAAATGATAATCTAAATATTGTCATGGAACCTATTGCTCATTTCCAAATCTCACAACACATCGAAACATCATTAAAATGTTTTCAGTATCAGATACCGAACGATAAAACGATGGTATGCCATACACCATACACCTCAACCACCGAATATAAACTACACTCTATAAACTGTGTCTCAACAATAATAATTTCGAACTCACATTTCCAAAACTCTCTATTTAAAAAAAATATATATCACCACCCGCAAATTAGTGTAGACAAAACCAAATCATTCAGACTTCCGGTCAATGCATGACTTCTTTTCATTCCATTTAACTCAACTATTCACGCTTTTGACGTCGAACTCCATCTACCATCTCATACATCTTATTATGATAAAAATAATCGTATGATCAGTATGACTTCTATATTTCCAAACAATTAATAATCTAAATACAGGGTGTTTCATTAATATTGCAAAAAAATTCAGGGTGAGTTTCCCCACTTAAAAATAATAAGGAAACTTCATATGAAGGTGTGTCCGGAAATGCTTCGTTACAGAGCTACAGGGTGTTGAAGTTTTATTTTTATTTTTGTTTTTTCTGAATAATATTCGAACCAATGTCTATATTTTCATAAAAATCGGTATTTGAGGGGTTTCTTTTTATGCGGAATTCGAATTTTATCTCAGTTTGGCTCTAACTTGTAGAGGGCGCCACCTACACTCATTTGTAAAGGCATGTACAGCCATAACTTTTTCGGACGTAACCGTATGACATATTTGAGTGAAAAAACATATTTCTCCTTTATTTTTATGCAAAAAAGGCATACTTGATAGAAGTCGCTACGTGCCAAAATTTTCGAGATATTCAGATTTGAAATAATGAATACATATGATAATGAAATTATGGCCGAGCATTGTGTTTCATTGATAGTGCCAAAAATACAGGATAAGTTTTCTCACTTAAAAATAAAAAGAAAATGTTATATAAAGATGTGTCCGGAAATGCTTCGTTACAGAGCTACAGGGTGTTAAAGTTATTATTTAATTTATTTTTTTTTCAGTTTTTTTATTTCTTTTTGTTCAAATAATATTTGAATAAGCGTTGTCGATAATATTACACAGAAGTCGACTTTTATCTTTTTCACTGAAAATATGAAGCATTGATGCGTAACATGTTATAACTTCTGGCAGGTTACCTTCGCCATAATTTCAAAATCCCATGTATTAATTATTTCAAATCCAAATATCTCGAAAATGGTTCCACGTAGAGACTTCTAACACGTATACATTTTTTGCATAAAAATAAAGGAGAAATATGTTTTTTCACTCAAATATGTCATACGGTTACGTCCAAAAAAGTAATGGCTGTACATGTCAGGACAAATGAGTGTAGATGGCACCCTCTACAAGTTAGAGCCAAACTGAGATAAAATTCGAATTCCGCATAAAAAGAAACCCTAAAATCCCGATTTTTATGGAAATATAGACATTGGTTCGAATATTATTTAGAAAAAACAAAAATGAAAATAACAGTTCAACACCCTGTAGCTCTGTAACGAAGCATTTCCGGACACACCTTTATATAAAGTTTTCTTATTATTTTGAAGTGGGGAAACTCACCCTGAATTTTTTTGCAATATTAATGAAACACTCTGTTTATTATAATAATATGACATACATTTCCAAAATCCATGATACAAATGATTCGCTAGCCATCCTAAACAAAACATCAAAAAACAACTCAGACAACAAATAAATCAATCAACACTCAAGAACATCGGATTAGTCAAAATTCCCCAATCCAATAAAAGTACCAATTCTACTTCTCATAATCCTTAAATCAATAATTAAAAGCCTTCGTGGCGCAACGGTTAAAGCGTCTCCCTCATAATCCGAGTGGTATGGGATCGAACCATATACTTATTATTAAAATATACCCTCCGTAGTTCTTCCAAGGTGAAGCCAAATCGGAAAAGACAGAAATATTAATCTCCCATAAGTATGTTTCATGAGAACTCACATATCAATCCGCATGCCTCAAAATAAAATTTCAGGATTAGTCGGTAGGCGGGCATATTCCTAGACCGAATTTGGAAAGCAACCAATAGGCAGGTATGGTCATCAGCTGTTATCGATTATCTGAATCAAGAACAGAGACCGTGCAGCAGCGCTACCAGATCTAAAATCGCCAAGACTTCAGATCACCGTAACGTTGAGTTTGGAATTCAAAACCCGGAAGCCATCATAATTACGATTTCAAAAGAACGTTTCCGCGTTCAGCAACATTCTATTCCACTATATTATAAATTTTTCACAAGGAAAACGCTTAACTACCACAAAATTATGTGCTAATGGTATCTACCGTAAAAACGGGAGTATCGGCCCAAAGCGGCAGCATGAGATCGGCCCAAAATCACGAGTAACCTATAGGAAACAGCTTCAGGCACAATTGCAGTCTTTTCCTGATACACATGAAATACACTTATGAGGCATTGGTATAGGCTTAATCATTCCTGTCTTTCTCATCCGCTGAAAATCGGCTTCACTTGCCGCACATTGATGAAATAGGAAACTCGAGGTATATTTTGATAATAAATATATGGATCGAACCCCGTACGATGCCAAACTTTTTACGATGTTCTCCTGACGCGAGTATCCACAGTGCGCATGCATCGCTGGACCAATAAAAGACAAAACCGATCTACGATTTCTTTATGGAGATCTACATGTAAAAATGGTCGAAATTGCTGTAGGATCGGCTTTGCTTATCTACTTCCTGGAGAAATGCGCATAGATTTGACAACACATGTTCCTATAACTCATAGGCCACGAAGATATCCCGAAAAAGAACGCGGAATGATTCGTCATATCGTAGAAGAGCATTTAAAACATGGCATTATTCGACAAACAGATCCTGCATACGCTTATTATTATAATTATTGTTCTACAATAATTGTTGATTTTGCTATGTTATTGTTTTACTGACATGTCATCATAACATAACGGGAAGTGTGCCGATGTTTATTGTTGTCCATGAGCAATTTCCAAATAAATTTAAATTTGACAAAATATTGGGTAAATATATTTGTACTAGTTTGTTCTATTGTTCACGTAATTGTTCTCGTAATGTACACTATTATCATGTTTTGTATTGTTTTTATACTTTAGCATTTTTGCATTTGTATTTGCTTTGTCCATAAGATTTATTTAAATTTTTCTGTGGCAATAAAGCATATTTGATTTGATTTGATTTGACGCTAGTCCAGTTCTTCTAGTTACAAAGAAAACTGGTGAACCAAGGTTATGCATAGATTATAGAAGTTTGAATAAATGTACAGAGCCAAATAAAAATCCTTTGCCATTAATAGATGATCAGATCGATGGATTGTCCGGATACAAATAGTTTTGCAGTTAAGATCTTGCATCAGGATACTATCAGATAAGAATAGCTGAAGATTCCATACATAAAACGTCATTTATCACGCAAGACGGACTTTATGAGTTTCTCAAAGTACCTTTTGGTTTAACGAACGCGCCATCAGTCTTCCAGAAAATCATAAATTAGGAAAATTAAGGTTTCAATCAGTTTTTGTTTACTTAGACGATACATTGATTCCTGGAAGAACGATTGAATAAGCATTGAACATACTGGAAGAGGTTTTGCGGGTTTTCAAAAGTACGGATTAACTTACTTTTAAATTATCAAATGTTCTTTTCTACAACAAAAGGTTGGATTTTTCGAGGGTATGAAATTTCAAATTCGTCTATAAGACCGCCACAAACTAAAATAAGGGCTGTTGAACGATTTCCTGTTCCTCAAGACGTACACAATGTTCGCCAATTTTTAGGTCTAACAAGTTATTTTATTTAGAAAATGTATCCATGAATTTGCCAAAAATCGAAACCATAAAGTTAGCTTTTGCATAAGGATTTTGGCTGGTAGTGGGAAAAACCGCAGCAAGATGCATTTGAATACTTCAAATCAACTTTAGTGAATAAACCGGTTTTACAAATTTTTGATAATCATTTACACCTATATGCACCTTAAAAATCTAATCCGGATGAAGTCTTTATCGCGATTATATTCCAATTTTTGAATGCACCGCAGCGCTCAAGCCTGAATCGGTCGCTTAACTCTGATCGCCCCATTTATTAGGCTTAATTGAAGAATTTCAACGAATTTTAACCTAGTCTTTCATTTGTCTATGTTTATCCCACAGATTTTGAGGTTTTGCGACTAAAGACAAAACTATGAAAGTGGAATATCAACGGAGGATTATTTAGATTTTTAAAAAATCATCGATTGGAGTAGGATTCTTTTCCAATTACAATAGGTGGTCAATGGGTTCTATACAACAAAGATCTGAATATCAAGCAATATTTATCGCCCCACAACACACTCATAATAACGCGAATTGTTCAATAGAATATTGAATTGAATAGGTACCTATTTTTGTAGGTAGGTACAAAAAAACAGTGTACCTATCACACTCTGATATCTACCGCATATTTTACCTATGATTTTTCATCGTTCAATCGATCGACTCAATTTGGATTGGTGTTGAAAGTAGGTACCTACCTATCTATATCCTGTAGAGGTCTAATGGCTACTTATCTCAAAGTTTTGTCTAAATCTAATTCAATTCAAAATTTTAAGTTTATGGGTAAACCCAGACTCATAAACAAATAGACTTGTTGATTCACTTTTTTTTTAAAAGCTTTAGATACTAATCATCTCTACAAGATAAACCAAAATAAAAACCTTTGAAACTGATGGTCTCATCACTTTTCATTTGTTTTTCCCACGTACAGGGTGATTCATTTTCAGAGTCAGGGTGCCAGTTCTCGTAAACTATTCATCGTAGAGGCTTGCGGTGAAAAAAATTATCACTAAAACGGCCAAGAGAAAAACCTGGAAAATATTTTCAAGTTTCTGAAATGGTCGCTAGGGGGCGTAACAACCAACACCAAGTAGAAAAATATGATTTTTATGGAATTTTGTCCAATGAAAATATATCGATGAGCTCATTTTCGGATTTACTGACTATTTACCTACATTTTTTTCCAAAACGTTTTTTCATATCTATCATAATAAAGTGGTGGGGGAAGTTCAATTGTTTTATTAAACAAACGGAGATTTCTCCTGTTTCGCTTGACCGATTTAAACAAGCTTGGGCTCATATGAAAGAGCATGATCTGCACTTCAAAAAAAAAAAAAAAGTTTTTTGAAGTGCAGATCATGCTCTTTCATATGAGCCCAAGCTTGTTTAAATCGGTCAAGCGAAACGGGAGAAATCTCCGTTTGTTTAATAAAACAATTGAACTTCCCCCACCACTTTATTATGATAGATAGAAAAAAACGTTTTGAACAAAAAGTGTTGGTAAATAGCCAGTTAATCCGAAAATGAGCTCATCGATATATTTTCATTGGACAAAATTACATAAAAATCATATTTTTCTACTTGGTGTTGGTTGTTACGCCCCCTAGCGACCATTTCAGAAACTTGAAAATATTTTCCAGGTTTTTTTCTTGGCCGTTTTAGTAATAATTTTTTTTACCGCAAGCCTCTACGATGAATAGTTTACTAGAACTGGCACCCTGACTCTGTACGGTGCATATAGCTGTTAGAAACCAGACTTTATACTGACGCTAGCCGAAGGTATAGCAAGTGTATTGATTCAAGTGAGAAATGAGAAGGAAAATCCAGTTGCTTATTACAGCAAACAAACAACAAAGATATTTGGTAAGGATCTACTGGTGTTCAGAGGTCGGACAGTTGTTACAGTGTGCACCCAACTTGAAAAGGTGATATGTTTTTGACATTTTTGGAAGGGAAGTACCAGTTAAAAAAGTTGTCAACTGACACGCAGGTCGCTTAGACTAAAAATATCCTTTTTTTGCTTAAAATAACATTTATTGTAAAGACAAAGCAATAAACCTTTCAAAACATCAACCAAGTGTGTGCTTATTAGAAGCACTGGTCCTTCAGAGTTGAGAATCCACGAAACCGCAATACTTCATCATCAGAACCCGAACATTTGGTCCATACGAGGCGGATGATAACTGCAGCAACCTTTGGACTTGGAACAGGAGGGAAAGAACCGGTGAGGCCGTGATAATTTGTGCTTCTTTTTTTTTCCTATCCTAATCCTTATTTTTATCGTACCCTAGAATTCATACATTTCTCGCTTAGATATCATTCTTGAAACGAAAACGAAAACAGAATATTTTTACTTATAGAATATTATACTGTGCTTTGTCTGTTAAACCATTGGTTTTTTGATAATAAAGCTTATTCTGATTCTGATTCTGATTCTGAATAATCGCAAATCGAAACTCAAGGTGATATTCAGAAAATTCGTTTAACTAGTACACGATATATTAATCGCAAAAACGAAACGAAACTTGGTTGATGTTACTTGTCAGTGTCACGAATCGTTACTCCAATCCTATCCAAAAATTGTGATAAATATATTGAATCAAAAGTGCCAATTTATTGTTTCAAAATGCCAAATAAATCTAAAAAAGACGATAACTATGCTTCCAGTACCAACGAAAATAACGAAAAATTGGAATTGTTACACACGAGGAAGGTTATATGCCATAGATTGAATCGGTTTTTGAAATTCTTAAATGAAACGAGTCAGAAACCAGACAAGGATAGATTTGAAATAGATTGTCGTTTAAAAAGCGTAGAAGACGACTTTTCTGAGTTTGATAAAATTCAGACACGATTAGAGTATTTAGATGATGCTGAAATCAATTCTAGAGAGGAGACTGAGTCTCTCTTTTATTCTCAAGTATCTCAAGCTAAACGCATTATATCACGATATCAAGAAACTAAAAAAGCAAACATTGCTCCTATTCAAAAGCAAACCGATTTTTCTGTTGCTTTAAGTGCTGTTGCCACATTACCTGAATTAGGGTTGCCAAAGTTTTACGGCAATTGCGAAACATGGCTAAGCTTTATGGATCAGTTTCAAGCAACAGTAGGCAGTAGAATAGATTTGAACGAGGTTAAAAAGCTGATGTATTTGAAATCGTGTTGCCATAACGAGGCGCTAAAATTGATCAAAAATCTTTATTTGATTTCGGATAACTACTCAATTGCAGTTGAACTTTCACGAAAACGATATGAAAACTACAGGGCTATAATCAATTCGCATATAAATGCCATTTTATTCAATTTGCCCAACGTTCACAAACAATCGGCAGTGTTGTTGAGGAAATTGTTGGATTCGTTGAATCAGCATTTATCCGCACTTGATAAGTTAAAACTTCCAGTTAATTCGTGGGATGCCTTGCTAGTACCAATAGTGTTACAAAAATTGGATGACAGAACGAAAAGAGAATGGGAAAGTAGATTAAATGACAAGAATTTACCAACTTTGAACGAATTTGTTGAGTTCTTAACTAAAAAGTGTTTTACACTAGAAGCGGTGCAAGTACACAATCTTCCGAATATTCAGAACAAATCTTTATCGCAATCTTCTGATTCAAAATCTCAATCAAACTTCAAACGAGTGGTCGGATATGCGACACACAACTCAGCTATAAACAATCAAAATCGTAGTGGCCATGGACAAGGAGATATGAACCCGTGCTGTTTTCTATGTGATGAAGATCATTATATTTACCATTGTCCACGGTTTGCCAATCTCTCAATAGCTGAATTTAAGCGAATAAACAAAACGATTTGGTTAAAACCAAATGAATTAGGTCTTAACCAATGCGTTTATGCGAGATCGGTTATTGAATTGGTTTTAGATCAGTGACGTCATGACTCAGCTGTTTAACGTCAAAATTGAAACCAAAATTTTGCGGTTTAACCTGAGTCCGGAGTAGTTTTTCATATCGGTTAACGTTGACGTTGGCTTGGCGTTTGACATAAAATCAGTGAATTGTGGATGTCACTGATGTCTGTGGTTTAGATTTTGAATGATTTTTTTAATGTGATAAGTAATGGCGGAGAGCTATATATTGAATTCAAATGATAAAGGAGAGGACTACTAGGTTGAACAGGAAAATGACCTCCTTTGTAATGTTTTGACATGATTTTTTTTCGTGTCCGTTTTTCCAACTGCTTACACAATTCTATGAAAGGTCCGCTTGACCATTCTGAAAAGTCGGAAAAACTGGATGTCGTCGTATTTATATAGCCATGGTTCACTTTTGACCTGTTTGGGTAGCATAGTGCCTTTTGAGATGGAAAGTTTGAGCAGTGGTTTTCCTGGATTGTATAGAAGATTATTCATCAAAAAGACGTCCGTGTCTAGCATGTCAAACACTTCTAATAAAAGGAGATATTCTCTCCTATTAATAACTGAGCAATCCATATCTCCTGTACGTAAATAGCCACTCAGCCGAATATTAATTAGTATTGCACTTTTTATCACTTTTAGTGTCAAAACAGAGCACGGATTGAACAAAAATGGATATTGCACGAATTGTTTAAGACCGGGTCACGTGAACCAGGAATGCTTTTCTGATGGATGCAAGAAGTGTAATGGTAAACAAAATACTGTATTGCTCAGACAACCTGTTCATCGAGAAAATAACAATCATCAAAGTAGCAACCAACCACACGTACCACGCCAAGTGACAATGCAGGCATTGCAAGCAACAAATTTACCACACGCAAATCAAGTGGAACAGATGAACGATGCCGTGTATTCAGGATCTGCTGAAGCAAGCACCAGTACATTCACTGGACAACCTACACCTACTTTATGCGTTATTGGCGAAAATAACTCAAGATTTACTCCTAACCAAAACGGAACTCATGAAATAACTCACGAAAACCAGGCAAGTCAAACGTTCACAACAGTTGATTTGAAGTCTTATTATCGACAGCAATCGTTCTAGTTCAAGATAAAGACAAGAATTGGATTGAAAGCACAGCTTTGTTGGACTCAGGTAGTCAATAAAACCTTATCAGCAAATCGTTTTGTGAAAAACTAAAATTGAACTGTCAACATATCAATATTCCCCTGAGCGGAGTGAATCAAATCGAAACTTTCATCAACGGCAAAACTACTTCAAGATTAAAATCACGTTTTGATAATTTTGAAACAGAAGTGCAGTTCTTAGTATTACCACGTATCACAGAAAAACTTCCTTTAATTAAATTTGAAAAAACGCAACTAAATATTCCAAACAACTTGATTTTGGCAGATGAAATATTCAATGTCCCAAATCCCATAGACATTTTGTTGGGTGCAGGAATATTTTTTGATCTGATTAAAAATGGAAAGATAAAACTCGAACGAAATCAACCGGTGCTTCAGGAAACCGCCTTAGGATGGGTTGTAACTGGAAAATTGTTTTTAAATAAAAACAGTATATCGAAAACCAATTGCAACTTGACTACAAAAATAACAAATAAACATTTGAATGAAGCATTAACAAAATTTTGGCAAGTCGAGGAAATTGAGACTAAGGTGCCAGTTTCAAAAAACGATCAGTATTGTGAGGAATATTTCAAATTAACTACAACGCGAAAAAGTGATGGAACATTCGTTGTTAATCCCTTTAAGCAAAATATTGATGAGCAATTAGGTGATTCAAAGGCGTCAGCAGTTAGAAGATTTAGAAATTTGGAAAATCGATTCTCGAAAAACGAAACTTTCAAAACTCAATATATGCAGGAGTATGAGGCACTTGAACACATGACATTCTTCTCAACACTAGATAACGATGTTTCAACTTCAAATCAATCATATTTTTCACCAAATTCGGCAGTTTTAGGGACGAGTTATCGGAAATACTCTCAAGCGCAAATTTCCTTCTACGAAAGTGGTCATCGAATTATACATTTATTTCAGATTACATTTTAGAAACCGGTGATTGCATTGACGAAAATTTCATTTTATTCCAAAAGGAGAAAGAGCTAAAAACATTAGGAATTCGTTGGGACACAAATCATGATAAATTGAAATATAGTATCAACGTTAAATAGAGCGATGATAAAATCACGAAACGAAAAATACTTTCAGTGATATCTCAAATTTTTGACCCTCTGGGATTGATCGAACCAGCTATCATCAAGGCAAAATTGATTATGCAGCAACTTTGGCATTTTCAACTAGACTGTGATTCGGAAATTCCCACTGAGCTCAAGAATAGTTGGATTAAATTTTCCTCTCAACTTCAGTACTTGAATCGAATTGAAAATGAACGTCATGTAATATCTCGAGATGCGCTGAAAATTTAATTAATTGGATTTTGTGACAGTTCGGAAAAGGCGTATGGAGCATGTGTGTATTTATCTTCGATAAACAAAAACGGAAATTCAGTCAAGCTTCTTACAGCCAAATCGCAAGTGGCTCCTTTGAAAAGTCAGTCACTTCCACGTCTTGAATTGCTAGCAGCAGTCCTACTTTCAAAAATAATTTCAAAAATCAAAATCACTCTTGATATTAATATTTCAAGGATAACATATTTTACAGATTCAACTATCGTGCTATCGTGGTTAAAAATTAAACCCTGCAATCTCAGGACTTTCGTAGCAAATAGAGTAGTTCGAATTACGGAGCTTACCAATATTAATGAATGAAAACATGTGAAATCAAAGGATTATATATATATATATAATGGCTCAAAAACCCCAGGCGGGGTATCGCCGCAAAAAGCTTTCTAGATCAATTTAAATAGGGGTAGATCAGTCCCCAGTCTCTAATTCAAACACTTTCACATATCTGTCTCCATATATCTCTGTCCCCTGTCTTCTTCTGCCAGTTACGTACTCCGGCCCTGCTTAGGTCAGCTTGTACCTCTCTCATCCAGCTTGATCTTGGTCTTCCCCTCCTTCTTCTTGCACTAGGTTGACATTTCACCATGCTATATATTGTAGATCTGCTTCCAGCTCTCCACACATGTCCCAGCCATCTAATTCTTTGTCTTTTAATCCTCTTTATCCCGTCTTCCCCTTCTAGTTCCTCCAATATTTCTCTGTTCGTCCTTATTTTGAACTCACCATTTTCCGTTCTAACAGGTCCTAGTATTGCTCTCATTATCTTTCTCTCTTGTACTCTTAGCTCTTCTTCCTGTTTCTTAGTCATTGTTATCGTCTCCGCAGCGTACATCATTGTAGGTAGTATTATCGTCCTGTATATCCTCATTTTCGTTTTCTTGCACAGTGTTTTATTTGTTAATAACTTCTTGTTTGCTTGATATACCCTGTTTGTGTTCCTTATTCTCTCCTTTATCTCTGCTCCTTTATCTCCATTATTGGTGAAAGTCACCCCCAAATATTTGAATCTATCCACTTCTTCTAGTTTGAGGTTGCCTATTTTGATTTTATCATTTTTACTTCCTACTGCTTTATCCATTATCATCATTTTTGTTTTTTCTGTGTTTATCTTCAGCCCCATCTTTTCTCCTTGCCTCACAATCTCTTCTAACAGGTTCTCTGATGTTTTACGGTTCTTTGAAATAATGACTATGTCATCGGCATACGCTATTATTTGTCCTTCTCTTGTTCTCAACGTTCCTTTGTTTATTTTTCTGACCACATACTCCAGAGCTATATTAAACAGTGTGGTCGATAGTGTGTCTCCCTGCTTCACTCCCTTATTAATTTCGAAGTCCTCTGTGTTTCCTTTTTGTGTTCTTATGCTAATTCTTGTATTGGTCATTGTCATCTGTATTAATCTTTTCAGTTTTCCTTGTACTCCCATTTTCTCCAAGACTTCCAGTACCTTGTCTCTGTTAAGCGAATCAAAAGCTTGTTTAAAATCTACGAAAATTAGCTCAGTATATAATTTATAATCATGAGCCTTTTCTATTATTTGTTTGAGGGTGTGTATTGCGTCAGTCGTTGATCTGCCCTTCATGAATCCACATTGATACTGTCCAATTAAGAGCCTTGTTTTGTCCACCTGTCTGTTTTGAATTATTGTTGACAGTACTTTGTATGCCGTGTTTAGCAAGGTCAATCCTCTATAGTTACTGCATATCTGCTGGTCGCCTTTCTCATGTTTAGTTACGACTTGTCCCGTCTCCCACTCGCTTGGCATTGTCTCTTCTGTCCAAACCCTCTTTATAAGTTGGAATATCTTCTCTTGTAAAGATTCACCACTATACTTTATAAGTTCTATGTTGATTCCGTCTCTACCTGGCGCTTTGCCGTTTTTAATTTTGTTGATAACGTTCTTTATTTCTTCTCTACTTCTTTACTACTTCTCTACTTGGGATCACATCTTACCTGAAATTAAAACTTTTACAGGTCTAACGAAGGAACAAGACCAAAAAATTAAAATCGACATTTTCCAAAGATATTCTTTCTACATTAAGCTGGTAAAAATCGTTGCTTACATTTTTCGATTCAGAAATCGTTGTTTGAATAAAACAAGGTCAGTATCAAAAATTCTCACAATAGATGAAATTGACTGTGCTGAAGAAAAATTGATATTATTAGCTCAATCGCAAACATTTAAACAAGAAATGTCTGATTTGAAAAGAAATGATTCAGTTAATAATCAAAGCAGACTATTGAATCTGAACCCATTTCTTGATAACAGAGGAGTCTTGAGAGTAGGAGGTAGTCTTTCCAAATCGTGCCTAACCGACTGTCAAAAACATCCTATAACCTTACCAAGCAAACACAAATTGACAGACCTAATAATATTAAATCAGCATCTGAAAAACTTACACGCTGGCACTCAAAATTTATTATCAATTATCCGATTGAAATTTTGGCATATTAATAAAAGAAATGCGGTAAAACGGATTATAAATTCATATCTAACATGTTATAAGGTAAAGCCTACACCTAGCAAGTTTTTAATGGGCGATCTGCCTAGCACACGAGTCAATCCTAGTCGACCATTTTTAGATTGTGGAGTTGACTACGCTGGGCCCATATTCATAAAGGAAGGTACTTTACGTCGAAGCAAACAAGTTAAAACGTATTTAGCAATTTTAGTATGTTTTTCAACAAGCGCAATCCATATCGAACTAGCGACAGACAACCTCTAGCTTTTTAAATGTTTTAAAAAGATTTTGTGGGCGAAGAGGTAAACCATTAAATATCTATTCTGACAATGGTTTGAATTTTGTTGGAGGTCGTAATCATTTCAAAGAATTGTATACACTTTTAAACGATCCTAGACATTTCATTGGCATTTTTCACCAGCGCGATCACCACATATGGGTGGCCTATGCGAAGCGGCGGTAAAATCCACCAAGTTTCATCTAGAACGCGTATTGGGAGAAGCATCTTTGAGTTTCGAGGAAATGTTTACGCTGCTTGTTCAAGTCGAGGCATTATTGAACTCTAGGCCTCTCACTCCTCTACAACACGATCCTCGTGATTTTCTTCATCTTACCCCTGCACATTTTTTGATCGGTGACTCATTGGTTGGACCTCTAGAAGAAGATGTCACCGAAATCTAAACAACTACCCTGAATAGGTACTACCGCCTGCAACAGTTGCGACAACAGTTTTGGCTGCGTTGGTCCAGGGACTATTTAACACAGTTGCAAACTCGAACGAAGTGGAAGAACAAAATGGGAGACGTCTTGAAACCAGGTTCCTTGGTTGTACTTGTTGAGGACAACATCACACCATTGAAGTGGACCATGGCAAGAGTTACAGAACTGCATCGAGGCTCTGACAATGTAGTGCGCGTGGTGACAGTTAAATCACCCAATGGTTCTTTGTTGAAACGCGCAGTAAATAGAGTCTGTGTTTTGCCAGTCGAGACAGAATCCTGCAATGACTCTTAAAACATGTTGAAAAGGGACTTTTCAAGGAGGGCGGCATATGTTAAGGATCTACTGGTGTTCAGAGGTCGGACATTTGTTAGAGTGTGCACCCAACTTAAACATTTTTGGAAGGAAAGTACCAGTTAAAAAAGTTGTCAACTGACACGCACGTCGCTTAGACTAAAAATAGTCTTTTTTTTTGCTTAAAATAACATTTATTGTAAAGACCAAGTGTGTGCTTATTAGAAGCACTGGTCCTTCAGAGTTGAGAATCCACGAGACCGCAATACTTCATCATCAGAACCCGAACAATATCATTTTTTTGAACTTGAAACACTTGCAGTGGTAATGTCTATAAAGAAATTTCGTCACTATTTATACGGCAGGAAGTTCGTAGTTTTTACAGAATGTTTTGCGGTTGTAAGCACATTCAAAAAAGCTGAAATTAATCCTGGAGTCGGGCGTTGGGTGGTGAATTTGAACGAGTACGACTATGTTATTAAACATCGGCCAAACTCTCAGCTACGTCACGCGGATGCCTTAAGTCGAAACCCGATTTCTAGTTCTGACGACGAGGGTACTAACAAATTTATAAAATGGAGTGGATAATTAAGTGTAAACCTCATAAACATAACAGAGTGATTGGCTTTTGGCCGCCCAAGAATCTGATAAAAAAATTGAGGACATTAGAAACATTTTATCAACAAGTGATGGCCGGAACAATAAAGATATTTTCAAACAATATGAATCAAAAGGTGGAATAGTCTATAAAAAAAAATGATTTCGGGCTGCGGCAGGTGGTTCCGGAGAAAGCAATGTACCAAATATTACGTTTATATCATGATGTATTGGACATTTCGCATATGATAAGACATATGACGCGGTAGCTCGCTTGTACTGGTTTCCACATACGAGACGCTTTTTGAAAAAATATGTAAAAACTGTCTTTATTGTTTATATCAAAAATCTTCCATGAATAAAAAGCAAGGTTATCTAAACCCTATACCCAAAATAATTTGGCCATTCCACACTGTCCACATAGATCACCTGGGAGCTTTTATTAAAAGTACAAAGGCAAATACTCAGCTTCTGGTAATAGTGGATGCCTTTACAAATTTCATTTTGATGTATCCTGTGAAAAACACTAAAACATATCGTCCCCTTAGTGCAACAACTAGATAACTCGAAATTTACGTATTCTGAGTTATCCAGCTAAATCTGACCTATACAGTTTGCTCTTTTTAATGCAGCAACTAGATATCGCGTACGAGCAACCAAACTCATTTAAGTGATCACAAATAGACAACTTTCAAGATGTACATTCTATTACTAGACATCTTGAGATATCTAGTTGTAGCACTGGGGTTATTGAGTTTCCAGCCGGTACTTTTTTTTGGTTTTTATATGAGATATCTAGTAGTGTTCTCGAAACAACAGGTACATTTCTGTGTTGCTAAATTATTTTACGGTGCTTTTCAAACAGTGTTGATATAAAAATGTCGTATATCCCCTAGAAACAATAACCTAGAGTTGATACAGACTCTTATAAAACCTACCTCTTATAAAAGAAAAATATGACGACCTTATTATCCAGCTTTTCCATAGTACCTATGTATAAGGCATTTTTTGAAAATCTCCCACTTCAAAGGGATCAATGTGAAAAGTCTCAAAACATGGAGATTTCCGAAAATTACATCAGTGTTACTGACATTCAAGTGGTCTTGAGTGAGCAATCTTCTAGGTTTTATTTAAACTTCCTAATGTGTTAATTTTTCTTTCCAAATCAAGTTGTATTTAGTAGGTGATTTGGGTTTAATTGGAAGTGGTTATAAATACATAACTTTATTTCTAAGACTAGATGTTCAACAACAACTAGATATATCTCAAGTTTTTGACCAAAGATATGAAACCTAATGGGTCCAAAATTAGCAAATCTTTAATTGATATGATGTATTGTATAGATATCAAGTCTGTTTGATCAGTCCACGAGTGTATTTTTTTTGTGTTTCGAATCATTAAAGTGAATTTTCTCAAAACTATGAATTTCAAGTTATCTAGTTGTTGCACTAAGGGGGCGATATTATGTTGTGGAGTCGGTAAATGACATGATGAAATTCTTTGGGGCTCCGATATGAATAATAAGCGATAGGGAAACATTATTTACCTCGGAAATTTTTCAAAAATGTTGTAAGACACGTGGAATAGCTCACTACCTGAATGCTGTGGGACTTCCCCGAAAAAATGGACAAGTCGAGCGTTAAAATCGAACAATTTTGGACTCTCTATCGTCAATGGGGCAAATTTGCAAGATGAAAACTGGGACGAAAACGTACCGAATATACAATTGGGTTCAAATGGTACAATAAATAAAGCACTAGGGGCAACACCTAGTGAATTTTTGGTAATGGTAATGGTAAAGGTGGGGGGCAAAGCCCAGCGAATAGGCCTAGTGGCCCTTTTCGCCATCCCCGCTTGGCCAACCCAACTACTCAAACCGCCCCTTTCTTGTCGTGAATAGGAGCAGACCATCCCAGCTCAGGTACCCCAACTCTTTCCTGGGAATGGTGGCTGCTCCTAGGACCTTCCATCTCAAGCGACCCTACCTGTCGCAAACTCCCAGCAGGTGGTAGGAGGTTCCTCCACCCTTCCGCAGTGGGGTCATAGAGGTGATTCGCTTATTCCTTACAAATTCAGGTGTCTGTTGAGCATGCAATGATTTGTCAGAATGCCAACGATAGTGCTCAGTGCCTTCCTGCTCTTGTTTAGCAATTGGGCTGTCCTTGGCCTGTGAGGTTCTGATATCTTTTGTTTGGCCTGCCTGTGTAATGGGTTACTGTTCCAGTTCTCAACTGTTCTCTCACACGCCCATTCGTTGAGGGTGCCTGAGACTAGTTGTTAACTAAGGCCTAGAAATGGTTCCGGTCCGAACAGTCGCGTGGCAGATCCTCGTTTGGCCAGCTTGTCCGCTTGCTCATTGCCGGTGATCCCCGCGTGCCCCGGAACCCATACTAGTTTGACCCTCTTGTTCTCACCCAGCACCTGCAGCGCATCCCCACACTCTTGAACCAGCGTGCAGCTTATCCTTGGTTTGATGATTGCTTTGAGTGCCGCTGGACTGTCGGAGTAGATAACAATGTTATTCTCCATTCCTGTTCTTACCTCATCTCTGGAGGCAACCTCTAGGATAGCGAATATTTCCACCTGGAAGACTGTTGCAATTCTTCCAAGGAGAAAAGCTTCGCCAGCGTTTCTGTCAGCTCTGAAAACTCCAGCTCTAGTCCAACCCATGCGTTCAGCCTTGGAGCCGTCTGTGAACCAGGATTGAGTGTTGACAGGCGCCTCCATCGGTCTGGTCAGCCACTCTTTCCTCGTCGGTACGTGCACCTCAAAGCTCCTTCGAAGTCTGAGACGACCATCCGGGGTGTCAACCCGGCCGGTAGAAGCGGTAACTCGCTCCGCACCAGTGATGATATTCTGGTGTGGCTAACTTCCATTCCCATGTATTGCGCCTGTTGTACCCAAACAAGCCATCCTTTGCAGTCGGTCTAGCTCGAGCTTATAAGTGGTCTTATCGGTTGCCGGCCACCAGACCACGGCTTCGTATGAGATCCTCGACCTGATGACAGCCTGGTAGAGCCTGACCTGGGGTTTTAGGCCCCACTGACTTCCGACCAATCGACGCAGTAGTCACAGTGTTGCTGGTCCTTTTTTTTATTGTCCTTTCAACTGTCCAACACCACCCCGAGGTACTTGTCCTTCTGCTTAAGTGACAGTGTGGTCCCGTACATCGTGAGTGGCTTGAATTCCCGGATATTCCCTCTGGTGATGAAGAGAATGAGCTCTGTTTTGGAGAAATTCACTGACAGCCCCATCTCTTCACACCTTGTTCCTACTATTTCACAGGCTGGCTTCATCCGCTCACAGACGAACCCTAGGTGTTTGCCCCTCACTAGCAACAGTCCATCGTCCGGGTATGCCTGAGTGTAGGATCCTTCTGCATCTAACCTTGTGAGGAGGCTGTCCATTATCAGACACCATAGTCTGGGGGAGAGGTAGCTGCCGTGGGGGCAGCCTCCTTGGACATCTGCCTCCCAGAGACGCTTTTACTTGGTGGTCACGAAGGGAGGACCAGACCCACGATGGAAGAGGGAACCCCCCTGCTGGTGAGCGCCTCGCAAATAGCGCTGGTTTTGACCTTATCAAATGCTCCTTCGACGTCAAAGAATAGGGTTAGGGCCACTTCTCTGTCGTTTATGGCCTTTTCAGCTAGTTGAACTACCGCATGGAGAGCTGACTCCGTGCTTTTGCCCTCGCAGTAGGCATGCTGGTTCCTTTGAAGAGGAAATGCCGAAAGAATTTCCTTTGTCAGGTACCTATCAATCAATCTTTCCAAGGTTTTAGCTTCGAAAGATTTTAGATCAATCGGCCTGTGGGATTTTGGCGGCTCGTAGTACTCCTTCCCAACTTTGGGTATGAAGACTACCTTGGCAGTTTTTTACTTCCACACGTCTAGAACGTGTCCCAAGGCGATGCTTGCTTTAAAGATAATCCTTAGTCAAGGTTGCATCAGTTGCCTAGCCCTTTGCATCATCGCCGGAAAAATACCATCAGGACCTGCAGCCTTGTATGGACTGAACTCACTTATGGCCCACTCGATTGCTTCATCAGTTACGACTTTTTCATTCGTTTTCCGGTCCGCATTGAGGATAGGGAGGGGCTCCTGGGTAGGTCTTTTGCCTTCTCCTGGAAAATAAGTGCGGGAAAGAAGGTGTAGAGTATCCTCCATGTTATCAGTCCATGTGTTGCCCTCTTTTTTCAACAGTCCTATCTCTGTTTTTTCCTCTGAGCTGGGTAGCGTCAAGAGTCTTGTTGATTCTGAGAGAGATTCTCTTTCCCCACGGAATCCACGCCATGCAGCTCTTTTGCTCTTCCTCACCTCTGACTTGAATTTCCTCCTGGCTTCAACGTAGCTGTCCCAGTCGGCTGGTCCTTTGCTCTGGAGTGCTCGGCGGTTCGACCTCCTGGCTTCCTTTTTGAGGTGCTCCACCATGGGACATTTTTGGTACCCGCTCTCCTGAGTGGGCAAAACTTCAAATGCGGTGTTCATTGCATCCGTAAGGGATTGGACCTCCGCATCTATTCCACCTGGGGAGAAAAACTGCTGACCATGGACTTGCTAAGACAAGAGTTGAATTTGTCCCAGTCAGTCGTCCTAGGGTTTCGCTTCAAGATCGGCGGTTCCCTGTCCGCTTGCAAGGAGAAGCGAATTAACCTGTGGTCGGGCATAGTGAAGTTTTACCCGGTTATCGTGTAACGAAGTTACCACATTGTCCGCTTCTCTTTTGCCGTGTTACAACAAAACTTACATTATTTTCTTAATTAACTACCAAATGTCCAAAATGTTATTTACACATCTCTAATAACCGTCTAATATATCCCAGATCAACCGTCCTGAATTTCCCGCTAACTAAAACAATAATTAATATATCGGACCGCGCAACAAAACTCAAATTCAGCATTTCAACACGTCCCCTCTCGATAAGGAGAAAGGGAACGATAACGATTCAACCGTGGTACTACTAAACGAGGAGCGGCCAGCAGTTACTGAGCAGAAACCGACCTGTTAGCTGCGGTACCAAAATTTTCTCCGTAACATCGCTGCGCGATTCATTCTGCATTTTAATTATCCAAATAGCACGATGTAGGGTCCATTCAACTGCTTCAATTCTCGAGATTTTCTCAAGTTAACCGGGTAACGTTCTTTTGATCAACAGAGGTGGGCAACAAAAGTTTTCATAATTTATTTGTTTTACCAGTGAGTTTTCCTGAGATTGGTTCTGCGGTTTGTTGGTGGTGTTGGTGGTGTTGATGCGATCGAGAAACCAGCGGAGTGTTCTCCAGGGAGATGCATTTTTTTTTACCGGTGAGGTTTATCTAAGACCCGTTTCGTTTTATCGTCTATGTGAGTAGTCGTTAGAACGATGCGTACTCTTGGGGAAATTTTGACCGATTCTTTTCTTACTTTCAGGGGGGTTTGCTTTTCGTCACAAAAATCAGGGGAACCGTAACACTTTGCTGAGAGGGATCATTTTGAAGGGCTTTCCAAACCGTGGTTCTGGATATTATGATTTTGCATTTATCTTACTTGAAGAAATTTCGAAAATGTTTTGAAGGGACTTCTGGAGTTGCACGGCTTTTCATCAACACACTACACTGCTCTGACCATTAATCCGCTTTCCGTTTTGCGTCATTCTCACAACGTAATCTTCTTTTAAAAACTTACCTTTTTTTTTTTTTGTTCATCAATACACTACACCGTTTTTTTGTTAGTTCGCTTTTCGTTTTGCTCCACTGTCACGCCCTCATTTTCACGTAACGCTAAACCGTTTTTTTTTTTACTCTACTTCACTAATCGCTCGTAACTGCTCATTTTACTGCTACCGTCGCGAAACATTTTTTTTATCATCCCGTTGCTGGACATTTTTACCGTTTTTCTGTTTTAACACTGCACGCACGCACCCCTCTTCCACCGTCAATTTGTAATTTATTTATTTTGGGTTTCATTTTCCTAACCATCGTATATGTGGTTTATTTCCAATTTATTTTTCTGGCTTTAGACCAATATATTTATTTACTGGAATGTCGTGATCTATTGGCCATTAAGGTCCAAAGTTCAGTTCGGCTTTCAGAGCGAAACGAGGCAAACGTTATCAAACGCCAGGATTATCTTTTTCCCTGTCTAAAGGCTACCTGATGGGCACTGTGGGGCCTATACCTCATAAATCGGGGTGGCGCTCGAGATGAAAGAATTCCGGACACAAAATAAATTTGGTTAAAGTTATGCGTTTTTTTTTTCTCTAAACGAGGCATACGTTTTCTCATAAACGCGGATCTCATTTTCTCCGCGACGGTCCATCAGCACCCGGATGGACCGTCGCGTCGGTAGGCTCTTGCACATCTGTTACCTTTTTTTTCCGTCTGTGTAATCGTCCGGGAGGGAAAGAAATCAACGTAGATTGAGGTTTTTTTACTTTTCTTAGTAAATATCCAGTGGTAAAAGATCACTGGAAAATTACTACACTCTGCCTTCTGCCAGGAAAATCGCACCCATGGCCGTGTCTGCGTTCAAAGAGAAAATTCCGGTCCGTCGAGAGAGTTTTTCCCCAATCCTTGCCCAAAACCGGCTAACTGTCGGGAAGGTCGTTTTTCGGAATATTCAAATTTCAAGAAGACGAACGAAAAAAATACTGCATCGTGCTGAGCCTCGTTTTTTTGTTTAACTGGAAAAAATTGCCAGCAAGGTGTTTTTGCCACGATACGTGCGTGACCTTCACACTGTTCGTCCATAGCAACAGACAAAATAGTATCCTATTTAAAACCACTGAATACCGTACCAAAAGATTTTACATTTTAAAGAATACTTGCACTTCCGTAATTAAAAAAAAAACATTTGTATTTCCCCATACCGACCGGTTGATGATAATTATATTTATCAGCTGTGATGAAGTTTCCGTGTAACAATACCGACGTTGATCCATCCCGCGGGGGGTGGGTGATTAATTGTTCTTTACTAAGTTCATCACCGACGCGTACCAACACGCCTTCCTATTTCCAAATACCCCCACCATCTGACATGAGTGGTCAGGTTCGGAGGGTTGCGTGCGAGAGAAGCGATCAGACCGTCGTCGATTACAGTTGCGTGCAAAAAAAAGCGATCAGAACGTCGTCGAGTACAGTTGCGTGCGACAGAAGCGATTAAACCGTCGTCGAGAACAATCGCGTGCTGCAGTAACAACTTTAGTCGTGTTTGATAATTGAACCATAATAACCGATTTTGTTTCTTTCTTCTTCTTCGAAACCTGTTCAAAACATTTTTTTTTCCGCACCGGACCAATATCTTGACAAGTAAGTAGTCTTGAATATTACCAACAGTTCATGCTTTTCAAAGTTTTTTTTGCCGAAGTTACTTTGATTCATTCACCTACCGACGCGTAACATAGCCATATATATTTTTTTCCCTCCTTCACTATGCCGGGACCTTTCGAGAGCGCACAATCCGACATCAAACGACTTCACGAAATCGCCGTCGCGCAGGAATTCGAGATTAACCGCGATCTTTTGCCGTATATGCCGGAAATATTACTCGACGAAGCAGCTCAATGGTTCCGGAATAACCGTCATCTTTGGGTGACCGATCTGCAAACATTGATCCGAAAGCATGGAGACATCTCTCTGGAACAAGAGCTCCAATGGATCTACCGTAACCTTCTACCTCAGTACCGGCAACAAATACGTTAAAACGATTTTCATGATGTCCAATCGCTTTCTCGGGTCATACGGGAAACCGAATTTTTACTTTCCGAATTACAAAACTCGCGTTCCAACGACCGATCTTTTTACAACAACCGTCCGCGATATTAAAATCAGCCGCGGCACACGACCGAGATAAACGTTGTCAATACTCACCCACCGAGGGCGTCGAGCGCAAGCCAGGACCATCAAGAGGCTCTCAGTTCAAGAAACACGAGCCAACGCAGCCAAGCAAACCATGCCTCCACGTCAAGACCTTTCAGTCCGATGCGTCATGGAACTATATCTGGATCAATCACCTGTTATCGGTGTGGACCAACTGGCCATTACCGCGACAACTGCCATGACACGCCCTGGCTTTTCTGTTCAAGATGTGGCAAAGATGGTGTCATGTCCCGAAACTGTAACTGTAATCAGTCGGAAAACTAAGACCACGCTGCACCGCCCTGAGGTCAGTTCAGCGACGCTTTCTCCAAAACTCAAACGTTCCATCTGTGAGTTCCGTCTGGGTCGAATGAGCGACAATCGACCCCATGTCTGTGTCCACTTGGATGGAAAATCTTTTCTGGCACTGGTTGACACTGGGTCCGCTCATTCTTTCCTTTGGAATCAAGTCGCCAAATATTGTCGTCTACACGAATACCCAGCGATGCAACCATCCATCCGAGGTGCTAGAGTAGTCAATGGAAATATGAGTGAGATAACCGAAGCCTTTCGTGTACCGCCGCATTTTGGGGAAACAGCCCTCACCGAAGTAATGTGTCACTTCCCATTACTATCCTCACAACTTGTTCTGGGTATGGATATTCTCCAGCGTCATAATTTCCGGTTGGACTTGACTAATAACAACGTGTATCTGAATAATAAACTGCTAATAAGGTCTCTCGATCAAAATCCTGTCGGACACCTCTCCGAAATGGCACCGAGTCAAGATCTCACTCTTTTCGAAAAACACCGCCTGAAGAGGTTCCTGGATGAAGAGCTGGCGCCGTTTGAACTAATCAAGGGTACCACACAACTAGTTGAGTATAAAATCCATATCACCAATCCGGAACCTATCAAGCAGAGATACCGATCGCAAAATCCGAAGATGCAGAAAGTCATCACGTCCGAGGTCAATCAAATGCTGAAATATGCAATCATTGAACCATCAAACAGTCCGTGGAGCTCTCCCGTGGTTATTGTGCGCAAAAAGGATGGAAAATATCGGTTTTGTATAAACTTTCAAAAGGTCAATTCTGTTTCTCGCAAAGATGCCTACCCTTTACCGTTCATCAATGCCATTCTGGATAAACTTTGGAGAGCAAAGTACATTTCCACAATAGGCCCCTTGCACGTATTTTTTTTATTGCATCAAAATGATCAATGAGACTTGAAAAGTATTCCTACAATTTTTTTTTGCATACGAAAAATATTAACGTCGCAATAAATAACGAGTTCAAACTGGCCAAATACCCGCGAAAACGGCAAGTGACGCAATCGGCCTAAGTTGCGTTCCGGGTTAGTTAGCGGATGCTGACGTTTGGCGTGTCGTCCAGGGCCGGATTTTTCCTTGTACAGTTTTTGTTCATCATGTTTCTCTTGGAAACTGGTTATTATTATTTGTATGTGTTGTGGTTTGTGTTTGATTTTGAGTCGAGTTTTATAATGGTTTATCATTATTGTATCGTGCCAGATTGTGAAAATACAACAACTTTCACTACTACCAAAAATCTACCAAACGAAGATAAACAATGAGAAAGCTGGTTATTAGCCATAGAACGCCAGCCTTTTTTGGAAAAATGCGAGAAAAAAATGCCTATTGAACAAATATTTTTTGATAATTTAAATCAATTGAATAAAAAGAAAATTAATTCAATTCGTTTATGCGAACTTTTTTTTTCGTTTTATTTTGTCTTTGCATCTATTTTTGAAACTTCTTTTGCAGCGTTTTGATCTTTGTCGGCAACGGGGAGTGAACTTCAAAAAAGGCAACGCAAATGTAACGATGTAACGGTAACGCTTTCAGATTTCGTTGAAGAAAGCATAGTTTTGTTATTTTTCAAAGGATTTTTGTTCAAATTAGGTATGTAGGTTCTAGTTTCCAATTTGACCAAGAAGTTGAGAAAAAATAACTTTGTGAGGTTATGTTTACATAGTTTTGCTATTTACCAAAGGATTTTGTTTATATTGGGTATGTAGGTTCTATTTGGGATTTTATCAAAAAATGTTTACAAACATTTCATTGTCAGGTTATTTTTGCATAGTTTTATTATCCTCCAAAGGATTTTGTTCAAATTAGGTATGAAGGCTCTATTGATTTGGGATTTGATCAAAAAATTAAAAAGAAAATAACTTAGTGGGGTTATTTTTACATAGTTTCGTCATTTTCCAAAGGATTTTAATCAAATTAGGTATGTAGGTTCTATTTGGGATCTGCTTAAGGAATTTAAAAAAATACATAGGAAGACAGGTTATGTTTGCATAGTTTTGTTATTTTTCAAAGGATGTTGTTCAAATTAGGTATGTAGGCTCTATTTGGGATTTGATCAAAAAATAAGAAAGAAAATAACTTGGTGAGGTTATGTTTACATAGTTTTGTTATTTTCCAAAGGATTTTATTCAAATTAGGTATGTAGGTTCTGTTTGGAATTTGATCAAAAAATTTGAAAAAAATTTAAATAGTGCGAGGGTAGAAGTCTCACTTCTGCCATTTGTACGATGCTGCACATGATTTTTTCCTTTTTTGTATTTAGAATTTAGATTATTCAACTATTGATGCGTAAATGACTTGAAACTGTGAATTTTATATAATAACATACGCTGCTCTTACGTCTGTTTTTCTTTTGAATAAAGAAACTTTTTTTTTTATTTTTATAAAAAAATAAAACTTTCCTTTATTTTGTCGAATCAAAATGCAAAAATTTGATGTGCGTGGCGTGATTTACACATTATTGGTTACAAATAACGGACAATCTCTATGTTATTCATTTGACAAAATTGATATTGGGTGTGAAATTCAGTCAAGTCAATGAAAAAAATAATTCACATATTTATTTTTCTCCATTATAGGTATTATTATCCCTTAATCCATTGTTTCCCAGATATCGCCGTTTCAAAAGATAACTGATATCAATGCAACATTCTCATCTGTCACTACTGGTTGAGGAATGCAGACCGTTCTCATATATTGGGAATTGAAATGTTGTTAAAATTTATTTGAAACGAAAATTTTAAAGATTCATGTGAATAGTACTTTGTGTCGTTGATGATTTAACTAACAAAACAAAATATTTGAGCACGTTCTGCATCTCTCAACACAGTAGTGACAGCTGAGAATGTCAAAACGTCAATCAAGTGTCATTTTGGAAAATAATACTGACTCAAAATTGAAAAATTGGAACAAAACAGCGACCTCAAACTTTTAGGGTGTAGTAAAGACCTTTAAAATGAGAAATCACTCCACTTTCATTTAAAAAAAAGTCGGTTAGGTGAATAACTTTTTCAAATCCCTGTATATCATTGGTTTCGATCTCAAAATAAAAACTTGGCAGGTGGCCCTACAACATATTCTTTGGTTCACTTCGATAAGATAATAAATATGACGAGCCAGACGGGTTTGGAACGTGGACAAGATAAATTGACCTCACTGTACCATGTACAGGGTGTTTCCGTATATTTCGTCTGCAGACTAACTTGCTTATTATGCAAGATAGATATGGACTTTGAATACAAAGTTGGTAGGTGTTACCATGAACCGCATGAAAAAAATATTTTTTCGTATACCGGGTGCACGAGAAAAGTGTGGCAGACACAACTTGCATTTTTTAAATGGAACACCCTTTATGTTATTTCATAATCAAATAGACATTATTTTTCCGATCTTAAAAATATATAACATGTTGGCATTCCTTCCAGCCGTTTTCAAAATATTTAAGTTTTGAAGTTGGTTTTTTGGTATTGCCAAATTTAGTATCTATGACTACAATAATTATTTGAACATTATTTATCAATTTTTATGCTTTCAATAATCTGAAACAACGAATAAAACAAGTGAATACATTAAATTATCGATAAATTGATATCATAAAATGCATTCAAGGAAATGTGTTGTGAATAATGGCGGGTATATTCAATAATATCAATTTATTAATAATAATAATGTATTCACTTGTTATATTCGATGTTTTAGATTATTGGAAGGATAAAAATTAATAAATATTGTTCAAACAATCATTGTAGCTATAGATACTAAATTTGGCAATACCAAAAAACCAACTTTGAAACTCAAATATTTTGAAAACGGCTGGAAGGAATGCCTAGATGTTGTATATTTTTAGGATCAGAAAAATAATGTCTATTTGATCATAAAATAATATATGGTGTTCCATTTGAAAAAATGCAAGTTGTGTCTGTCACACTTTTCTCGTGCACCCGGTATACAAAAAATTATTTTTTTCTGGCAGTTCATGTTGATACCTACCAACTTTGTATTTGAAGTCCCTATCTATCTTGCATGATAAGCAAGTTAGTCTGCAGACGAAATATACGGAAACACCCTGTACACTAGGTTCCCTTTTGTTGAAAATGTGTTTTGACTTTTAACACACAGCACACTGCACAATCATTATTTTATGTATCATCCATCTCAGATTTATGATCAATAACATAATCAAATCACGAAACAAAGCTATTTTATATGATGATTCTGGATTCCGATGAGATACAAGACTCAAAAATTAGAATATCAAAATAGACAAACTCCACTCACCTTAACAATCCTATGCCATATTGATAAAATCAAAATCTCAATCCTATCCCAACCCTAACAGACACTACAAACAGAGAAACGGCAATATTGTGGCTCATCCGCGATTAAAATCCGTCCCTGCCTGGACATGACATTAAACCTACAAATGTTATGTGGGCTGTCACTTACGTGCAACTTTTTTGAATTTCAATACATTTTCGTGATTTTTTAGTGTAGTTTTGTCCCTGTCAATCCTCATGTCCAAACAGTAATATAAGAAAATTATTATCGATAATGTCTGAAGGATTTGTTAAGGCAAAAATGAAGAATTGCCTGATGGATTTATTGATGTTGTGGTGATTTTTTGCCAAGAATGATTTCTTTACATGTGCTAAACATCGGAGAGTTGAAGTAAAATGGTTAGTAGGATAACAATAAGAAAGATCATGATACACAAACCATTTAAACCAATAAAATACTCACTCATTCACGCCAGCTGATAACTGTAGACAACGGATCCAAGTACGGTTTGACGTCACCGGCTTTGGACCAATAGCATAGTGTTTTCGTGTCACGTGAAATTTGAAGGTCCCGAGTGAAGTCTAATTTAACAATTTCAGAGTAACTTGAAGATTTGATCAAGAAAAAATATTGGAAAGGGATATCTTTCACATTTTAGAAAATTTTAAAAGGTTTTCAGGTGGAAATCAAAACACATGCAAGGGGCCTATTGACCTCAAGGCTGGTTACTCGCGGATACCACTTTCCAACGACAGCAAACCCATCACTGCATTCACCGTACCGGAAATGGGTTTATTCCATTTCCGAGTTATGCCATTTGGACTCCACACCGCTCCAGCTACATTCCAACGACTAATGGACCGTATTATTGGTCCAGAGCTAGATCCTTTTACCTTTGCATACTTACTATTATTACTCCCGATGGCATAAGTAGCGATCCCCACAAAGTATCCGCCATACGTGATCCAGCACCGCCTACCAGTCTGAGAAGTCTTCGCCGATTTATAGGGATCGCCTCTTGGTACCGACGATTTGTGCCAAATTTTTCCCAAGTTGCTAGTCCCCTGAATAAGCTTCTCAAAAAAGGAATTTGTTGGGATTGGATGGAAGATGAGCAGACTGCTCAGACAGATGCATCCGATAGTGGCTTGGGAACTGCACTGATCCAACATTCTTCCGACGGAGACCATGTAGTCGCATATGCCAGCCGAATTATAACGCCAGCCGAAAAGAGATATTCCGTCACCGAAAAGGAGTGTCTCGCCATTGTGTGGAGTATCGAGAAGATGAGCCTTACCTAGAAGGGTACCACTTCACCGTCCCGACCGATCATTTGAGTCACAGGTGGCTCCATTCACTCAAATCTCCGAGTGGCAGATTGGCTAAATGGAGTGTGTATCTCCAGCAGTTTGATTTTGAAATCAAGTACCGGAAAGGAATTCTCAACCGTATCGCCGATGCTTTATCCCGAGACCCGATAGGAGACACTCGCGATGAAGAAACTGATTACCTTGCCAGTATTGAGGACTTTGAACCGTGTTCCTGGTATACAGTCAAGAAAACGGCGGTAGAGAGTGATCCCAGTACCAATCCTGACTTTTGTATCAAGGAAGGTAAACTTTACCGACATTTTTGGGATGTCTCCGATATGGCCTAAGAAGGTATGTCCGACCCTTGAAAACTATGCGTGCCTAAGTCTGCCAGACTGACCATCCTCCAAGAAAATCACAACCAACCGACAGCTGGACATCAGGGTATTGCCAAAACAACTTCACGTGTCGCCAGAAAATATTATTGGCCAGGCATGTTCCGAGACATCGCTAAATACGTGAGAAGTTCTTCCTTCTGTCAGTGCTACAAATCATCTCAGCAGAAATCTCCCGGACATATGAGACCATCCCGAAATCAAAATCCCTGGGAAACCGTTACTTCTGATCTTATTGGTCCACTTTCCCGTTCCACGAAAGGAAATAACTGGTTGGTTGTTTTCCAGGACCGCTTTACGAAATGGGTCCAATGCCGTCCAGTAAGAAATGCGACTTCCAAAGCAGTCACTCAAGCGCTATATGAAGAGGTGATGACTCGGTTTGGCTGTCCAAAGAGCGTGCTGACCGATAATGGAAATCAGTACACTGGCCATCCATTCAAGGAATGCCTGAAGGAATTGGGCATCCAACACCGGTCAACCCCAGTTTATACCCCGCAAGATAATCTGACAGAACGAGCTAACAAGACGATCAAAACCACTATCTCCCAGTTCTGTGAAGACAGTCACCGTAAATGGGGTAATAACCTTGCAGAAATCATGTTTGCTATAAACACATCTTGTCACGACTCCATCGGATTTTCACCAACCTTCATGAACTCTGGAAGAGAATTGGATCCACCGAGCCCGCTTCAACGTCCCTTAACCACCAAAACCGAAGCTGACACCAAGGAAATTTCCACCGAAGACCGTATGGCCCACACCGAACTTAATTATTTTCCGAAAGCGAACTTCAAAAAAAAAACCTGTATCCGTCAATCTGTACAACAATGACCACTCATTTTTTTTTCTCCCATTTTTTGAAACCCATTCCTCACTACTTCATGGCCACCAGATCCTCTCCAATTCTTGATCTTCAGATGGATGACGAGGAGGTCTTCCGACTTCTGACAGGTGCGCGCCCTGAGACTCCAGAGAGCACTCGCAGGAGGACAATCCCGGTCCAGCTGACCCACCAATGTTTATCCAGGTGGGCCAGAACATTTGCTAGACGTGTGGAGGCAAAGGTCACCGGAGAGACACCTGCACCAGGCGACCTTTTAAATTCTGCTCTCAATGTGGGAGAGTAGGGGTTTTATCTAGGGAATGCAAATGTTGCCCAACTGCTGCAACACCAGAAGTAGATCCACAACCTGCCAAAGAGGTCAGATTCACAGACTCTGCACGAACTGAGGAACAAAGACGACCCAGGGGTGTTTCTGACATGGACCCAACAAATATCGACAATGACTACTACCCAAGGGCGTATCCGACATGTCATTGGTGCAGATGTCCTAAACGCCTTACGCCGAAATGATTCATCATCCTTATCTCCTACAGCCTCGCCCATAAGAAACAGATTTTTGTTTTTCTCTCTTTTTTCTTCTATTGTATTTGTTTTTTCTTCTTTTGGTAATACAGGGTGTTTCAGAATAACATGCTAATAATAAAGGGGGTGATTCTTGGGCTCATTTTAAGAAAAAAAATTCATATGAACGTATGTCCTAAACGTACTATTTTTTTCCCAAAAAATATGCAAACCAAAACCCGCATGGACGGCACTGGTCAGAATAATTAAATTGTTGGTGCATCAAAGAATGAGTATTAATGCCTGAAATACATGACTCAAATTTCATAAAGATATCTACAGTAATGACAAAGTTATTGTAAAAAAATTATCTATTTTTTAAAACTTTGACACCCTGTATCTCAAAAGTTAAGGCGTTTAGGACATACGTTCATATGAATTTTTTTTCTTAAAATGAGCCCAAGAATCACCCCCTTTATTATTAGCATGTTATTCTGAAACACCCTGTATAATTAATAGTATCACTATATGCATAGCATAGAAAAAAAAATGTTATTGAATTCCATTTTTTTTGTAAGAAAGATGGGTGTGTAACGCAGTTACCAAATTTTTCGCTTTTTTTTTTGCCGTGTTACAACTTAGCTTACATTATTTTCTTGATCAACTACCGAAATGTCCAGCGTTTCTTCTTTTACCCGTTTTATTATTAATTTCCCGCTAACTAAAACAATAATTAATATATTGGACCGCGCAACGAAACTCAAATTCATCATTTCAACACGTCCCCTCTCAATAAGGAGAAAGGGAACGTTAACGATTCAACCTCGGTACTACCGTACGAGGAGCGGCCAGCAGTTACTGAGCAGGTACCGCCGCGGTACCAAAATTTTCTCCGTAACATCGCTGCGCGATTCATTCTGCATTTTCATTATCCAAATAGCACGAGGTAGGGCGCATTCAACTGCTTTAATTTTCGAGATTCTCTCAAGTTTACCGGGTAACGTTCTTTTAATCAACAGGGGTGGGCAACAAAAGTTTTCATAATTAATTTGGGACCAGTGAGTTTTCCTGAGATTGGTTCTGCGGTTTCTTGGTGGTGTTGATGCGATCGAGAAATCAGCGGGGCGGTCTCCAGGGAGATGCATTTTTTACCGGTGAGGTTTTTCTCAGAACCGTTTCGTTTTATCGTCTATGTATGTGGTCGTTAGAACGATGCGGACTCTTGGGAAAATTCTGACCGATCCTTTTTTTACTTTCAGGGGGGTTTGCTTCTCGTCACAAAAACCAGGAAAACCAAAACACTTTGCAGGGAGGTATACTTTTGAAGGGCTTTCCAAACCATGGTTCTGAATATTATAATTTTGCATTTCTCTTACTTGAAGAAATTTCGAAAATGTTTTAAAGGGACTTCTGGAGTTGCACGGCTTTTCATCAACACACTACACCGCTATGACCATTACTCCGCTTTCCGTTCCTGCGTCATTTTCACACCGTGATTTTCTTCCAACAACTAACCGTTTTTTTTTTCATCAACACACTACACCGTTTTTTTGTTAGTTCGCTTTCCGTTTTGCTCCACTGTCACGCCCTCATTTTCACGTAACGCTAAGCCGCTTTTTTTTTAACTCTACTTCATTAATCACTCGTAACTGCTCATTTTACTGCTACCGTCGCGAAACATTTCTTTTATCATCCCGATGCTGAACATTTTTATCGTTTTTCTGTTATAACACTGCACGCACGCACCCCTCTTTCACCGTCAATTTGTAATTTATTTATTTTGGGTTTCATTTTCCTAATCATCGTATATGTAGTTTATTTCCAATTCATTTTTCTGGCTTTATATCAATATATTTATTTACTGGAATGTCGTGTTTTATTGGCCATCAAGGTCCAAAGTTCAGTTCGACTCTCAGAGCGGAACAAGGCAAACGTCATCGATTGCCTGGATTATCTTCTCCCCTGTCTTAAGGCTACCCGATGGGCGCTGTGGGTCCCATTCCACATAAATCCATGGGGTGGCGCCCGAGATGTTGGAAAAAATTACTTTCCAACCCCGTTAACATCTACGGAAAATCGGAAGCACGTCACAATCCTGTTTCGAGACAAGTCCCGATGCACCCTTCGCCAATTAAGGACGAAATGGATGTTTCCATGCTGCGCGAAAGAGTACGCGAGAGTTATCCCAACTGCCAGGCTCTTCAAAAAAAATAAATTGACCTGAAACGTGGTGCTTCGAAAGTATTTCAGATAGGAGACTTGGTCTTGTTGAAAATCTCGTCTACTCCAGCTACAGGTTCCAGCCAAAAGTTGATGCCGAAATGGCGGGGTCCTTTTAGGATTTCCAAGGTGTTGAGCTGTGACCGGTATGAAGTTCAGGATATTTCTGGGATGACAAGGTCAAGAACATCGCATCGTATGCGGGCTGGCCATCTGGAATAGGGCAATAAACCCGGTATTTCAGTTTGGTACTGCGTCCTGGCATGCTCACATTTTAAGGGCTAGAAGAGGGGCGGACAGGCCAGGAACACTGGAATAGGGTGGTAACACCCGGTATTCCAGTAGGTACAGCGTTCCAAGACGCTAGCGCGGGCTCATAAAGGTTAGAAGCATGCATGCATTCATAATTTGCAGTTGCGATGAATAATTGAAATATTGCGTTGATTACCATAATTTGCGGTTGCGATGACTAATTGAAATATTGCGTTGATTACCATAATTTTTGGTTGCGATGAATAATTGAAATATTGCGTTGATTACCAATCAGGAAGGGCCGACTGTTATCGACGGCATTAATGGCGAACGCTATGTTGGGTCACGTGAGTCACATCTTGGATAGTTGTAAGGAGAGGGCATTAGGAGATCATTGATGCTGACGAAAAGCTGGCGCTGGAGGTTCTGTTGTTTTGTTTTTGGGTTGTTGTGGATTCAGATTAGATAATAGATTCACGTTATGAAAGGTTCCCAGTTTAATTATAGGAAAAAGGTAAAATAACTATATTTGCTAACATTCCCAGAGTCACTTCTGCTGCCACTTCACAATGAATCATCGCCAGGTCTCTTGTTCGTAGTTGAGGAGTCCAAGTACACTACCCGTTCAAATGAAACTCTGAGAACAGATATCACACTCCATTCACAACGAAAAAACTCTCCAAACATACAAAATATCTTGAAGAAAATCAACTGCCTTCATCTGCTCAAGCAAAAATTATTGAGTACAGTCAGACTCAATCCTGACTACTTTACATTGACAGTGACAGTACTGACACAACACAATCAATGTAACTGCGAAAGAATAGAATACATTCCCTATCAAGTATAGATTCTTATGCTAATGTCCATTCCTTTAGAAGTGTTCAAGTGGAGATATTATTTAACAAAATAAAAGGATAATACTTCTCGTGGCTTCGACAGTAGTCGCCACTTTGTTGGTTTGATCATTGTCGGTGTTCTGACCGGGCCTGATGATCGTTTTCGTTGCATCTGTACGTAGCATAATGCGATGTTCTCCATTGATCCAGTCATCTACGAGCACGCTGTTCTGTTTGGATCCTGAAAACACTACTATGACGGTTTTCTTCGGGGAATACTGGTTATAGGTCGACGATTGCACGTTCGCATAGACTCTCTCTACTTTTACGACGTTGAAGAACGTGCTCGTCTCTTCTTGCATCGGCTACGAATATGTTCAAGCTTTCCACAGTTGCAGCACCGCAGCTCCTTAGCTTGGATGCCTCCATTTTTTTGACGACTCTCCTCACATTTGCGTCAAAGCTGTCCTTATTCGGAACATCTTGTTCCTCCATCCTTCGTACGCGTGCAGGAATCTTGACGGACTGCTTTGTCACTTGAAAGTCCAGAGCTTTTGCTAGAGCCTCGTCCAGTCTATCGAAACGATGAAGCACCAGAAGGCAGTCCCTGGCATTTTCTGGTCTTGAAGTCCATCCAAAAAGGCCCAAACAGCAAATCTCCATGACATTCTTTGGCGAAGTTGGGTAAGCCAGTCGTGCAAGGCGAGCTAAATGAGCTTGAAACTCCTGCAGGTTCTCGTTGCTCTTCTGATAGCGGTTCTTCAGCTGAGAGTGGTAAACGTGCTCCAAGTGAGTCTGGCCATATCGAAGCTCCACTACATCGTACTCCTCCTGCTCCTGGACGTCTGCAGGATTTCCGTCGCCTCCCCACGAAGCGCCGGAAATAAAGCCAGGGCTTTTTCGATTCCACCCCATCTATTTGTCCTTGATGCTGCATCGGACTGGCGATGGTGGTTGTTCCAGAACAGCTAGACATCAAGCTGAGGAGCTTTCATGTGGACTCTGACGGTATCAGCCTATACCATAGCAATCGTACCTTGTCCCCCGTTTACTTCTTCTGGTTGTTTCATGATCACTGCAACTTGTCTTCTCACTTGCTCCATTTTATTTTCCAGAGTTTTCACTGTGTCTTCAAATCTTGCTTGAAATCGTTGCTCAAGGTTCCCAATTTTTTCCGCTACCTGCTCCTTCGAGTAGTTGTAGTTGTCCGCCAACTGTTCTTTGATTTTCTCCTCCATAGCTCCAGGAGATTCTTTGATCTTCTCTTCCAATGTCTCTTTTATAGCTCTGGAGGATTCTTCGGACTTTTGTTTCAAAGCTCTAGAAGATCCCTCGAGCTTGTTCTACAATTTTCTCGAGTTCTTCCAATTTGTTCGATTCCACAAACTTTTGTCCCAGTTGAACCTTCAAGTTCTTGAACAATTTTTCAACTAGCGCATTGGGATCAGGAATCTCGAATTGGAACGTTTCGGGATCGGTGCCTTCATCCATTAAAGCCCCACGAAGCCTTTGTTGTAGATCAGCTTTCTTCCCGCTTGCAGCCTGTTCACGCTCCTCCAACTTCCTCTTTAACTCGGCGACCTTCAATCCCGTTAGCAGAACTAGTTTTCGCAGTCATTTCAATGACTATTTTTATGTCTGATTCCATAGCACAAATTAAATCCCATTTTTGAAAACACTCATAGCGTTTTTCAGCTATAGAATACACAGTCCAGCTTCAACTAATCCATTTCACAAGTCACTTTGTACACAACAATCAGTATTTGTGTTTCACAGCTCATTTATGTTCACAATTCATCAAACGCTACTGGACTAAAACTTAACTGGCCGCTACGTTTTCTCGACTATTCCAAATTATGCCGCTCGCATCTCGATTCACCGTGGACCTTCCCGAATCCCACCAAAGAATCCGGTTCGCGCACAGTGGTCTCAGGTCTACGATGAGGGTGAGTGAAATAAGATTCGTCACAATATGACTGATTCTACAATAAGCCTGCGACATACAGTGCGAAACAGCCAAATGGAATAAATTCGATAATTAATGAATGGGAACCTTGCTAAAAAAACGCTCGAATACGTCGATTGATAATTTTGGTTGTACATATTTTCCAGCTAAAACATTTTATATGTATAGGATGTGTCATGTAGCAGTGGCTAGTAACAACTCCCAGTATATTACTCAATTTTTGGATTCTTTAGAAAATTCAAGACATTTTTCGTGTACTATATCCTATACGTTTCTTTAAAGCCGGCAACGGACGGTACGCGATAATATAATATACAGGATGGTTCATCAATATTGCGAAAAAATTCAGGAGTTTTTCCGCTTGAAAATAAGAAGAAAACTTCCTATAAACATATGTCCGGAAATGCTTCATTACAGAGCGACAGGGTGTTGAAGATTTATTTTTATTTTTGTTCTATCTAAATAGTTTTTGCACTAATGTCGATCTTTTGAGGAAAATTGGTGTTTGGGGGTTCTTGGTCTTGCGAAATTCGAATTTGATCTTAAAATGGCTCTAACTTGCACTGATTTTTTCTATTATCAACAGCCTATTGGACGTGCTTGTTTCATATTTTTAAAATCAGATTTAATTCCATTTTAACGCAGAACAAGTAAACTTGTTAAAAGTCGCTGAGTGCAACCACTCTCAAGATATTTGGATTTGAAATCAAAAATTAAATGTGATTTTGGGATTGTGGTCCACATATCACTCAAAATATATAGGAATTTCCAGTACAAAAGTTTAAAATGAAATTTGCCAGCGCCCTACAACGGGTAGTCCTCGTACTTTTGAATATTTTTTCTCAAAAACGTAAAGAAATCTGTTTTTATTGCATACGGTGGAGCCATCTATTGGATAAAATAGGATTTATACCACGTTCGAAATTATTATTCAAATATTTATCACATGGTTTATCAAAAGTTATTCTGAAAAAATGCATAACAATTTTTTTAAACGTTCATTTTATAATGTCCAAAAACTATGTCCTGGATAAATGCAACCTATGCATATTTTTCAGTTTATAACTTTTGATAAGACATGTGAATCAATATTTACATCAAATTTCGAATGTTGAGTCTATAAAATGCAAACCCAAAATCCAGGACTTGTTCACCCAGTTGTGCTTCAGTTTTGTTGTTCAAAATCGGATTTTTGACATGCTGAACCAATCTTTCTAAAACAGTGGAAAAACTTTCATTGGAAAGGATGTGGATTGTGTTTTGTTAAAAATATCCACACATGCTGGGGGCGATGCATTCCTCAAAGAACTCACGATAAGCTTACATTATAGTCCAATCCAAGGTTCAAACACAAATTTCAAGATGATCTAGGTACTGAAAATTAGAAACTTACGGCACAAAATTCAAATTACACGTGAAATGACAATGACGTCTAGGGTTAGGGATTATTGGTTATTTATGGCAACCGTTGTTAAGAAAAACCTCCGTCTCTAGCTTTAAACTTTATTTACTTTGGCTTACATTCAGGTTTCCTGTATATTTTGAGTGATATGTGTTGTGGTCAAGCAAGGTCTTGCATTTTTCTTCGAGAAAAAATCAGGATGATTCGCCCTTTTTAAAAGTAAGAACAAAACTCTCTATAAACATGTGTCCGGAAATGCTTCGTAACAAAGCCGCAGGGTGTTGAAGTTTTTTTATTTTTTCATGTTTTGCATTTTTTCATTTTTTTTAAATATTTCGATAAAAACTGTTGTTCACGTCACTCATTGGTTGAGTTTTGCTTTTTACTAAAAATATGGAACAATCGTACAAAATATTTTGAAACTTTACCTCCACCATTATTTACAAAAGCGAAAAAGGGCCACTAGAATTTTATTTTCATTTCTCGAGATGTGATTCGGAGAAATCTATTCCCCCGAGCTGTAAGTCAGAAAATTCAATTTTTCTTAGTTGTATCTCGGAAAAATCGATTTTTCTTACTCACTTACCACTCGGAAAATTCCTCCGAGTTTTAACTCAGACGAATCGATTTTTCCGAGTTGTAAGTCGCAAAAATCAATTTCACGACCTAAAGTAGGAGAGCCAGTGACATTTCTCAGTGATGATTCAGTTAAGGCCAATTTTTCGAGTGAATGTTGAACTGAGCCTTATTGAGTAAAATCCGAGAGGGTTCGCTCTGATTGCAGTCTCTAGGGGATGACGGAACTCCTCAAACATGTAAAATCATCTTTGCATCTTTTTTTTAATTAGTTATTTAATAGAAGAATTTTTCACCAGTATTTCTTTGGTAGTACATAATCATCCAGACAAATTGGCGGATCGATTGGCCACTTCCTACAGTTTGGTGGAACACCCTCAACATTTCGTGGGACCGATGGACTTTTTATGATTTAGTTAAGGCTGAATTTTTAAGCAGTTGTTCTTCAGTAGCCCAAAATCATCTAGAGAATATAGTGGATCGATTGGCCAGTTTCTACAGTCCCTACAGTCTAGCCCAGCTTGTCGTGGGACTAATGAATTTTTCATTTATAATTCAGTTGAGACGGAATTTCTCAGTATGTTATTGTGGTGAGTATTTCAAGCATTTTTTAATTTGTGGACAAAATAGCGGTTTCAAGCTTAGACTATAAATAGAATAGAGAGATTTGTTTAGATTATTTGATTTAGCATAGACGTCAAATCACATTCTAAGCCAATTGCGGTATAACTAACAACTAACAAAGTGTTTATGAATGACTGCCTCTGTCTAATTTATCTTTGGGCTAAGGTTATCAGTGATGTGAAAACCTTTGAAATCCGCACAAAGTATTTAAAACAACCCTCGTAAAATGCCAAACTTGTCAAATTACCAGATCACTTATGTCAAAATGACAAGTCAGTAGTGAACATCAATGCAGAACAATAACGTACCCAACACTGTTCCTTGAGGCACACCATGTAAAATAGATCTAGGAGTTGATCTTGCATTTTTGAATTTTACAATTTGTGATCTCCTAAGTAAGACTTGAACCAGTTCGAAACATTATTTGCCAGTCCCATCGTCTCCAATTTCTTCAGAAAAATATCTCTGTCTATGGTCTCAAATGCTAGTCGAAAATCCAGAAAAATCACACACACGTATTTATTGTCTTTGTCTATTTCTTTCACAAATGTTCATAATCACACTTTCACAGGTATGATTCTGCCTAGAACCCGACTGATTAGAAATAATGATGCTTTCGGAATCACAGTAGCTCAGCAACTGATCCTAAACTGCAATCTCCAAAAGCTCCTCGTACCCCGGAAAACCGTTTATTGGCCTGAACTCACAACATTGCTTAGCATTTGGTTACTTTGTTACCGGTGTTACCGTTGAGCACTTCCATGCTTCTGGGAAAACATCATAGGTCAACGAGATATTGATGACATCAATCATTCCGTTTGCCATCACCTGAAAGACATCTTAAAAATTTTTTGTAGAAATTCCATTTTCTCCTCCACCAACGTTTTTCATTTTGCTCACATATTTTTTCAATTCTAACATCGAAATTGTACTGAATTCCTCCAGTTGACATGATATCTCAAGGATTCGATACATTTTTTGGTGTGGGAAAATGGGTTAATCCGACAAGATATTGAGAAATTTTATAAAAAAGTTGATTAAAATCCACGGATAACTTCTTTTGCCGATTTTGAAGCAAATCAGATGGAAAAAATTACAACTCATATTTCTCCTTTTTCCGTTAAAATGGAAAATCGAAAATGATAATTTTATCTTATTCAACTAAACTACATAGGTTTAATGTATAATCAGTCTAATTTTTTATTCAAGGGATATAAATGAAAAATTACCGCCTGATCGTGTTCCAAACTGTCCCATGTCAATTTTCTCACATTTTCTGGAGATCAGAAAAATAATTAATCAACAAATATTTACTATAGTTTGCCCATAGTTGAATCATGAGAATAATGATTTTATAAAATCGTATCCACGGTGGATACGGACAAAGACACGACCAGGCGGCGTTTTTCTGTTTGTATCCCTTGAATGTTTTGTAGATGTAGATGTAGATGTTTCAGTGGGTGGCTCACGCCAAAACCTGCTTAGGCCTCCTGGGCCCGTTGCAACCCACAATAGATAGAAGTGAGATTATTGAAGGCACGACGCTTTCGCGAAGCTCAGCAGGTCCCTCAAATAGATCCCTTCCAATTCCTGGAGTGTTGTGAGTTTAGCTCCGAAGTGTTCCATCCTAATGCTACGAAGAGCCGGACATTCCGTCAGGATGTGGGCTACGGTCTCTACGTCTTCAAGGCACCACCTACAGTCTGAATCTTCCCCGATCCCGATCCTATGGAGGTGACCCTTCAGGTTCATGTGACCAGTTAATAGACCAATCATTTTGCGGAGGTCTTTTCTGCTCATATTTAGGAGCTCTTTGGTTCTGCCCGTATCAGGTCCTGTTATCATTGCCTTGGCATGTAGCATACCAGGGGCATTATTCCAGCATAGAGTGGCCTTTTCGAGTAGAAGTTTCTTCGCCTCGCCCATTCCTATTGCTTTAGAGATGCCAATCATTGGTTCGGGTCCTATCGGCCTGTGCGATGAACCACTTTTGGCAAGTCTGTCAGCTTCAATGTTTTCCTTTATACCGCTATGGCCCGGGACCCAAATTAGCCTCACCTTGTTGTTATTTTGAATTATCTTATGCATTCTGGGACTGCTTTAGAGTCTACTGCCTTTCTCACAACAGCCTTTAATGCTAAAGTGCTATCTGAACAAATGTTGAAAGTTCTGTGATTTGTGCCGCTCTCAAGAATGGTAAATGCACATTGTGTTATGGCGAAGATTTCGGCCTGTAGGATCGAAGCGTGAATCCCGAGCGAGAAGGTCATTTTATTGTCCCTCCCGCTCTTGCAGAATCCTGCTCCTGTGCCTCTCTGATGTTTGGAGCCATCAGTAAACCACCACGACCCGTCTCGTGTTTGAACTGGTCTGTTCTGATCCCTCCAATCCTCTGGTCTAGGAATAATCAGCTCAGGCGAGCTACCAGCATAGAAGATTGGAGTCATGTAGTCGGAGTGCATTAGCAGCTTTCCATCTTTTATCTGGGGTTCACTCATGATGACCGAGTGTCCCTTGTTCCTCCGCTTCAGATGTTCCAGACAGTAAAGACGGTATGCTGTTCTGAGTGCAACACTCTCTACAAACAAGTGCAGTGTGGGTAGCTCCAGGATTACCTCCAACCCTCTCGTTGGTGTGGTCCGTACTGCGCTTGTTATACTGATGCATCTCATCCTTTGAACCTTATCCAGTTGCCTTTGGATGTATGCTTTCTTAGTTGCGGGCCACCATACTATGGCTCCGTAGGTGATCAGAGGTCTGATAACCATAGAATAGATCCAGTAAACCATTCTGGGTTTCAGTCCCCATGTTGTCCCTATAGCTCTTTTGCATGCCCATAGAGAGCATATGGCTTTCCTACAGCGTTCTTCGATGTGATCTTTCCAGGACAGTTTCTGGTCAAGAGTTACTCCTAGGTATTTGACCGTTTTCCTGTATCCCAGGACTCTTCCTGAGATGGATATCTCCGGTTTGAGTCCTGATTTGTATTTTCTGGTGAATAACAGGATTTCGATCTTTTCGGGGTTGATCCTAAGTCCTTCAAGGGAGCACCACTGTTCTATAATTCTCAGGGCTCGCATTGTGGGTGCTCTCAGCTCCTGAATGTGGCTACTCGTCGTTAGGATCACCAGATCATCAGCATAGGCCTGTGTATACAATCCCGAATCGTTCAGCTGCTTCAGCAGGCTGTCCACCACAAGACTCCAAAGGAGAGGGGATAGGACTCCACCCTGGGGACAGCCTCTGGCAGCCATAGTTCTAACATTTTGTCCGTTTAATTCGGCAAATATCATCCTTTGTGATAGCATATTTGATATCCACTGGGTCAGTGTTCTTTCTGAGCCCCTTGCTTCTAATGCTCGACAGTTCGATTCAAAGGAGGTATTGTCAAATGCGCCTTCGATGTCCACAAAAGCACCCAATGCTGATCTATTTCCGTCTAGCGCTCCCTCTACCTTGGTGATAAGGTGATGTAGCGCCGTGTCCGTCGATAGACCTTGTCGATAGGCATATTGATTGTTATGCAGTGGCATGGATAACAGATGCGTTTCCTTGATGTATCTATCAACAAGTCTTTCTAGTGTATTGAGTAAAAAGCTTGATAGACTAATCGGTTGGAAGGACTTGGGGTTGGTGTAGTCTGATTTCCCTGGTTTCGGAATAAATATCACCTTCACTTTCCTCCAGCTAGAGGGAATATAGCCCATGGCAAGGCATGAACGAAAGAGCTTCACCAGAAATGCGGTTACACGATTACCAGCTTTTTGTAGCAAGGCCGGAAAAACCCCATCCATCCCTGGAGCTTTGTACGGAGAGAAGGACTCGAGAGCCCATTCTACCTTTTCATAGTCGACTATCCTCTTTGCAGTTTCTAAGTCGGGAGCTGTGCGGGCTCTTACCTGATGTGGGAGTGCAGCGATTTGCCCCGATCCAGGAAAGTGCACTTCCAGTAGCCTGTTGAGCGTCTCCTCCTCGGACAAGGTTAATTTTCCATCCGCTTCAACTAGGCATCCTATTTTGCTTTGCCAGCTATGTCTCTGAGCTGATCTTATGACTTTCTTGTAGTTTCTTTGGGCTGTCTTATAGTCATCCCAGCTGTCCGGAGTACGCAGTTCTTTAGCTCTACTAAGGAGCCTGCGAACTTGGCGACGGTGAGTCTCCGTTTGCTTATTCCACCAGACCGTCTTGGAGTTGTTTGGCTTTTCCCTTAAGGGGCATGCTGTCTCAAATGAATTAGTGAGGCATTCTTGGAGCTGATTTGCAGCCAGCTCAATGTCCTCTTCTATTCTTATTTTGATAAAAATGTTGTCGACACCTCTTTCTATTTCCTCTCTAAAGAGATCCCAGTTAGTGAGTTTCCTATTTCTTACCTTAGGCTGTGCTATTAAGCAATCTTGTTCGAGTGTGAACATGATGTGCCGGTGGTCAGACAGTGTGACTTCACCAGCCACCCTCCACTCTTTTACCTTGCTATATAGACTCGTTGAGCATAACGTTAAATCTATGATTGACTCACTCCTGAAATTGGAGAATGTAGGAGCAGCACCCCTGTTTAGGATATGGAGGTCCGTGGAGCTGAGGTATTCGGCTAGATCTCTACCTCGTGGGTTAATATCTCTACTACCAAATATAAAAAGATGAGCGTTTGAGTCACATACAATAAGGAGAGGAAGATTCCTTTCTTGGCAGAAATTCACAAGATCAATCACCTTGGTTGTAGGGCTTTCCCTCTCATATGGGAGGTAGGCCGATGCAACAATGAGGATCCCATGGTCCTTAGTGATTATCTTGATGACAGTCAGATCTCTGGTTGAGAGTCCTGACAATAGAAAACTGTTAACTTCTCTTGTTACAATACACGACCTTGGGTTTTTGCTGGAGGGGCTATGAAACAGTGAGCCTCCTACCTACCAGTCCCAGTCCCCTAATCTTACCCTGGTTAAGCCAGGGTTCCTGAATGAGGGCTATGTGTGTACCTAGTTTGTTTATCGTGTTACATAGGACAGCTCTTGAGGTGTGAGTGGGTTAATATCTCTACTACCAAATATAAAAAGATGAGCGTTTGAGTCACATCCAATAAGGAGAGGAAGATTCCTTTCTTTGCAGAAATTCACAAGATCAATCACCTTGGTTGTAGGGCTTTCCCTCTCATATGGGAGGTAGGCCGATGCAACAATGAGGATCCCATTGTCCTTAGTGATTATCTTGATGACAGTCAGATCTCTGGTTGAGAGTCCTGACAATAGAAAACTGTTAACTTCTCTTGTTACAATACACGACCTTGGGTTTTTGCTGGAGGGGCTATAAAACAGTGAGCCTCCTACCAGTCCCAGTCCCCTAATCTTACCCTGGTTGAGCCAGGGTTCCTGAATGAGGGCTATGTGTGTACCTAGTTTGTTTATCGTATTACATAGGACAGCTCTTGAGGCTTTCCCATGTTGCAGGTTGATCTGTATAAGTTTTAAAGCCATTTGAATGACAATTTATACTGTTGTAGGTTAGTCTTGAGTTCCTAGAAACTAAGGTTAGTAATACTAAGACTGACATGAGACTCACCTGAGGAAGATGGCCCTTGAATGTTTTATTCCATAAGAAATTCAACTGTTTTGATATGGTCCATATAATTCACCAGAAATAGCAACCAATTTTACAAACCTACAAAATCTATTTATCAAATCACGTAAAAAAAAACAACTTCTTCTCTCTTGGCAGGCAGCGCAACGCAAGAGGGGGAAAATAAATGTATATCTTTAAAAATCGCTTGGAGATCATACTTGTTTCAACATGAAATACCGGGTGTTCATTTGAAAACTTCCTACCCCGGTTTTATCAAAAACTACTGATTAAAAAAAATACGCCAGGACATGTCAAAAGATTTGTCAAGGGGACGACTTTTTAAGCAAAAATTACTTCGCCTCACTTCACCCCTACCCTCCAGGGGCATCCCCATAAGAATCTTGAATGGGAAAGGGTATCGAGCTATAGCTTGTTTGAAAGGCCCCATCAAGTGCTTTATTATGACGTTTGAATTTTTGAAACCGGTTGATTCGTTTTTGAAAAATTTGAAAGAATATTTTGACATTTCAAAAAAACAATTATAATTAAAAAAAGTATTCAAGTCACAATTAATACCTAACAGCAACACACTAAACTATCACTTTTTTAGTAAGTGTTCCAAATGTTGTCCGTTATTGGCCATACAATAATATAGGCGATGTTCAAATTCCTGACGTACATTTTTAAAAACACCTCGTGGAATATCATGGCACTTTTCGATGATGCGTTGACAAAGTTTCTCTAAAGTTTGAGGTTGGGGAGTAAACACTATAGATTTTAAATGACCCCATAAAAAAAGTCTAATGGCGTCAAATCAGGTGACCTAGCAGGCCATTCCATAGGTCCTCTTCGTCCTATCCATTTGTTTGGAAACTCGTCATCTAGCAATTGTCGAACCGGAAGAACATAGTGAGGAGGAGCACCGTCTTGCTGGAAATATACTTCAGCCTCATCAAGCACATGGTTTCCATCCTCATCGATTTGGTTTTTGACTGCTTCAATAATATGGGGATTGATGGTAGTTTGCAACATATCCAAATAAATTTCTTCATCCAAATTTCTATCAATAAACAACGGCCCAATTACTTTGTTTCCTAAAATGCCTGCCCATAAATTGATTTTTTGGGAATACTGGGTATGCCCTTCTACAAAAGCATGAGGATTTTCATTGCTCCAATATCTGCAGTTTTGCTTATTCACAAATCCGTTAAAGTAAAACGTGCATTCATCACTGAAGCAAATCATGACGTCATTTGTGTCTACTGTAGCGCCACTGCAGCCATTTCTCGAACCATTCCATCATAAAATCAAGAATGTCATTTTTTCAATGTCATAACCTCACTATTTATTTCGTGGTGGACAAGAGATTTTTTCCTGTCCATGGTTTTTCTTTTGTGAAATTATCCATTTACGTTTTGAAAACTGTTTATAAGTGTCTTATCCTTGGATTTGTCTATCAAATATAGTGTTTTGAAGGTAGGTGTGTCTAGAAATGATCATGATAGAGTTTGTTTATATGTGTTCAACTCAGTTCAACTGTCTACTTTATGTGTATTTTACGTAAATTATGCTTTTATCATAGTTCAATAGTTTCTTAGTAGAATAAGGTAGGTCTTATATGAACTAATAGATAAAAAGTTGTTGAAATCTGAGCATTGCTTTATTTGAATATACATATTATAGAAAATACTCACATTTGCAGCAGTATTTTCGCTTCGTTGACCAATAATATACAATAATAATGTTCCAAAACATAATTTTATACCTCTAGCAATATTTTATTTCGTTTAAATGATAAAATTAGCATGAAATTCAACGTTTTATCAATCATTGATCGAATGACACATGACACGACACGATGCAGTCCTATTCAATTGCATGACAAGAATGACTGAATGCGGACTGTTTCAGACCGCTAGCCTTAAATGACGTCATATTTTCCCCCTTTCGTCTTTACCTCAGGCGAAGTGAGGCAACCTCTTATATAGAAACCTTGTACCTGAATGGCGTTATCATTGATCGATGCAGTCATTCGTTCGCAAAACTCAACTCGCCTATCGAAGTCGTCTTCACTTAACTCTTGGTGTATTTGCATTCTATGAGGATGATATTTATGGATTTTAGTAACTTTGTGTACAAAGCCTGATGAAATACCGGTTGCATCTACCACTTTGCGTAAGGAAGTATTCGGATTTATGCCAAAATAGCCTAAGACTTCAACCTGAGCGGCTTCATCCAAAACTCTTCGCTGATCACGTTTTTTGTTTGCAACAGATCCAGTTTCAGTAAATTTAGCAACAAGGTCCAGAACATACCTATGCGAAGTTGTCTTCTCCGGATGTTTTGCGTTAAACGTGACGGCAGTTCGCCGAGCACATTGATTTTCGGCAACATAAGTTAGAATCAGTTCTTGAGTGATAAGTGATCAGTTTCAGTCTTTCACCTAGCGTGTAAACCATTTTGAAAGTAATATCAAAATTGTTAAATATTTCGAGATTGTCACAAATACAACTGACAGCAAATAGAATCAAATAGAATCGTTATGTTTATAACAAAAGAATTACTTAAAGGTACAACGAAAAAGAAATACTTTTTTGGTTTGGTTTGATAAATGGTTGAAATTATGCGTTTAGGATAGATACAATAAACGTAAATTTAATTTTTGAAAAATTATTTGTTCCGGTTTTTGCCAAATATTATCTTTTTGAAAATGTTAAAATATTTTTTCAAATTTCTCGAAAACGAATCTTCCGATTTCAAAAATTCAAACGTCATAATAAAGCACTTGATAAGGCCTTTCAAACAAGCTATAAGTCGATACCCTTCTTTAGGATTCTTAAGGGGGGTACCCCTGGGGGGTAGGTGGTGAAGTGTGTCTCGGCGTTTTTTTTTTAAATCAGTTGAGTTTTGAACCAGGGTGGCAAGTTTTCAAATGAACACCCGGTATATTGCTTGGCATCGCCGGGATAAAGATATATATTATAGCATCAATGCGCGGCGATTTGCACTTTTGAATGTAAAGCGATATTTTTATAATATGTGAGACATAATATATGTATATTATATTGTCGCGCTTATGTTTTGGAAATATCAATTGTTGTGAAAGAAAATCATTTCATGAAATCATGACAGAAATTCGCTAGAACACACTCAAAAATTAATAAATACCATTTGTGAGTTTGTCTATTTCTCAATAATGTAAATGAAATTAAAAAATCAAAAATCTCCAGCCTGACAGCTAGTATCATGCAGTCAGACAATTTTTTAATATTTCCATGTCAGTAGAAACACAGGCTAAAATGGTTTTCGTTACTTTCTCATTATCAAAATCTGAATGCATAAGTATTGACTGTGTTCTAGCGATTTTTTTTTAAATATTTTGATAAATCTGAAATCACTGAATATTTCCGAAACAGTCGAATATAGCTATAAGACATTGTACATGAAATGTGTCTATAATTTTCTGAATAATCCAAAAATTGAAAAATATATAGGGTGTTGTATTCAAAATAACAAAGTTGATATCGGCTCCCGCTCATAACACACCCTGTATAAAATGTTTTTGCTGGGGAAAATGTACAACCAAAAATATCAATCGACGTTTTCAAGCGGTTTCTCGAAAACGTCTCCATTCATTAGTTATTGAATCTATTCTATTTGGCTTTTCCACACTGTGTATAACTTTGATATCAAAATAAAAAACGGGAAAAAGCAAAACGTTTCCGTTCAAATGAGTTTTCTCTGATGTGAACAGTTGAAGAAGTTTGAATGTTTTTTTTCTAGTAGCAAATATTTTGAAAACTTTTGAACATTGAATTTGTATATTATGTTACCGATCTAGAATTTTCTGCAGAACTCGAAAATTATATGAAAAATATTAGGTTTCATCTGAAAAATCAAATTTTGACCGGCTTTCTGTTTTTCTCTATAAACATAACTTATCCTTCAAAGATCGGACCAGAAAAAAACAGACTATTTTGTCCAGCACATTATTCTTCAATATGAATACTTGAGAAAATAAAGAGAGGCTTCGCTGAAAGACCATGTGAATAGGAAAACATTTTATGATTCTTGGATATTTTTGATGGCGCTTATAATTTTGTGTAAAGTGACTAATATGAAAAGTTGAAGCATGCACGTCATTCTGTTGGTTGAGTTAGTGACTGTGATCTTCGAAATGTGTTGAATATGTTTATTCTCATTATTAGGTGCATTTCAGATTCATATCCACTCTGAATCTCCGAAATGAGATTTAATGAACGTCTCGCATCTTTTTCGTCATCAGTAATATCCGAACCGTCAAACTAAATTCATGTATCTAACTTTATGTTTAGTGGATCCAGTTGTTCTGCAAGAGAATAGCCAATAAAAATTCTAACATCGTTTTTCAATTTGGAAGCATATTTCGAAAACCTTCAACTTAACAGTGGGTACTTAATATTGTTGAGACACATTTTGTCAATGCCAACTTTTAGTCTCCGGCAAAACCTGTTTTTGTTCGATAATCGTGAATCCAATTTCCTTTCTACGTTCAAAGACGGAAATAGTCGCAGGAGCTCTCCATCGAAATCCATTCAATTCCGTCGTGATTCAAGCTTTCTTCTGAAAGCAACGCCTGAGTGCAAGAAGATAATGAGATACGTCAAAAGGACGGGGCATTTCGGCTAATTTATAATGAATATCTCTACGATATCCACTCTGCCTTGAACACACAAATCTTTAAATTGAGTCCCCGTGGTGAATATTTCATCAATTTTCCAGGTAAGAAGATAAAGCTTTTTCTATTCTAGGAGCGGTAATAGAGCTTGAGCTTCATATTGTAAATTATGAAAAAATTCAATTGGTATGAGAATGTTCATATACAGAGTGAGTCCAAAATTTTGGAAAAGATGTGAATCTGTACAAAAACTAAGAACCAGACTGATTTTGAAAAAATCTAAAATGGTTAAAAGCACCTAGTTAATAAGAAACTTTGAATTTTTGATAGGGAGAATGCTGTTTTCAATTCGATCAATTTGCATATTTTCAAAATTTGGCTTACCTATTTCATTGTATAGCCTTAAATAGGTACATCCGAGAGTACGTCAATACAAAGGCATAGAATAATTATTAGATATCATTTCCAAGATCGCATGATTTTGAAATTATTCAGAGGGTTTTTTTCTTGAATATTCTGAATTCTCATGAAATTACCCAATTTTTCCAAACACTCCATAACTTTTTCACTGTGAAACTTATTCAATAAAAAAATCACATGAGAAGGGTTCGTTCGACAAGATTCATTGATCCAGGTTATTTGCAAAAATTGTTTCATCTATCAACACAATTTTTCCAAACACTCCATTACTTTTTCACTTCTGAACTTTTTCATTAAAAAAATCAAACGCAAAGGGTTCGTTCGACAAGATCCATTGATATAATTTGAAAAAACTGTTTCATCAATCAACAGATTCTGAAAACATATTTTCACAGCCTCTCGGCGTCTTTTGTGTTTTCATATTTCAAACAAAAAGTTACAGTCAGGAAAATGGTCATTTGCATGCTGTGATTCAACGCAAAATAATATAATCATAGACCTGGGTTATTTGTGATATTATGTATGTAGGTATGTACTTTTTCCTACAGCCGTGCGGAAAATTCAATTTTCCGCACCGATATCCGTGTGGAAAATCAGATTTCCCGCACCAGTGCGGAAAAATTTTTCCGCACGGATATGTCAACATTGACAATATCATAAGCAAACAGCAACCAGGTTTCCAGGTAACTATGGTCGCTTAGTTACACATTTCGACATTCATTATTATTTATTTGTCATTAGTTGCATCAGAAACTTTTAAATTACGAATTATATCCTTATTTCCGCACGTCTGTAGAAAAACTATTGTACCTAACACTTGCGAAAAATGTTTTTCCGCCCTCGGCTGCTTCACCGAACTCCGCTACGCGTCGGTCGGTGAACGGCAGACTCGTGCGGAAAAACTAATTTTCCGCACTTGTTAGGTAAAAAGCTATATAATACAGGGTGTATTTCAAAATGGGGTTTTCCTTTTAACATGAGACCGGACTTGAAAAAAAGCAAATTTCTCTTATAACATTTTCTCGAAAACTCAACAATAAAAAAATCAAATAAGTCCCTGTAGAGGAGGAAATTCTAACAAAAAGTTTACTTAATTTGAAAGATTGACGGAAATGCAAAATCATTATTCAAAGAATTCGAAAAAAAACTGTTCAAAATTGTCGCACGGGGACTTTTATTTGATTTTTTTATTTAATGACGTAACCTTTCTGTTTGAGTTTTCGAGAAAATGTTATTTGAGAAATTTTCTTTCAAGTATTCTCTCATGTTGAAAGGAAAGCTCCAACTTAAAATACACCCTATATACTAATAGTAAAAATAAAATAATTAAAAAATAATTTGTTAAAAAGTGATTTTTACATTATCATAATTATACTCTGTCCAACAAGAGTAGAAGGCTAATATTAAAACAAATTGTTTTTGTATTCTGCATTTCCACGCCCATTTCACACACTCGTCATTATGTAGAATTGTTATAAATTGTACCCATCATAGATAAAATCAATATCAATATCAATATTTGATCTTTGAATCAACCGTGAAAAACAATGACCAATCAGATGCCATAATTCATCAGAGGTTCTGTAACGCTTAGGCATTTCCAATACGCGATCCGGTTCGAGTCCCGAGTGAGCGGGAATTATTTCTGTTCGACATTTAGTGGTACTCTCACTGGCTAACGTTACTGAGAGACTGCGGTATTATCGATGATTTCAAAAAAGTTTAAATAACTAGCCTAAATTAATTGGTCCCGCTAGTTCAAATATATAACTAGGTGATGTTCTTCATCATCAACTTACTTAGAACTGCAATGGTCCTGGGGTTGGCGAAAAGGTCCTAAGGCCTACTCGCCGGGCAGTGGTTTGCCCCCCACACATACCAATACCAATACCAATACCAATACCCTAGGTTCTAGACATGACCATTGAGACACCACTGTGATTTTTCGTGCAATGAAGTTATCGATTATCCTCTATTTCGGATCAACAACCGCGGCGTCTGAAGGTATGTGGAAGTGCGTTACAATGGTCATGCCCAAAAATACTTATTCTAATTAATGCCAAAATATATATCAAAACATTCCAAAAATTCACTGATTTATCAAAATTTACTGATCTTGGAAATTTGATAACGCATTTAAAAATTGAACCGTAACAATGCTACAAGAACTTAATGAACCGAGCAAATGCGTGGGACCACAATTGAACCTGAACAAAAGTAAGATTATTAGTGACAGTGAAATTGAGATAAGCGTGTACAACAAAATTATTGAGAATGTCAAAAACTATGTATACCTCGGCCATAACATCAAACTAGGCAGAGCTTATCAAACAGCAGAGATAAACAGTTGAATAGGGCAAACTTGGGCAGCATTTGGAAAGCTGATTTACATACTTAAAGACCGAAATATACCAATAAACCTCAAAAGAAAAGTATACGAGGCATGCATAATACCAGTGACCACTTACGGTCTCGAAACAATGACACTCATAAGAAGTAATGCCCAAAAATTAAAAGTGATGCAAAGGGCCATGGAAGGAGCAGTGCTGGCAATTGATATAAGGGACAAGGTGAAAAATGAGGAGATCCAAAGAAGGACAGGTATCACAAACGTTATGAAACGCACAGCACGATTGAAGTGGCAATGGGTCGGGCATGTCGCAAGACAGTTAACAGAACGATGGACACCAAAACTCACAACAAGTCTAGGAAGGGCACAAAGAAGATGGCTAGATGACATCAAACAGATCGCAGGCAAAAACTGGTTCCAAGTGGCACAAAACAGAGAGACGTGGAAAAATTCAAGAGAGGCCTATGTCCAGGAGTGGATGCAAAATATCTGATAAAAAAGAAGAAGAGAGAAGTTGTTGAGTTGATCGTTGATATAGGTGGCGCGTACTATATTGATTCAATTCTTTGATCGTTTGCTATTAGAATGATTAGATGGCGTTGGAAGTAGGTGAGCTGATTTTTTATTGGAGATACAGGTTTCTTCATAGTTTTTTGAATTATGTAATCTTTGATATAGATGGCGCGCACTATCAATTCAATTCTTTGATCGTTGGCAATCAGAATTATTAGATGGCGTTTGAAGTAGGAGTTGTATATCCAATCGAATAAATGACGCTGTTTTATTGTGTATGAAGTCATAGGGTTGCCCGTTGGGAAAAAAGTATTGACGGAGCGCTTTGTATAACGTCATAGGATTACCTGTTGTGGAAAATGATTCCCACTCATAGTAGACAGCTAGGTGTTATTACAACAATGAATGCTTGTCCGCATCGGAATGTGTAAAGAGATTCAAAGAACAATGGTGTCTTGTTCTACTAATTCCACTGCAATATGCAACTATAAGTATATCTAAATAATAGAACATACTCGTGAATTTTATTCGAACCATCAATAATTTTATCGGTATCATAGTACATAATTTTCTTCAAACATTCGGTTTCTATGCATGCAGTTCTGCTATAAAGATTTAGTATTAAAAACACTTCAAAAATCATAATATATTTTCAAGAATACAGATTATATTCAAAGTACATACATTATTGTAGGTGTAGGTACTTGTGAGACATGGGGTACATCAAATAATTACTTTTACGATAATACAAGAACTAATAATATATTCTTACACGTATTCGTACTATATTATCAAGAGATCAAAGTTATTTACACAGAGCAAAAATAACTATTTCAGAAATGATGATTAAAAAAAGCTATAAAGCTGAATATTGACCAAAAGGAAAAGTAGCAGATGTATTTTTTTGCAGAAATCCTCTATCATCGTTGGCACTCAACGCAAATTTAGTTTGCGCAATGCTGTAAACATTGTGAGCATAGGAACAAATGCAACGCTGAGTAGCCCTGATAAATTTCGAATGTCGTAGAGAATCCCAGTAATCATCAAACGTTAATAAATTTTCACAAAGTTGTATTTGACCCCTTTGGCCTTTTTCTTAACTTTTTGCCCTTGATCCAAGACCATTGAAATGGGTATTAATTTCTCCATTGGCTTCATTTTTCATTAGCCCTGGAAGTTTTTTGTTGACCAAATTTATTTAAAACAGTCTTGATAATCTCTTCATAAACATCATTACACTGAATTTCATAGATGAAGCTATCCGTATCAGTGTACATAAGTTTACAGCGATCAATACCCATTTCATTGTGTATGAAGTCATAGGGTTGCCCGTTGGGGAATAAGTATTGCCGAGCGCTTAGTATAACGTCATAGGATTACCTGTTGTGGAAAATGATTCCCACTCATAGTAGACAGCTAGGTGTTGATACAACAATGAATGCTTGTCCGCATCGGAATGTGTAAAGAGATTCAAAGAACAATGGTATCTTGTTCTACTAATTCCACTGCAATACACAACTATAAGCATATTCTAAATAATAGAACATACTCGTGAATTTTAGTCAAACCATCAATAATTTTATCGGTTTCATAGTACATGATTTTCTTCAAACATTGGGTTTCTATCCATGCAGTTCTGCTATAAAGAGATAAAATTACCTCGACAAGATTGCAGACATACTCACCTTATTCTTATGAGCTGCATATCCGATCGAATGAATTAAACAAACAAAAACACTTCAAAAATAATAATATATTGTCAGGAATACGGATTATATTCAAAGTACATACATTATTGTAGGTGTAGGTACTTGGGGGACATGGGGTACATCAAATGATTACTTTTACGATAATACAAAAACCAATAATATAATCTTACAATTATTCATAATATATTATTGAGAGATTAAAGTTATTTACCCAGAGACAAAATTAACTATTTCAAAAATAATATTTAAAAAAAGCTTTAAAGCTGAATAGTGATCAAAAGGAAAAGTATCAAATGTATTTTCTTGCAGAAATCTTCTATCATCGTTGGCACTCAACGCAACTTTGGTTTGCTCAATGCTGTTAAAATTGTTCTGTCGCTAGTTTCGTGACTGGAGCTGAACAGAGCTTTGTAACGGGAGCTCGTGGGAGGCAGTCAATAATACGAGGAAGGCTACTTTAAGTCTTCTCTATTCAATTTCAAGCTTTCGGAGAAATTTTCCCCTTCTTCAGGAAGTCTAACATAAAATGGTGAAAGATACAATAATTAGTAAGGCAACGAAACTCAAGTAAACAAGTGAAAACTCACCGAATGTGAAGGACAGTTTCAAAAGGCACCAACACATAACAGAAAACAGAGCATAGGAACAAATGCAACGCTGAGTAGCACTGATTAATTTTGAATGTCGTTGAGAATCCCAGTAATCATCAAACGTTAATAAATTTTCACAACGTTGTATTTGACCCCTTTGGCCTTTTTCACAACTTTTTGCCCTTGATCTAGACCATTGAAATCAGTAATAATTTCTCCATTGGCTTCATTCTTCATTAGCCCTGGAAGTATTTTGTTGACCAAATTTATTCAAATCAGTCTTGATAATCTTTTCATAAACATCATTACACTAAATTTCATAGATGAAGCTATCCGTATCAGTGTACATAAGTTTAGAGCGATCAACACCCAGTTTTGGTAGCATATATGCATAACAAAAATCAAACATGTATGTTTTTGAAATGTCTAGAATGGATATACTAATATACAGAGGTTTATTGCAAATTATTTCATTCTTTTTCATTTCAATAGCTATAAGATCGTGTTCCGCGTCAAGAATAAATCGAACTATTCTTGACGCGGAACACGATCTTATAGCTTTTGATATGAAAAAGAATGAATTAATTTTCAATAGAATCGATGAAATGAAATCGATGACTTGCAATGAGATTTTTTGCTCCATATCGTCCATCCCACTTATTCACAAGTTTGATAACCCGATGATTTCTGATGTTCTCCATCGTTTTACCAAAAACAGCATTATTGAATAGTTCGAAAAGATTTTTTTCAAATGTTGTTGTCGCGTTAGTTCTTAATTTATTGTTATGTTCTATATATGGCTTCAACCATGTGGACTGTCAAAATTTCAAAATTCCATAGATTCTACTTAGTTCCAAACCTAATTAACGCTTGTTTCAAGTTTCGATGGTGAACAACATAATTTTCGTTATCGAAAAGAGTTCCCATCAATTCTGATAATTTAGGTTGGTTGTTCAGGACAAAATGGAAAATCTTTATGCAAGTCATGAGTGGCGGTGGGATGTTTTACATCGACTTCCAAGATATATCCTATGGGTGAATTATCCGGGATTGACAAAAAATCAAAGCTGGATACATAGCTAATCCACTCAAACTCTTCTGAAGGGAGAGGTTCAGTCATTGCTTTTTCATACAGGAATCATCGGTGTATAGGGTGTTTCCATATATTTTGTCTGCAGACTTACTCGCTTATTATGCAAGATAGATAGGGACTTTGAATACAAAGTTGGTAGGTATTAACATGAACCGCCAGAAAAAAATATTTTTTTGTATACCGGGTGCACGAGAAAAGTGTGGCAGACACAACTTGCATTTTTTTAAATTGAACACCCTATATATTATTTCATAATCAGATAGACATTATTTTTCTGATCTCAAAAATATACAACATATTGGCATTCCTTCCAGCCGTTTTCAAAATATTTAAGTTTTAAAGTTGGTTTTTTGGTATTGTCAAATTAAGTATCTATGACTACAATAATTGTTTGAACATTATTTATTAATTTTTATCCTTCCAATAATCTAAAACAACGAATAAAACAAGTGAATACATCAAATTATTAATAAATTGATATCATAAAATGCATCTAAGAAAATGTGTTGTGAATAATGGCGGGTATATTCAATAATATCAATTAATTAATAATAATAATCTATTTACTTGTTATATTCGTTGTTCTAGATAATTGGAAGGATAAAAATTATCAATCATTGTTCAAACAATCATTGTAGTCATAGATACTAAATTTGGCAATACCAAAAAACCAACTTTAAAACTGAAATATTTTGAAAACGGCTGGAAGGAATGCCTACATTTTGTATATTTTTAAGATCAGAAAAATAATGTCTATTTGATTATGAAATGATATATAGGGTGTTTCATTTAAAAAAATGCAAGTTGTGTCTGTCACACTTTTCTCGTGCACCCGGTATACAAATTTTTTTTCTGGCGGTTCATGTTAATACCTACCAACTTTGTATATGAAGTCCCTATCTATCTTGCATAAAAAGCGAGTTAGTCTGCAGACGAAATATACGGAAAAACCCTGTACATGTCATTAGCTTTAGAATACCTATGAACACAAGTTGAACTGCCCCCACGAATTCCCTGCTCAATGAACATGATTTCGTCAATATCTTGAAGAAGTGCCAATTTTCAATCGGTAAACTTCAACATACAATCCCATGTATAGCCTGGCATCGTATAATACCATGCGGGATCTAATTTGTGCGACTGAATGCAACTTTGCCTAGAATTCTCGAATAAATCTGCTCAACTCAAAATATCACTCTTCAGATACAAATCTGAATATTCACCTGAATTTTGGAATTCAAAGGCTTTCCACACAGTTTGAGCATGTTGATAATTTCCGACTGATAAATTGGAATCATTCAATTTATTGTAAATTTGTTCAATTGAAGGTAATCGGGTGTCGTTAATTTTTTCCAAGCTATAAATATAGTCATAACAAAATACACCTTTTCGCGTCAACAATTGAAATGTTGTCTCATCTAGATGTGCAAATTCTTCTGTCAATATTTTATAATCGGTTTTTTTCATTGTCGATAGTGAATCATCGAGAGAAGCGCCTAAAAATCGGAATGAATCGATGTACCTAAATCTTATATTGTTTTCGTCAACGAAATGGCTGAACGAGGTATAAACTTAATTATTGGTTTGAACAACACTCACGCGACTACGTTTATCAAGATCTTTCATCAACAAATGTCCATCATTACCGCATAAATTTTGAAAAACAATCGGCACAACATAAAGCTTTTTGAAAATTAGATTACTATTTTCATGTGCAAAACCTCTGAATTCACCAGTGAAATGATCATGATCGCCAACGATCTTATCATTTTTCATTTCATACTGTACCGAAAGTATCATTTACTGGACCCAAAACCAGTCTGGTAAATGATACTTTACATCATCAGAGACTGTGAAAAAAAATTACTTGACTACTCCAAAAATGACATTTTGCATCATCAAAGACTGTGAAATTGCATTGGTAACATGGTAACACGGTTTGGCTAGCGCCAAACACGATATTTCCGTTCACTGTCTTATCTACACGGAAGATTTTGCGCCATTCGCAAAAAGCCTCAAACTCCTTTTGATACCTTTCCGCCGATTTGCGCTTCGCAGCTTTCATGCAAAGTTTGGTCCATTTTGCAACTTTTTCACTTAAAATATGTAACGTGCCAAAAATCAAGGTCTATTTGCTTTAATAGTAGTATGGCAATTTGAATTTATTTAAGTAAATAATTATTTGTCAGTCGTTCATTTGAAAATTTTTCCCATTTTCCCCATTCAAAAGTCACCTGCCCTTTCAACATTTATTTATAATATCATCAAATTACAAATTCACACACTTTTCATCTGGATTTCATCGACTTTTCCTGAATACATCTCTTCAAAATTAATCGTGTTATTTTAAGGTGTCTTCTTCAAGTTTATTCGTGGGTTTGAAGTGTTTTGGTTGCGTTTTCATTAATCCTTGATTTTCCACAGTCTTAAGTTTACTTCTGTAAATTAATCACTAATTTTAGTCGTTTGTTTATATAACCCTTAACTTCAATATTTAAATAGTTGATTCATAATCAGACTCTCAATACTCACGTTTTTCCAGTTGTAGATCAACAAAACTAGTTCTTGTTATTAATTATTAAGATTCCGGAAACATCGCACCTTGCAAAGAATAGACATAATCAATATATTCGATTATTATCTATTTATGTTCGAGCATGTCGCACTTTGACATCTTTGCAACCGTTATCTGTCAGTTTAATTTTAAAAAGGGTCTATTGCGAATGCGCTAAATAATTATAGGTTCCAGGAAACCATGAGATAAAATGCGGCGTTGTCACGTTGAATTATTTCTATTATTTTAGTCTGATTTTCTCTCTGTGGGTTGTGGATTGATAGATAGTTTTCTCGTTAGAGTTGGCGTCGATGGACATGGGTATAGAACCATATCCCACCTTTTCAATTGGTATTAACTCCGGTAGTTTTTTTTGATCGTTTAAATCACGTGGTGGAGTAATTTTTGAATTTGAACCAGTTTCTTAGCTGCTCCGTTACCTTGAGTTGAGTGATTGCCTCCGAACACATTCCATTGCTTCATGTGCTTAATTACCAGATTTGGATGAAATTACTGGTGCCTTTTTGAAGAATTTGTAGCACTTGGGCATTATGAGCAGTTTGGGCTTATTTTTGGATTTTGGTCCATCATAGCCTTTCGCTGTACCACATGTTGGGATTTTTTTTGGAATAAACTGGAAGGTTTTCACTCTCACACGAAAGTAACACCTCCTCTAACATCAGGTATGTTGATTTCCATTCATTAAGGGTTTAAATCTTTCTAATAGAAATGCGTTTTCAGGAGTTTTTTTTTATTATTCTGGAAATTTCTGTCTGTCCGGTTGCGAATTCCTTCGACATTCCTGCGCCGAACGAGCACGTTTTCTCTATCCGAACCAGCCAAAGTCCCACAATACTTTTGAGATTTTGAGAAGATAACCCTCAGATTTGAGGTAAGATTTTATAACCAGTTAGGATATTTTTGTGATTTCGATGTTTCTTAGGGTCCATTTTCCGGTCAGACCTTTTGATGAAATATCGTGTGCGTATCCCCCCTGATTATATCACGCTTTGACTGACACCCTTTTCGCAAGTTCATCCAAGGAGAATATTAGGAACGGAGCTGTGAAGCTGGTTTTGGTTGACGACGTTCCGAGGAAAGCGCAAGTTACCTTTTTTTTTTAATCAATATCTCGTCGGTTTCTTGAAATGTAATTTTGCTTGTTTCGACTATTGTTATTTTTACTCCTTTACATATCAAGTCGTAAAGTTCATTCATTTTTTTTTAAATATGTACCTATATATAAATTGTCGGTACTGAAAAGATACTGACTTATGAATGCCCTTTTTTTTATAATTCTGATTATAGTTCGGATGTTGGGCATTCCAATTTTGCCAATGTTGAGCGGACATGATCATGGTCGTTGCGGCTTTTAGTTCTGTAGATACTCCGTATTGATCCGACGTCCATTACTAGTCGGATATGTTTAGTTTTTGATTATTCTCAATAAATTATTAACTGGAAAAACGATTTTGATTTGGCTCTTTGTCGGTTTGCGTTTTATCGATTTTCTATTTTGTTTGTTTTGTGTGATTGATTATTTGCACTTTTGGTTGGTGGGTAAAGTCAGCGCTGTACACAATCACAGAGGATTCTGACTTATTCTGTCTTAAGTCAGTGAAACCATTAACCCAACCCTACTCCCGATTTTCGAGCTAGGGCACAAATTTGCTCGCTATTTGACCTCTGACTCAACCTATTGAAACCATCTGTGATTATCAATTCTTTTCTTCAGATAATTTAAATAATTCCTAATAGAAAAAAAGCGTTGCACATAAACGGTTGGTAAGGTATATCAGATAGGACAAACATAAGTTGTTACATGGTCTGGCTGGCGCCATCTCATGGTACGAATGTGAGGTGGACTGCCACCCTTAGTGTGTGGTTTGAGAAGAAAGCACTTCAAACCGATTAAAAATAGTTATTACAGTATGAAACAGAACAATGTACGATACACAGCCGTTAAATGTCATTAAACTACTCGTCTAGATATTCTAGACTCGGCTCCTCCGTCGCCTCGTCCATAAACATCTTGACTCGTAATTTAAAAAGTCATTTACCGCCTAAGTAACGTAAATAACTATTTTGAACGGGTTGTCACGGGTGAAATTTTCACTACGAGTTACTTTGGTTTTATTGGATCTTTTGTTCGTTTTAAGCAGTTGATTTTCATTCATATATTCATTGTTTACCTTTGATTCGAATTCCATTCTCATCCCTTGCCAATAAGTTCGGTTAGCCTGTTTTGTTCATGGATCATTGCTCTCATCATTTTTCGTCTTAAGCAATCCATGTTCACCTAATTCAATTAATTCTGTTGATTAATTGTTTATTTACGTTTTGCTGACAAATGACAAATGTCATTCAACATTCAACAGGTTATCCTTTCTGCGTGACAGTGTTGCCGGACATGGGATGATTTGTTCGGTTTTGGGAATTCTTTTCTGTTGGCGAAATTATCGTTCTCGTACCCACAACAACTGCAATAAGACCCAGTAATGCCTTGTAATCGCTATTCTGTTTTTTTTACGCTCAACCCGGTGTAGTTTTGTTGGCTTCTTGCAATTGTCTTTCTACTAATTGTCCGTGTCAACTGGCCTACCTTCACTTATGTCATATTGTCACTGTCATGATTGTCATGGTCATCTGTCAAAGGCGATTCTGATATTGAATCTCTCACGGTCAAAGGGTCTAACAACTACAATCGGAAGAAATTCTGGTCATCTTTCGATGCATCTTGTTGTTAGACACCTTATTTTAACCCTGGAGTGTTTAGATGTGTGGAATTAGTTTCCGTTTTGCCGTTACTCCAGAGTTGTGCCTTTTTGGGGATTTTTGACTAGAGGTGAGTTGGATTGCCCTTTTTGCATGTGACCATGCATGACTAAATGGCTATTTCTTGAGAATAGATTCAATTGTTGGGTCAAACCATCGTAACATCGAGGTGGACTGACGTACCTGCAGCCAGAATATCACTGCAGGAAATAACTCGAGAAAAAACCTTTATTCCTATAAGGTAAGCTCATTATACCCATTCGTCCATCATTTTTTTTAATACCATAACATTCGACAACTAACCTCACTCAATACCAGTTGTTTTTCAATTCTATTTTCAAAGTGACATATTTTCAAGTACTTTTCGTACTGTTTTCTTTCAAATTCAATTTTGGTTAATGAGTAAACTTTTTGTAATTAACCCACGTTGTAACGCTTCACTATCAATATGTGGTGCTGTTTCAATTCATAACCTACACAGTTGATATCAAATTTCCATCACAGTTTTAAGTGTTGACTGTGAAAATCATTTAGGAAAAAACTAGCTGGCAGCGTGGCAATGTTATTAATTATTATGATAATGTCATTTTCTTCATAATATGGTGACTGTTATGGAATGTTTTTTATTTATTTTGTATAAACAACAGTACTACAGGAAGTTATATCTTTACTCCTGTAGGGTTTTTTTTTTATGTACGTGACATAATCAATCAACCACTGCAACAACAAGTGGTCGTCAGTTGCTGAAGTCAGCTGACAGTTTACAACATTTTTAGTCAACAACTGAACGTACTGGTTCGTGTAGCCGACTGCCCACCCTAGTTCATTTTGAACTTATACCGCAAGTGGTAACGTACAGTTATTATTAGTACCGAGTTAACTATTATAGTTCTGATTTCATTGATAGTGATCACTTAGGGAACCTCAACGTATTAGGTAGTTCATTCAGCATATTGCTGATATTTTCGTTGATTTGCGCAATTGATTAAATTTTTTTCTTGTTATAATAAACTTGTTATTAACCTCACTTATTTTGTTTTATTTGGGGTGAAGTCACAGCACAGGTAAACGCGAGTTTTTTTTTGTTTCGTTTTTTTTGGAGATGGTGATGCTGAAATTTAGTTTCCAAGGACATCTTGGGGATTTCTGACTTGTCCGTTACAAGGCAGTGGCGCTAACCCTCCCAGCTCTCCGGGTCTTTTGAGCTTGGGCATATTTGCACGCTCACTCAACAACTTCATTTCAGCTGAAGCTACTTTTGAGAACGACAGGTACTAAACCTTTATTTAAATTTCAATAACCAATAAAAGCGTGGCAAATTTTGGCGCCCATCCTTAATCATTTAAGCTACCTAATTGATCGTTTTTTTTTGCCGAACTTGCGACTTTAAGCCAAATACTCAGTAATTTTCATTCTTGACTATGATTTTTTTTTGTATTTGATTGCGGATATTTGATATCAATTACTGACTTTGACAACTCATTTATTTTATTGCTAGCGTATTCTGATATTTTCTTTCACTTCACTTTTGTCACACGTATTTTTTTTTGCGTTATGGATTACAAAATGAATGTGCACTACCTTAAAAGGGAAATGCTTTTGCATGAATTCTTGATCCGAGGGATTCCCGTTGACGAAAATAAGACTGTTGAACAATTGAAAACTTCTCTACGTCCCTTGTTGAGGTTAAAAAAAACAGGTTCGTTCAAACGCACACCATATTCCTTGAAATTTTCCGAAGAAAAGGTTGTCATTGACAGGTTACTGGTTTCAGCCAAAGAGGCTATTGATTCCCTTGCGGGTGACCGTAGTCAAAACCGAGTTCTTTCGATCCAGTCAAAGCTTGTACATCTTCTCGAACGAACTGATGATATCCCTGTCTCCATTTCAACTGACCAAGAACAGAGAGACCGTGTCGAACTACTTGTGGACATATTAGCAGCTTTGGATTCGTTGGAAAATGTTTCTGGTTTAGACCCTTCTTTGGATGATCAACCCGAAGAAGGGGAATCTCCGGATGCTGGTGCAGGTTCTCCATTGCACAGCACTCGTATAAATAGGACCATTTTTTCCCCTGCTCCAGGTTGTTCAAAATCTCATAATGTTGGGAAGTGGAATTTGAAATTCACAGGTGCGGTGAAGCAACTGTCAGTCCATGGTTTTCTGGAAAGGGCTGAAGAACTTCGTAAGGCACGCAACGTCAGTGAGAAACAACTCTTCGATTCGGCAATAGACCTTTTTTCTGGCAAAGCTCTCGATTGGTATAGGGCAAATAAGGACAGGTTTTCTACTTGGAAGGATTTTTCGGAACTATTGCGTAAGCATTTTGAACCCCCGGACTACCGTTCACGTCTTTTTAAGGAAATTTTGGATAGGACTCAAGATGTTTCTGAAAGTATTGTCGACTACCTTACCTGTATGCATACCTTGTTTAGAAGGTATGGTGAGTTGTCCCAAGAAGCTCAGTTGGATATACTTACTTGAAACTTGTGTCCCTTTTATTCTACCCAGTTGCCAGTCGTCACTACCTTGGAACAGCTCGAAGAGGAATGTCTGAAGCTTGAGACGAAAAAGTACCGTGCTGAGAGCTATGTCCCTCCCGCCAGGAAGCGCAATCAGTTTGTTGAACCCGATTTTGCCTTTGTTTTTTTTGAAAATATGAGTTTGAAACGAGTTGATGAGACTTGTGGGAATAACCGTGTCAGCTGTTGGAACTGTCGAGAACCTGGACATGTAATGCAGAAATTGTAACAGACCCAAGAGTAAATATTGTTATGGTTGTGGTGCCCCTGATGTGACAAAAGGTACTTGTCCTAGGTGTTCGGGAAACGGTGCACGGAGGAACCGTTAGGTCGTTCTTTGCCCCGTGAAACCACCATAACGACCAATTCTTCTCATTCTATGGATTTCACCAACAAAATCCTTCTCGACTACATTGTCTCTCATGCCCATGGTGACCAACGACCCTTTTTGCAGATCAACGTTTTGGGATATCCTATGTTGGGTTTACTAGATTCTGGTGCTAGTCGTACTTTGGTTGGATTACCCGGTTTTGAGATTCTTCTCAGCCTAGGTCTGAAGTTGTGTGGACAAAAAACTTCCTGCACTGTTGTTAATGGCCAGGTTTGCCATAGTATTGGTTGCATACAGACTCCTATCACCCTGATTGACAAAACTTGTATCATCGATGTCATTGTCTTGCCGGAACTTTCTCATAATATCATTTTGGGTATTGACTTTTGGAAGTCGATGGCAATTATTCCAGATTTGAAGCAGGATGTATGGCATTTTTTGAGTAACCCTGACCCCGCATCTATTCTCACTGTCCAAAACCTTGATAATCTGTCTCCATCGGAAAGGAAGTCTTTGGATGAGCTTGTGAAGGAAAAAACTTCTTTGTTGGGTTCTGGTCTTGGCTGTTGCAGGACAGCTGAACATGAAATAATCCTCGAGTCTGGAACTACCCCCATCAAGCAACGGTACTACCCTGTTTCTTCTTACAAGCAAAAGTTTATCGACGATGAGGTTGAGGAAATGTTGAGGTTAGGTGTGATTGAGAGATCTAAAAGCCCTTGGTCTAGTCCAGTTTGTCTTGCTCGCAAAAAGGACGGTTCGTATCGATTTTGCATTGACTTCAGAAAGCTTAACATTCACACCAAGAAAGACGCTTACCCGCTCCCATATATTTGATCAATCCTGGATAATTTGAGAAATGCTAAGTTTATTAGCTCGATCGATATAAAGTCTGCGTTTTGGCAAGTCAAATTGAGTGAAACTTCCAAGAAGTATACTGCGTTCACAGTGCCTGGCAGAGGTCTTTTCCAGTTTTGTAGGATGCCTTTCGGACTGTCTAATGCTCCAGCAATTTGACAACGTATTGTGGATACTATTTTCGGCCCTGAATTTGAAAATCAGGTTATGGTTTATCTTGACGACATGATCATCATTACTGGTAGTTTTTCCAAACATTTACGTTTGTTGAACATTGTGTTTGATCGTTTGCATGAGGCTGGTCTTATCGTATCGTTGGAAAAATGTCAGTTTTGTAAGCCTGAGTTGCGTTATCTTGGTTATGTGGTAGACTCCAAAGGTTTGAGACCTGACCCCGAAAAGGTTGAGGCTATCGTCAACGTTCCGCCTCCCAAAAACATCAACGAAATTCGTCGCTTCATAGGTACTGCTTCTTGGTATAGGCGATTTGTGCCAAATTCTTCTACTTTATTGGCGCCTATTTTGAATTTGACTAAAAAGAACGTCAAGTGGAATTGTACCCCTGATTGTCAGAAATCGTTTAGTGCTCTCAAGGAATGTCTTATTTCTGCTCCTGTTATGACTGCCCCTGACTTTGAAAAACCCTTTTGTCTTCAAACTGATGCTTCGAATTTTGGTCTAGGTGCTGTTTTAACCCAAAATTTTGATGGTGGGGAAAAAGTAATTTGTTATCTTTCGAGGTCTTTATCGAAGCAGGAGATGAAGTTGTCTGTCACGGAGAAGGAGTGTCTAGCAGTCATTTGGAGTGTGGAGAAACTTCGACATTATTTGGATCATGTCCGTTTCACTGTGATAACTGATCACGCTTCCCTACTTTGGCTTCATAAGTTGAAGGATCCACAGGATCGTCTCGCTCGTTGGCAACTTCGTTAGCAACAATTTGATTTTGAGTTGATCCATCGTAAGGGAAAGGATCATGTTGTCCCTGATTTTCTGTCCAGATCGGTACCTGTTGATTCGGTCAATTTCATCGAACCACCATTTGATCCCCTTGGAACTTCTGATAAGTGGTATTCTAGGATGCTGGAACAGATTGATGGTAATCCACTGAAATTTCCGACGTGGCGTGTTCAAAATGGTTAACTTTATAAGCACTTGAAGCCTGTTATCCCTGAGTTGTCTTCTTCGTCCGATAACTGGAAATTAGTTATCCCCAAAGAGTTGCGAAAACAGACCTTGCATCGTTGTCACGATATCCCGGCGGCTGGTCATGTAGGTATTTTCAAAACCTACGGGAAAATTCGTCAGAACTACTATTGGCCGAAGATGAAGTTGGATGTAGTCAGGTATATCAAGTCTTGTAACAGCTGCGCACAGAACAAAGTCGAACATAAACGTCCCGCTGGTTTGATGGGTGATCGACCGGACATCAAGAAACCATTTCAGGCCATTAGTCTCGATTATGTAGGTCCATTACCCCGTTCCAAAAAAGGTCATTCTTATATATTGGTAATTTAAGACTATTTCAGCAAGGCAGCGTTTCTCTATCCTTGTCGATCAGCTAAAGCGAAGTCTTTAGTTGAAATTGTGGAAAACTTCTTTCTTCTTTTTGGTGCACCCATGTTTTTAACCTGCGATAATGGTGTGCAGATGAAATCGAAGGAATTTCAAAAATTGTGTCCAAAGTATAACTCCCGGATCTTTTATACAGCCAGCTATAATCCCCGTGCTAGGCAGCGTTTCTCTATCCTTGTCGATCAGCTAAAGCGAAGTTTTTAGTTGAAATTGTGGAAAACTTCTTTCTTCTTTTTGGTGCACCCATGTTTTTAACCTGCGATAATGGTGTGCAGATGAAATCGAAGGAATTTCAAAAATTGTGTCCAAAGTATAACTCCCGGATCTTTTATACAGCCAGCTATAATCCCCGTGCTAACCTCACTGAACGCCATAATAGAGTGATCAAAACCATGTTGCGTACTTATGTGAACCAGGACAATCATAGGATGAACATCTCAGTGAGATTAGTTGTGCGATTCGAACTGCACCGAGTGAAACTACTGGTTTTAGTCCTTATTTTGTACTTTTTGGTAGAGAGCATCGTCTATTCGGTATTGATCATTCTTCTAAACTGCCTAACTCTGATAACAACCTTGACTCATACATCAAAACTCGTCAGGATGGGTTTACCAAGCTTTATCAGCAAGTTCAGAAGAGAATTAGGATTACAAGAACTCAGAACGCTCATCGATACAACCTTCGTCGTCGACACCTTGCTTTCAAACCAGGTGACAAAGTTTGGCGGAAAAAGAAGAGTCTTTCGGATGCTGTCAAATACTACAGTGCCCCTTGCTACCTTGGTCCTTTTGTAGTGAAACGTACGTGTGGTTCTTGGTCATATGAGCTTGAGGATGATTCTGGCAAGTCAAAGGGAATCTGGCATGTACAGGAGTTGAAGCTGTATCACGATCCCGTGTCTATCGATCCTGGAGTTGACAATGGAGATCCAACCATTCCCCGATTCTTTTTTTTTCCTTATTTCTACGCTCTACAGGGTGGGCATAAGAATAACCTTGTGCAGACTCCTGGCTGTGGTAAAAGTCCACAAAGTGGGTAACGAGGTCGAAACCTTCAGTTTTTCTTCGTTGTTGGACCTTCAGTCACCTTCAAAATTTTCAGTAACTTTTCTCTTCAATTTTTTTTCTCAAAACTATTTCACTGTTTTCTTTTCCCTTTCCCTGTTGTGATTTTCAGTCAGTTGAACATTTTTTGGACTTACCGTGTATTTTGGCTTACCGTGTATTTTGGCTTACCGTGAAATTTTGTGGTACCTTGATTTTATGGTTTTTGGTTTGGATCGTCCGACTGTCTGAAATCACTTTATCTTCATTCAATTCACTTTTTATTTTTCTTTGGATCAAAATTACTCTTATGGAAGGTAGTTTGTGTTAGGCATTGGATCAGCGTCAATTGGATTAGAGTGTCTTGATAAAACATTTCATTGTTTGTATCAAGCTTGGAGCTTCATTCCGTTGGTGACCTAACAAAACTTGTAAAAGCCTGTAGCCCTGAGTATTTTGACTTTGTTTTTCTTAATTATCTATTTTTTTGTTGGATTTCCCTATCTCTCTTCTACCGATTGTGATTTTACCTTGATGGATAATTACCGATTTTGCCTTTAACCTACGTGGTTATTTCCTGATTTTGACGTTTGGTACTTTTTGAACCATTTTCGCTCACCGGAAACGGGAGGATGGGCGTTGGGGGGCTTTTGCTGGGGTGGTACTCCAAGTGGTGTGGGTTAGAGGTATTGGACCGTTTGAAGCTCCTCCACGACATGGACTCCACGAGGCATAGCTACTGCGTTCCATCTCAGCCCCGTTTATCCGGTTATTCCTGATTTTATCTTCCCTCTTTTACGAGGCTATGGACCCTGTTTGGGGGGGTTGTGCAAAATACCCTTACTCCGGGTTCTGGATGAGGTAGAAGCCCTCTAAGTGCTGGATTCCAGAGGCCGTCAGCGCTGGTTTTCTTGCGGTGGTTCTCTTTGTTTAAATTTATTTTGTTATTCCATGTGAAACTTACTTAACCCGTCATTTTTTGAGGCCACCTGGTGTCTTTCTTTGTGAAGCACTCATTAGCGTAGTACGCTATAGTACAACCCGTGTAATAAGTTTGGTGAAACTCATTCCCTGTAGTTTGGTTTGGAGTCTAAGGGGACAAAGGGGTGAGGGTTGGTATAGTTTTGTCCTATACTAGACCCCCTCAGTCTACTTACTCCTTGCCTGTTTGGATTTGTCAAGCACTGGGGTTTTTGCCTGGCCAGCTTTTGTAAGACCGGTACACGAGGTTTCCTCAGTCTCAGTGAGGTTACGCAATGCCGGTTGGGTATTCCACATGAAACCGTCGGAATTTCACCCTGCAAAGGTTGGATCATGCAATTCTTTAGGTTTGGTGGGTCTGGGTCGGTAAGGTCTGTTTTTTTTTGTATGTTGTCCTTACACAATATTCTTGCGCGATTTTGTTCGGTTTTCTTTATCTCTCATATCATCTTATAGTTTTATTTTTCGGTTACACTTATGGGTTAGTGGCGCTTAGTAACTTATCGTCGGTTCAATTCTTTTAGGCATTTTCCCTCCTATCGAAGGAGAGGGGAAGTTTGTCACGGGTGAAATTTTCACTACGAGTCACTTTGGTTTTATTGGATCTTTTGTTCGTTTTGAGCAGTTGATTTTCATTCATATATTCATTGTTTACCTTTGATTCGAATTCCATTCTCATCCCTTGCCAATAAGTTCGGTTAGCCTGTTTTGTTCATGGATCATTGCTCTCATCATTTTTCGTCTTCAGCAATCCATGTTCACCTAATTCAATTAATTCTGTTGATTGATTGTTTATTTACGTTTTGCTGAGAAATGACGAATGTCATTCAACATTCAACAGGTTATCCTTTCTGCGTAACAGTGTTGCCGGACATGGGATGATTTGTTCGGTTTTGGGAATTCTTTTCTTTTGGCAAAATTATCGTTCTCGTACCCACAACAACTGCAATAAGACCCAGTAATGCCTTGTAATCGCTATTCTGTTTTTTTTCACGCTCAACCCGGTGTAGTTTTGTTGGCTTCTTGCAATTGTCTTTCTACGGTTTTCTACACCCGGGGGCAAACGAGCATAATGGTAACCCGTGTCAATTGGCCCACCTTCACTTATGTCATATTGTCACTGTCATGATTGTCATGGTCATCTGTCAGAGGCGATTCTGATATTGAATCTCTCACGGTCAAAGGGGCTAACAACTACAATCGGAAGAAATTCTGGTCATCTTTTGATGGATCTTGTTGTTAGACACCTTATTTTAACCCTGGAGTGTTTAGTTGTGTGGAATTAGTTTCCGTTTTGCCGTTACTCCAGAGTTGTGCCTTTTTGGGGATTTTTGACTAGAGGTGAGTCGGATTGCCCTTTTTGCGTGTGACCATGCATGACTAAATGGCTATTTCTTGAGAATAGATTCAATTGTTGGGTCAAACCATCGTAACATCGAGGTGGACTGACGTACCTACAGCCAGAACATCACTGCAGGAAATAACTCGAGAAAAAACCCTTATTCATATAAGGTAAGCTCATTATACCCATTCGTCCATCATTTTTTTTAATACCATAACATTCGACAACTAACCTCACTCAATACCAGTTGTTTTTCAATTCTATTTTTAAAGTGACATATTTTCAAGTACTTTTTGTACTGTTTTCTTTCAAATTCAATTTTGGTCAATGAGTAAACTTTTTGTAATTAACCCACGTTGTAACGCTTCACTATCAATGTGTTATGCTGTTTCAATTCATAACCTACAGAGTTGATATCAAATTTCCATCACAGTTTTAAGTGTTGACTGTGAAAATCATTTAGGAAAAAACTAGCTGGCAGCATTGCAATTTTATTAATTATTATGATAATGTCATTTTCTTCATAATCTGGTGACTGTTATGGAATGTATTTTATTCATTTTGTATAAACAACAGTACTACAGGAAGTTATATCTTTACTCCTGTAGGGTTTTTTTTTATGTACGTGACATAATCAATCAACCACTGCAACAACAAGTGGTCTTCAGTTGCTGAAGTCAGCTGACAGTCTACAACATTTTTCGTCAACAACTGAACGTACTGGTTCGTGTAGCCGACTGCCCACCCTAGTTCGTGTTGAACTTATACCGCATGTGGTAACGTACAATTATTATTAGTACCGAGTTAACTATTATAGTTTTGATTTCATTGATAGTGATCACTTAGGGAACCTCAACGTATTAGGTAGTTCATTCATCATATTGCTGATATTTGCGTTGATTTGCGCAATTGATTATTTTTTTTTTCTTGTTATAATAAACTTGTAATTAACCTCACTTATTTTGTTTTATTTGGGGTGAAGTCACAGCACAGGTAAACGCGAGTTTTTTTTGTTTCGTTTCTTTTGGAGATAGTGATGCTGAAATTCAGTTTCCAAGGACATCTTGGGGATTTCTGACTTGGTCCGTTACAAGGCAGTGGCGCTAACCCTCCCAGCTCTCCGGGTCTTTTGAGCTTGGGCATATTTGCACGCTCACTCAACTACTTCATTTCAGCTGAAGCTACTTTTGAGAACGACAGGTACTAAACCTTCATTTGAATTTCAATAACCAATAAAAGCGTGGCAGGGTTTTCACAAATATGGCAATTTGTTGCACCGCAAATACTTCTCATTTCGATCATGGAAACAATATTTTTTATTTTTTAATGAATTATTTTTGATATTTCAACCATTTCGTTAATGAACCATTCCATAAAATCTGCACCACGATAGCTCTTGAAAAATGAAGAGAATTCCCATAGGAACATTTTAAATAGAACCCGGCACTGTGAACTTGATGTTTTTGATATTATCGCGTATTTTTGGAAATGTGTTGACCAGCATACATGATGAAGTTACATTTTTGTTTGTAAATGAAATTTCTGAATTTAGCTTGTTTGTAACTTTGAAATGAGACTATATTCATCCAATTTTGTTCAACGAAAAGCTGTGTTTTCGTGTTCAGCTAATTTCACCTCAGATGTAAAATAATTGAGACACCGATCACAAAAAAAAATATTCTCTTATTTATTTAGTTTTGAGGATATTAAACGTGAAAGATTTTTTATTCAACAAAAATGATATTTTATATCCTCATGATCGGTGTCATTAGTAGGCGGTGGCTCGTAATCATTTAATGATGGATGATATTTGTTTTGAATTAAAAGCAAAATAACATGTCTAACCAATTTTTCTTTGGTAAGCCTAGCTGGTACAATATGCAACTCACCATCATCCGTATCTGAGCCTATTGAGGCACAATCTGTGTTAGTTGGGAATTCGGGACACTAAAGATATTGATGACGAAAAACTTAAATCGTGGGTCGAGTATTATCAGATTACAAAATGTTGATCATCGGAAAACACGATTTAAAGTTTGGCATTAATAAGATATGTTATTCGGAATGATTCTATCGAATTAAAATATTTATTTGTGAAGGATCTCATAATATAAACCTTACTTGTAAATAAATATAAATAATGCGTTTATTTTGCATAATTGCTATACAAAAATAAACAGAAGGTAATAGTGATAATAGGATGACATAGAATATGAATGAAAATTATATCATATACAAACATATAACAATTAAAAGTGGGGTATAATAGTAAAATATGAATATAAATAATAAAAATTTGACAATCAATAACATTTTTTTAAATTTCTCCAGAACATATTGAGGGACAGTTCTTTTGAAGATTTCCACATTATCACAGTCCATGATTGTTATCGGTAGGCGGTTGAACTCCATAATGCCTTTATAAAACAAAGTGCTGGAGAGCGTTTTTGAACTAGACGAGTTATTCAAAATAAAATCATTTCTCTGGCGAGTTTCGTAACTATGGACATCTTTAAAAAGTTTTGTCTTGTGGGCGAAAACATTAAGCAAAATGTCGCAGGAAGTATTGTTTATAAATTGAATAATTTGCTGATAGAACAAGAAAAGTTATCAAAAAACAAAAGTTTCACAAGAGTTAGCAAAATATTCTAAAAACATAGTCATATATATGTTAGAGCCGTCAGAGCGACTGTATGGTAAGCCTGAGGTGGTCAAGCCTAGGGATCATGATCACGGTGAATCCCAACGAAGAGCGGCATTAGAAAGTAGTCAGGATGACATTGTCATGTAGACCAGAATGGCTGCCTTGAGCACTAGTCGGGTTTACAATTATTTTTGTGTGTTTCATCTCTTTTATACAAAAAGTTTTTTCTTGCAACAAACAAAAACGTTTGTGAACATACTGTACACAATGCTATCATTGTAATAAAAGAGAAAAATATTCTCAACACAGTATAAATACCGCGTCAGGAAAAATTACCAGAACGGTCGAAATATTCAAAAAATACACGAGTTAGAAAAAACTGACTTATTTAAAAGTTGTTGGGCTTTTGAAAATCTACATATCTGTTATAAATTGGTATATACGGAGTCGGGCATAAAGTTGTGGCAGACCATAGTAGAATTTTTTCAAATGGAAACCCCTGTATAATAATGAATATTTAAATTCTTTCTTCAATTTTGAGCAAAAGTTGTGATACACAATTGTTCCCAAGCTTAACCGTTAACGAGATATTTCGTTTTAAAAATGACATTTTTGAACCTATGGCTATAAAATTCAACCAATACAAGATGGAGAGAAATGGTCTAAACTTTTTCACCTCAACATTCCAAGAGCTATTCTGCCATTTGAATAGAAGGTACTGTCAACTGTCAATTTTTTTTGATGCAGTGAGTGGTTTAGTGACTGGCCGAGTTTCAAGTAGAAGGCAAAGTAGTAGGGAAGCAGTCGATGATAAAGTTGGGCAGTTAGATGCTCAGTTTATTGATCGTCAAGCTTTCGGAAGACATTTCCTCTCTTCATCAGGACAACTAGTAGTAATATAAGGGTAATGGTACCATCACAAAATAAAATATAGAAGGTACTTACCAAATTGTGAGTAAAACAAAAAGCACTTATCACTCATATAGGACACAGATAATTATTATAAAGTTGTACATTACGTATATAGTGTGTGAATTTAAAAGAAACATAGAATTGTGATTAACAGAACATAGCTAGCCTAATTAGTAGTCCAAAATAATGGAAAGTAAATAAATGGAATAAAATAATAAAAATAATATAATATAAAATGTAAAGGATGAATGTGACTAGAATTATGTTGAGATTTGAAATGGTTTAAAATGAATAAATAGATTAAAAGATAAAAGAGTTAACAATTATGAATAAAATGACAGGAAATAAAATGGATGAAACTGGTAAAAGGGACTATGCACAACGTTAAATGACAGACATTCTGGTACAAACTGAGAACAAGGAGAATTATCAACAATAAAAAACACCAACCGAAAACTGCAAACTAATCCTCGATAAGGTATAGGTGATTCCCTCTGTGTTTGTACGTTGGAACGGCTGATCAGTGGGATCGTAGGGATCTATAATGGATGGTGAGGGAAATCATCTAGCAATTCACCACGGCAACATAGTACTATGCAGGACAGAAACACCAGCGGTTTGCGCGCCAATAGATTTTTGTATTGGAGAGTGGACAGAACAAAAACTCTCATTTGAACCTCACTTTCGACAATTTCCACATGGCGTTGCACATTCAGAGAGTTGTGATAAAAGCAAAACATTGTTCGCTTTGACGAAAGTGCAGTAAGATGGTACTCACAAGTCGATGGTGGTGTTAGTTGTATTGGACACTATAACTCGTTTGTGCACTTAAAGTAGGTAACTATATATCGTGCTATGAGGTTTTGGTAATCCAATTGGTTATTCAAGTTGTTTGGAGTGTTCTTAATGTGAACCATCTCCATAAACAGGCGTTTGTGGTAAGCATCGGAACGGGCCAGTACTTTGACATCGTCAAAATTAGGGTTGTGACCTGTATTCGTGTGGTGTTTGGCAAGTCCACTTGTTTGCTGACGTCTCCTACAATCACTTTTATGGGATGCTGATCTGGCTGATAATTTTTGTGACGTTTGGCCCACATATGAGTACTCACATGCCATGCAGAGTACGTATCTGGTCTCATCTGTCAGTCATTCCAGAAAAATATTCTTCCGTCCTACTTTTTTTTCATAATTCCCTTTTTGACAGCAGATATTCCAAAAACGTTGCATCGTAGAGAAAAAAAGGTGAGAACTTTTTTTGTAGAAGATTCTCAATCAAATATAATTTTGATACCATGAAGACTGATCAATTAGCTTATCTAGATGGTCCTGGTTCATTTGGCTGATTCTCATGATCCTAATTCGAAGAGCATTTTTGTAGCTCTGACTATTCTGCCTCGTTACCTAGCATGGATGATCATTTGCTGCATGCTTCACCATTGCATTTTCCACACATGACGATACATGAAAGTTTTTCACGGAGACAGTCACATCTTTGGTCACGGTCAGTTTTACAGTTACAAAAAACCAACTTCAAAACATTTTTGTGTGCCAAAGGGTCAAGTGTAGGAATTGGCACCAGTTGTCCCTCTCATTTCTTCTATCTCCAATCAGTAGCAGAAAGTTCACTACCCCAAGCCAAGACTTGTTGGGCTGCTCCAGGTATTGGTGGTAGTATCGAAAGATGAAACTTCTCAGAAACTGGTTGTTTAGCTTTATCTTTTTTATAACAGGTATATCTGAATCTACTCAAGTCTTCTCAAGAAACTTGGTCGGTTTATAATAATTTAAGAGAATACTCTCCGGCTTGAGCAGTATCTTTTTCAGTTTCATTTTCAGCATTGAATGCAGAAACCTTCGGTCTTGAAGTTTCGTTTGATTACAAACGTTTAAAAGCTTGTTTTTTGTCTTTATTGAAAAGTGAAGACGTTGTATCGCAACCTGTAACTGCATACCCCGTCCATCACAAAGCAAGGCTCTGAAGGTAATTCCACATTTGGCCGACAATATTCCTCTAGGATAGCAATCGAAGATGACTCTTGCCCTTTTCTCATGAAGATAGAAGTAAACAGAGATTTTGGCCTTGGAGCCTAAACTAATAAATTGACTGGAAAGATGAGAGCGGCGCGCGGCAGTCCGCGGCACCGCGTCTTCTCTATCGACCCACTACGGGTCCCCACCACTTCGCTCAAGCTGCAATGCCAGAAATTAGGAATTGCTATACCAAAACCTATCGTTTCACGAATGTTTAGCTCTATATTTTCCTCCAGTACCGCAATAATGCCTTTGCCTGATGATGCTAAGCATTTTTCTAATTGGTCCTGAAAGTTTGCATTACATTCATCTCTCTTTATATGTGTCCCAGACAAGCGAGGCACAATTTCATTCGGCAAAAAAAAAGTGGATTGAGGGTCTTATCTCATCAATCAACGGCTAGGGGATGAAAGTATACTATAATATGCCTACTTACGTTTAGATTTGCTGGTAACTGGAGAAAAACCAAAAAAATTAACACGTAGAAAGGTCAAGCGTATGAAGTACATCCGCACTCTGCACGCACACAGAAACGAATGAGTGGGAAACGCAGGACGAGAAGCGGATGAGGCGGAGTGGGGCTAAAGGGAAAGATTCTTTAAACAAGTGTAAGCATAGGCGCGCAGATGCGGACTACATTGTTAGAAAGTCAACTGATGTCCTGGGACCAGATCATGAACAATAATTGGTCAAAGATCCACTCTCTATAGTTTACACAATTACTTAATCCACACCCTGAATATCAATGAATTGACTATATTATCAGTATGCCATAGCAAAAGTATAGTTGAACTTGATTCACAGGCCAAGCGGAATCATCTCCGATTTAGAAGTATACTGCATGTGAAACACAAATGATTCACGCGGCCATCATGTCGCTGGAACGTACATGTTTATTTTTGTACTAAAGGCGATTTCGACATGGTTTTGGTACCCCGTTTAGTTGATAAAAATAAACCGATTGGTTAATTTTTGGTATCGGTTTGGTACATGTGACGTCACCGGTATGATGTAGTATCCACTATTGACTATTTACCTGTCAAATCAAAAAAGAAAAACCGAAGTTTGAAGGAATATGGGCCTATAATACCATAACGATGATGAACGGGACGTCACGGATGATAGACGTTGACCTCACGGCAGATTTGGTGTGTTGTTTGGTGGGCGTTTGGTCTGTAAAACGGAGTACCCAGGTCTGAAAACCGTATTTATCTGAACATAAGTGTAACATTTTCATTTAAAATCGAAATTTCTCCAAAACGGTCAAAGATGGCCATAGATATTAGTCAATAGATAATAATAATCCTTTATTTGGTATCAGCTATAGCAAATCAAAAACAATATAATAAAAATGAAATTGAATGTGTGAACCAAACTTATAGCACTAGGACAATAAAAAATCAAAAAAAAATAGTATACAGCTACCCAAAACTGATTACAAATCAACAAAACGCAACAATAGTACAATTAAAAGTGTATAATTATATCAAGACAAAAGATGTGTTTTCAAGCTAGACTTAAAACTATCCAGACTCTCGGATGTTTTTATTCTATTTGGAAGATCAACTGACCTAAATTTTCGAAAAAAAATCTAAATGTGGAATAAAAAATGGGGGTGTCATTCAACGCAAAGAAGTTGGTCGCCACTTCCATTATAATCGGAAGTTATCGAAAACTGCTACTATTTTGAAAAAGTAGTTCATGGTCGGGTATTTTTTATAAGCGTATCAGTTCACCATATCTTTTGTATCTTTAAAAGAAAGACCCAGTTTAGTTGATCTTTTTACAGTGCGTCCACGCTCACACTTCGTCAAACTATTAATCTCGCTTACGAATAATTAAATGACCGGTAGTAAGTTGCAAAACAGAATTTTTCATAACGTGATTTGGATATTTTAGATAAATATTAGTTGTTATATTTGCTTTATCCTATTGTCAACGATTCTTGAACTATGTAGGCGCAAAAATTCTCTTGTGTAGATTTATAATGCTAATAATTTGATACAGTCCAGTCGCAACGTAACCAGTCTGTCTACGCTCACAGTCCGTCAAACTATCAATTTCCCCAGAGCAACAAAACTGAATCCGCTTTCAATTTTAATACGTTCTACTAGGTCCAATGTCGACTGATTAAAATTTTCAAGTACAATATGACTGCGGGCTTAATTGAGAACGTCTTGACGACGTGCTTTTCTAGAGAGAAGTTTGCTCTTCTTATTAGAGTGTGTGAGATTACGGCAGACTAGAATTATTTATCATGCAACTTACGGAAGTAAAATTCAATTTACGTATTGAATTGATGAAACCGCGATTGGGACTTAGCTTGATCGTGATAGTCCACGTGTCTACCTTCGTCTCTCGCATCTCCACCGGACCCCGATCTAAATAAATTCAGAGTTCCGTGGTCTGAAGACGGCACGAAGTCCAGGGCCTGTCTTGCCTTATTTTATTTACTGGGTTGTACGATGTTTTTCCCAGAAGGGTTCCCGCGTGATTTCATTAGTGATTTTCAAATCAAAAACGTCAATTTGAAGGTTTTTATGATAAGTTTTGTTAGTTTATTTTTCTATTGCTGTTAAAAAGTGATTTGTGTCAGTGTTTGATCACATTCAACAGCTACTCAAAACGCTGTTTTACTCAGCAAATGTACTGTGCCCAAGCTCACTTGGCCATAGCAGAGAGTGAGGCTGCTCTCTGGCAGTAAACTCTATCTTTTCCGCTGCTCAACTGAGCCGAGTTGAGCAAGTGTAATCTACGAGCTAAACCTAGCTTGTACATTGGTCCTTCGAGCAACCTTAAAACTGCAGCAACCCGCCTGCAGTCCAGCCAGTCCACAATTCCACAGAGGCTCATTATCCAAGATTCCATAAGGCCAGTCCAACAGAAGCTCACTATCCAAACTTCAAATCCAGTCCATCAGAGGCTCACTATCCAAACTACAAATCCAGTCCATCAGAAGCTCACTATTCAAACTACAAATCCAGTCCACAGAAGCTCACTATCCAAACAAGAAACCCAGTCCACAGAGGCTCACCACAAATCCAGTCCACAGAGGCTCACTATCCAAACTACAAATCCAGTCCACAGAGGCTTACTATTCAAACTACAAATCCAGTCCAACAGAGGCTCACTATCCAAAAAACTACAAATCCAGTCCATCAGAGGCTAGCTAGGCAACCAACCAAAAGTTAATCCAACATAAGGCAACCAATCAATCACAATGGAAAACAAGAACGAATTCGACCGCCTGGTATTAGAACAAGAAAAAGTGGAATCGCAAATCTTCCAGACATGGTTCAACAGCAAAAACGACCCACAAACCGCGAAAACGGATCACTACATTCACAAACATTTATCCCACCTGGAGAGATTATGGCAGAATGCCCTCAAGAACGACAGAGCAATCAATAGACTAAAGGACTCTACCAACCATCCTCACAACACCAGGTCATACTTCAACTATATGGCTGCCGAACATGGCGAATGCTTGAACTACCTTCTAACATGCCCAAAAGCCAAACAGTTAAGCCCTACCATCAACAGCCAACAAATGCGGATGAAAAGAAGGAATTTCAGGATAAAAAAACTAAAAGACCTATTTACGCAAATACAGTCAGATTTGGAACTAGAGAAAGGAGAGCATCACTACAATTTCTTTATGGAAAGAGTTCACAAGCAGTGGGAGGGGATCCAGGACATCCATGAAGAAATCTTATTCTATGAAGAAGAACATGAAAATGCATATCTCGGTCATAACGTGTACGAAGAAATCCGCAGACAGTTTGACCAAGTTGTAGACGACCTAGCCACCAAACTCCAGCAAGACGTCATAGCCCTCAAGCAACAAGTACCATCCAAATAGCCCCAACAGCATCAACAACTACCAACAACTTAGATTCCATTTTGCCAGGAAACAGATGAAAACAAACCTACAGTTCGTGATACTTCCAAAAGCAACGACCAAAACCAACCTACATCTTGTGAGACTTCCAAAAGCATCGACCAAAACCAGTTTACATTTTGTGATATTTCCAAAACCAACACCCATGAAAACTCTGCATTAACTAACACAAACGAAATGAACTACTTGAAGACACCGACCAAAGAAGAAACAAACAAGCCAATAGAACAGCTGGAAGCAATCGCAACCAAACACTACTCAGCATGTGATCTAATTAAAAAAAGTGACGAGAACCAACTACCAGACAAGCTGCCAGACTGATCAGAAATATCCTGTCCAAGGGTAGAACGTAAAGGGCGAAGTAGTAGGAAAGCAGTCAATGATAAAGTTTATCACTGACTGCTTCCCTACTACTTCGCCTTCTACTTGAAACTCGACCAGTCACTAAACCACCCACTGCAAGGGTAGAATGACAGTCAAGTTCAGTGAGGAAACAATTGTACACTAACAATTGGATGATCACGGCAAACTCCCAAGCAACACTCGCTGTAATCTGTCCAGGCGCCCTGAAAGATGTTGAATTAAATACAACAGGAATGATCGCAACCGTTCCTGTGCTGAACGGTCACTCCAACGCAATCATCTTCGATACCAGCCTGATCAACCATGACTCTCCGTACAAAGCCACCGAGCCCATACACTCCAAAACATTTCAATACCAGCCCGATCAATCATAAACCTTTATATCAAGTCAACGAGTTCATACTCAGGCGAACAGATTGCTCTACAGAGCTGAGACAAGAAGAGAGGACAGCTACTCAAAACGCTGTTTTACTCAGCAAATGTACTGTGCCCAAGCTCACTTGGCCATAGCAGAGAGTGAGGCTGCTCTCTGGCAGTAAACTCTATCTTTTCCGCTGCTCAACTGAGCCGAGTTGAGCAAGTGTAATCTACGAGCTAAACCTAGCTTGTACATTGGTCCTTCGAGCAACCTTAAAACTGCAGCAACCCGCCTGCAGTCCAGCCAGTCCACAATTCCACAGAGGCTCATTATCCAAGTATCCATAAGGCCAGTCCAACAAAAGCTCACTATCCAAACTTCAAATCCAGTCCATCAGAGGCTAACTATCCAAACTTCAAATCCAGTCCATCAGAGGCTCACTATCCAAACTACAAATCCAGTCCATCAGAAGCTCACTATTCAAACTACAAATCCAGTCCACAGAAGCTCACTATCCAAACAAGAAATCCAGTCCACAGAGGCTCACCACAAATCCAGTCCACAGAGGCTCACTATCCAAACTACAAATCCAGTCCACAGAGGCTTACTATTCAAACTACAAATCCAGTCCAACAGAGGCTCACTATCCAAGAAACTACAAATTCAGTCCATCAGAGGCTAGCTAGGCAACCAACCAAAAGTTAATCCAACATAAGGCAACCAATCAATCACAATGGAAAACAAGAACGAATTCGACCGCCTGGTATTAGAACAAGAAAAAGTGGAATCGCAAATCTTCCAGATATAGTTCAACAGCAAAAACGACCCACAAACCGCAAAAACGGATCACTACATCCACAAACATTTATCCCACCTGGAGAGATTATGGCAGAATGCCCTCAAGAACGACAGAGCAATCAATAGACTGAAGGACTCTACCAACCATCCTCACAACACCAGGTCATACTTCAACTATATGGCTGCCGAACATGGCGAATGCTTGAACTACCTTCTAACATGCCCAAAAGCCAAACAGTTAAGCCCTACCATCAACAGCCAACAAATGCGGATGAAAAGAAGGAATTTCAGGATAAAAGAACTAAAAGACCTATTTACGCAAATACAGTCAGATTTGGAACTAGAGAAAGGAGAGCATCACTACAATTTTTTTATGGAAAGAGTTCACAAGCAGTGGGAGGGGATCCAGGACATCCATGAAGAAATCTTATTCTACGAAGAAGAACATGAAAATGCATATCTCGGTCATAACGTGTACGAAGAAATCCGCAGACAATTTGACCAAGTTGTAGACGACCTAGTCACCAAACTCCAGCAAGACGTCATAGCCCTCAAGCAACAAGTACCACCCAAATAGCCCCAACAGCATCAACAACTACCAACAACTTAGATTCCATTTTGCCAGGAAACAGATGAAAACAAACCTACAGTTCGTGATACTTCCAAAAGCAACGACCAAAACCAACCTACATCTTGTGAGACTTCCAAAAGGATCGACCAAAACCAGCCTACATTTTGTGATACTTCCAAAACCAACACCCATGAAAACTCTGCATTAACTAACACGAACGAAATGAACTACTTGAAGACACCGACCAAAGAAGAAACAAACAAGCCAATAGAACAGCTGGAGGCAATCGCAACCAACCACTACTCAGCATGTGATCTAATTAAAAAAAGTGACGAGAACCAACTACCAGACAAGCTGCCAGACTGACCAGAAATATCCTGTCCAAGGGTAGAACGTAAAGGGCGAAGTAGTAGGAAGGCAGTCAATGATAAAGTTTATCACTGACTGCTTCCCTACTACTTCGCCTTCTACTTGAAACTCGACCAGTCACTAAACCACCCACTGCAAGGGTAGAACGACAGTCAAGTTCAGTGAGGAAACAATTGTACACAAACAATTGGATGATCACGGCAAACTCCCAAGCAACACTCGCTGTAATCTGTCCAGGCGCCCTGAAAGATGTTGAATTAAATACAACAGGAATGATCGCAACCGTTCCTGTTCTAAACGGTCACTCCAACGCAATCATCTTCGATACCAGCCTGATCAACCATGACTCTCCGTACAAAGCCACCGAGCCCATACACTCCAAAACATTTCCCATCATCCTCAATACCAGCCCGATCAATCATGAACCTTTATATCAAGTCAACGAGCCCATACTCAGGCGAACAGATTGCTCTACAGAGCTGAGACAAGAAGAGAGGGACCTCAAAGATAGGATCCATGACACGGGATGGCGCAGCATTCGCAGCCATCATGAGCAGCATCACGACAATACTCATTATGGTGATTCTAGGTTGGCGTACAGGGGACACTCATCATCAGGAGGAGACAAAAGAGGCGAAACTAGAAAGTAGACAAACGACAAGGCCAAAACGAAGACATAGAGTTGATGTCTCTACGTTCGTCCATCGTGGAGAGGCAGCAGAATATTTAATCACAATTATTAAACATGCATTATTTTTTAAGTTAAATACATTTCCAATTTTAAATAAATTCATGATAGGTTATGAACCCACGAAGTTCAATGTTAGATAGGTAGGAAACTGATTAATCATCACGTTCTCGAACCATGATCGGTCACTCGGTCATGATATGATTATTATGCCGACGAAAGCACGAACGGGAGTGCATAGTAGAATTATGTTCACTACAATATTTTGATAACATCACTTGTGTTCTATAACAATTAATTATATATAAGCAAGTCGTCGCAAATAAAGGATCAATATTCAATAACTGCTCAAAACGTAAAACAGCAAAAATGTACTGTGCTCAAGCACACTTGGCCATAGCAGAGAGTGAGGCTGCTCTCTGGCAGTAAACTCTATCTTTCCCGCTGCTCAACCAAACCGAGTTGATTAAGTGTAATCTACGAGCTAAACCTAGCTTGTACAGTGAGTGATGCTTATATTTAAACTAAGCCCACATTTGAAATGAATAAATATATTACTACAAACTCAACCTACTTCAACCTACTCACCACAGTTTCAAATAATGTGAGTGATGAGTATTTTTTTTATATTTAAATAACTTGTTGGTTTGTGATAAACTGTGGGATGATTTTTTTAAACCAAATAAATAGTATGTGAATTGAAAGTTTATTATGTGGTAGGTACAGATTTAATAATAATTATAAACTAAATTGACGGTTTCTCGTTCATCAAGAATTCAGGAGTTTGTTTTGTGAGAAAACGCCCGGACACATGGGTTTTTATTTTTGATTGCGGTTTATTTAGTAATGTTTATTTTATGTGTACAGAGTGGACAAAAAATAAGCTACGACCATCAACTTCATTTTTTCAAATGAAAACCCCCATTTTTCATCTCATTTTCAAATTCTACATGAAATTCCAAGCAAAATGATGATGATGATTTTATGTGTACAGGGTGGACCAAAAAGAACTTACGACCATCAACTCAATTTTTTCAAATGAAAACCCCTTTTTCATTTTATTTTCGAATTCTACATCAAATTCTTAGTAAGTTTCATGTACCATGTTCATAACCTAACCCCAACAGTTATCGAGAAATTTACGATTGTTCAGAAATTATTTACATTTTATCAATCGTGAATTTCTCGATGACTGTTGGTGTTGAAAACAGGGTACCTACATGAGACTTACTTGGAATTTGATGAAGAAGAAATAGAAAAAGGCGGTTTCCAGTAGGAATCATGAAGTTGATGGTCATAGCTTATTTTTCGTCCACCCTGTGCACATAAAATTATCATCATCATATTACTGGGAATTTGAAGTACAGGGTGATTCATTTTCAGAGTCAGGGTGCCAGTTCTCGTAAACTATTCATCGTAGAGGCTTGCGACAAAAAATTTTATTACTAAAACGGCCAAGATAAAAACCTGGAAAATATTTTCAAGTTTCTGAAATGGTCGCTAGGGGGCGTAACAACCAACACCAAGTGGAAAAATATGATTTCTAAGGGATTTTGTCCAATGAAAATATATCGATGAGCTCATTTTCGGATTAACTGACTATTCACCTACACTTTTTGTTCAAAACGTTTTTTTCTATCTATCATAATAAAGTGGTGGGGGAAGTTCAATTGCTTCATTAAACAAACGGAGATTTCTCCCGTTTCGCTTGACCGATTTAAACGAGCTTGGGCTCATATGAAAGAGCATGATCTGCACTTCAAAAAACTTGTTTGGTATTGAATTTTTGACCTTCGCCGTCGCCGCTAGATGGCGTTAACTGAAATGGTAGCATGTTTTTGAGTTTTTTCCAAAAAAATCAAATGTAATGGTATATTCATTTTTATATATTTTAAAAGGGGATACATTTTCCTAATAAAAAAATAAAGAAAAACCAAAAAAAAATAAAAAAAAAACAAAAAAAAATCATTATTTTTTTTGTTTTTTTTATGGGAAAATGTATCCCCTTTTAAAATATATAAAAATGAATATACCATTACATTTGATTTTTTTGGAAAAAACGCAAAAACATGCTGCCATTTCAGTTAACGCCATCTAGCGGCGACGGCGAAGGTCAAAAATTCAAAACCAAAAAAGTTTTTTGACGTGCAGATCATGCTCTTTCATATGAGCCCAAGCTCGTTCAAATCGGTCAAGCGAAACGGGAGAAATCTTCGTTTGTTTAATAAGACAATTGAACTTCCCCCACCACTTTATTATGATAGATAGAAAAAAACGTTTTGGACAAAAAGTGTAGGTAAATAGTCAGTAAATCCGAAAATGAGCTCATAGATATATTTTCATTGGACAAAATTTCATAAAAATCATATTTTTCCACTTGGTGTTGGTTGTTACGCCCCCTAGCGACCATTTCAGAAACTTGAAAATATTTTCCAGGTTTTTCTCTTGACCGTTTTAGTGATAAAATTTTTTGCCGCAAGCCTCTACCATAAATAGTTTACAAGAACTGGTACCCTGACTCTGAAAATGAATCACCCTGTACAATTCGAGAATAAAATGAGAAATGAGGGATTCCATTCAAAAAAATGAAGTTGATGGTAATAATACCATAGAAACAATATCAACAAACTCAAAAGTGTCAGTCATAGAAAAGTGTCAGAAATTATCATTATATTATATTCACTTTTCTATGGTGTCAGTGTTTAACTCGTATTAAGAGTATTTTTATTGAGATGGATGGAAATTTGAAATCTCAAATAAATAATTTAGTCATAAATAAAGATGTGTATACCTACTACTCGCAATAATGGCTATTAATCCCTCGGAAAGTTACTATCCTCTATAATAATAGCTATCATTATAGACTTGTGGTATAGTATACTATTTTCGTAAAACTGTCGGTCTACTAGGTCTGACTGGTTTGTCTATGTTTAAGAATCAAAGTCTGACTGACTCAAATTGACTTTTTCATTTTTTCTTGATAAATCAAAATTAAAAATGACAATGACATGAAATTGAACAAAGGTGAGATGAGACGTAGCGATTTTCATGATCTATTTACCCTTGATGAGACATCTTGTGGGTATAAGTAATTTTAACACCTATTCTATTTTGAAATAAGATATAGAACATGCATAGCCTTTTTGGTCATGCCTACACCAAAAAAATTTGTTTAAAATGTTTAAAATTATTCGGAAAAAAAAACAAAAGTAAATCTTCTAATGGTAGGAAATATTTCGGAGGTAGCAACATTATGAACATCAGTTTAGGAAATCAATACTTATAATTATTTTATCACGAAATCACAAAAAAGTGTTCTTCATGTGTTAGATGCTATTATATGAACGTGGCAGTCCTCCAATACTCAGTACTCGCTACGGTTTTTTGAAGTTGTCAGTTCTGAATTCGTCAGAGAGTTTCAGACCGGTATTTCATTGAACTGTGGATTCTATCAAAATATAGTTGCATATAAAAAGCGTATTTTGCATCTTGTTGATTGAAAATACACAATTCTATCATCAGAAGTGGGATAGTATCCAGAAGACCTGAAAACATTGGTGAATCAATGTGCTCCTTAGATTTTGACATGATGAGTGATTGTGAAATGGATGCGTCGAGTGACAGTGACGTGCCTCTATCTAATTGGAAAAAAATCGTCAAAGATGATACCAATCAGGATGTAGTCAACAAATATTGAAGAGATGCAGAAAGTCATCTTAGCGAAAGCTAAGAATACTTCAAAAAAGAAAAGTAAAGCAAGTAGACAGGGTGGCTACTCAGAGTACATACGTCAGTTTGAGAAGAGCCTAGAGGACAACAGATGAAGGAACAATCAGAACGAGAAAAAGAGAAATGTAAAAAACATGAATAACAAGAATGTACACGCAACTATCGAGAGATTGGTGAAGATATTAGAGCATCAGACAACAGCAAATGATTTGAACAATGGTGTAATAACAGCAACTGTTATTAAACTATTTAATAATTTTAAACTGAGCAATTTTGACCCAGATGAATCTCCATATAGTATGAAAGAGTGGTTAGAGATTGCTAGTAAGAATAAAAATAGATACTCGTTAGAAGATGAGGATATGATTCTTAAAGTGGGGTATGCGTTACAAAAACGAGCTGCTGATTTCTTCAAACAGTGGAAACAGAAGGAACGAGCTTGGGTTGGTTTAGTAACAGATCTAACAAATCCATTTCCAGTTGTGGGTACGCCTTATTCTAGACATCATCTTATAACGACTACAAGAAGTAGTAGATTGGATACGCTTACTGGTTTCTGTCGCGCTAAGTCACGTCAAATTCAGAATTTGCATGAGCTGAAATATCCATGAGTAGTAACACTAAGCATATTTGAGGGATGTTTGGATGATACTAAAGTCAAAACTGCACTGCGATTAATCAAGCCATCCAATGAAAGTGAGTTGATTGTGCTTATGAGCGAAAGGGATAATGAAAAACAGAGACAACGCATTGATCAACAAAGAAGTCATGATGATAAACATTTCCGTGCGGAACGGCCCCACCGAAGACATAGGTACGAGCCATACTCCAAGAAACAAGTAAGAGCCAAGACTTTTTAATTTACTGGAACTTGCTATCATTGTGTTGAACCTGGACATAAACCGTTCGAATGCAGAAACAAACAGAAAACTGCAGATGCGTCATTTTTTGATTTCAAAAGAAAAAGGGAGATTGTTGCTAATGTTTGCACTCATTGACAGAAGAAAAGACAGACAGAGGAGCATTGCTAATTCAAACTTGGATTTCCAAATAAAAAACCGGCTGTAAATGACAGAAAGAGTCCAGGAAAGATATTGCTTGTGAAAGGGCGACGACATCTTGATAAAATACCAATTAGCTACTGCAATTAGTGAAAATGATGAGAAATTCAATTATTTACTAAATACGGGGGCAGAGGTATTATTATTATATGAGTGTGTTGCAGAACAGCTGGGTGCTGAAATCAGTCACACTGAAATCACGTTGGAAGGACTTGTTAAGGAAAATAAGCATGTCTAAGTCGCTTGTATGACTATTGTAAATTTGCCGTTTGTTACATTGGAAGTTGAATTCTTGATAGTTGCTTATAGCACTATTCCTGACCTGGATACTCTAATTTGATGGGATTTTATTAGCAGGCCTGTACTCAAGCTGAACAAGACACCCAATGGATTGGATTCGCACCATGATGCTGATGCAGAAATACGAAATATGCAGCAAATCAATATTAATCAAGAACTGTTGTCAGGAATGGACAAGACAGTGAAAAGGAAGATGGAAGAAATGTCGATGCAAGCTATCAGAGAATCTCCATCAGCAGTGGTTACAGGACATCTAGCAATTTCTTTAAAGGATGACACACCTATTGCTCATAGACCCAGACCTCTGGCTCACGCTGAGAGAGTTCGGCTAAAGAAGATAATTGGAGAACTTATTAACGAAGATATTATCCAGGAAAGTACATCTGAATATGCAAGTTCGATTGTCCTGGTTAAGAAGAAAAACGGAGATCTTCGCCTCTGTGTTGACTATCGGGATCTTAATACAAAAGTCGTGAAAAATCCTTATCCTCTGCCACGGATTCAAAATCGAATTGATGCATTGAGTACTGCCAAATACAATACTACTCTGGACATGAAAGCAGGCTTTCATCAGATTTTGGTAGAGAAGAAATCAAGGCATCTTCTGGATTTCATAATTCCAGATGGCCATTATGAATATAAAAGGATGCCATTCGGATTTGTTAATTCACCAGCATGTTTCCAGAAAGCAATAGATGAGGCTCTTGAAAAGTTGAAAGACGATATCGCCTTCGTCTATTTGGATGATGTATTAATTCCAAGTGAAACTGTAGAAGAAGGATAAGAGAAGCTTGAGCTAGTGCTGGCGGCACTTTCGCACGCCGGATTTAGACTTAATCTTAAAAGATGTATTTTTTTTTCAGATTTGTACTGAATATTTAGGTGTTGTTATAGATAATGGCCCAGTAAAACCATGCCGGAGAGAAGTGATGGCATAACAAAACAGCAAACCACCTGAAGATCTAGAAGGGGTGCGACAACTGATGGGACTAGCAGGTTATTTCCGGAAATTCATTCAAGGATTCGCGAACAAAACAGCACCAATAAGAGCATTGTTGAAGAAAAATGTGAAATTTTCTTGGACATCGGAATGTGCACAGGTGCGACTAAATTTGATCACTCAACTAATGATCGAACCTATTTTACAGATTTTCAATCCAGAATTCAAAACTCAATCACACACTGACGCAAGGGTGCTTGGTATTGGACGAATTCTAATACAGACAAATAATGAAAACATCATCAGACCAGTTGCATATTATCATAGTCAAAGAACAACAAAATATGAGTCGAGATACCATTCGTACGACTTGAAAACGCTGGCGATAGTGGCACCAGTTGAATATTTTCGGGCATACTTATACGGTAGAGAATTCACAATATATACAGATTGCAATTCTGTTAGAGCTACATCACTCAAAAAAGAACTACATCCAGGAGTAGCACGCTGGTGGATTGAGCCACAAGATTTTGACTTCAATATAGAGTATCGCCCTGTTACAAAAATGGCTCATGTAGATCATCTGAGTCGAAATCCATCTAGCAAGATTTTATTGATTAAATATAGTAGAGAAGTACAAGTAAAGACGATTGTTGAATGTCAGAAAGCAGATGATTTTTGTAAAAAATTGATAACTAACAAAGAATTATGGATGATCTTGTATTTTTCAATGATGTTTGTTATGTACCACAAGCAGCTCGACTAATGGTACTGAAAAACTATCATGACAATTCATCGCATCCTGGTTATGAAAAAATGTTGTTAGTTATGAAGGAAGATGTAAATTGGAAAGGTATGGCGCGTTGCGTGAAGAAGTATGTGAATAAATTTAGAGATTGCTTACAAGAAAAATCTCATACAGAAAAAAAGAATGGGTTGTGTCTGGCTCAGAAGAAACCCAATGAAAAAATGCACACGTGGCTTATTGATCACGCCGGATCACTGGTTGCATCCAAAGGGAAGACCCAAATTTTTGTTGTAATGGATAGTCTCTCGAACTATGCAAAGTTTTGTTCATTAGAGAAAAAGACAAGTGAAAAATCCATAAAAGCCCTGAAAGAGATATCTTAGGACTTGGGCAAGCCAAAACCAATAATAGCAGACAGAGGCCTAGCATTCCAAGCAACAACATTCAAACGATTTTTGCGAGAAAATGGAATAAATTTGCACTTAGTGGCAACATGCATTCCGAGGGGAGATGGGCAAGTTGAGCGAGTGATGAGGACCCTTTTCAACATGATGAGAGCAACACTGAACCATAGAGATGAAAAACTATGGGTGAATGAGTTGTCCAAGATAGAAGAAGGCCATAACGCTATTGTTAGTAAAACAACTGGGGTAAGCCCTTATGAGTTGATGTTTCGAAAAAAAAACAGGTTAAGGGCAGTTCAAAAGATGCCTAGAGGAGTACCCCAAGGGAAAATCAACATTGAACAGGAGGAAATAGTGAATAAAAGACTGAAAAGAATGGGACAGGAGATCAATAACCGTATGAATAAAACTTGAAAAGTGGCAAATTCATTTCACGTGGCTAATCAAGTACTTATAGAGGAAACTCAAATCGGAGGTGGTGAATTGAAAGCAAGATATAAAGGGCCGTTTGAGGTAGTGAAGTGTCTACCAAATGATAGATACGTACTGGAGAAGACTAATGGACAGCAAAGAATCACAGTGGATGGTGAAGAGCGGTCATGATGGATAAGGGCAATAAAAAGAAGACTTGATGGCTGTGGTCATAAGTAAAGAGGGCTGCGGTCCATAAAAGAAAAAAAAACTCAATGTCTGTGGTCCATAAAAAAAAGAAGACCTGATGGCTGCGGTCATGAGTAAAAAAGGCTGCGGTCATAAGTAAACAGGGCTGCGGTCTTTAAAAAAAATATATTAATGAAAAAAAACCTAATGGCTGCGGTCAAAAGTTAAAAGGGCTACGGTCCATAGAAAAAAAAAACTTGATGGCTGTGGTCATGAGTGAAAAGGGCTGCGGTCCATAAAAAAAACAAAACACTTAATGTCATAAGTAAAAAAGGCTTGATGACTGCGGTCATAAGTAAATAATAAAAAACGAACTTGATAGCTGCGGTCATGAGTAAAAAGGGCTGCGGTCCAATAACTTGAAGGACTGCCCATTTCAGTTAAGGGCTGTTGTTCAAATTTTGTTTTTCAGAATGATTCGATGACAAACTATGAGTAGGAAGGCCGTGTTACATGCTATTATATGAACGTGGCAGTCCCCCAATACTCATTACCCACTATGGTTTATTAAAGTTGTCAGTTCTGGAATCATCAAAGCGTTGCAGCCTTGTATTGCATTGAACTGTGAATTTTGTTAAAAAAATGTTGCATATAAAAAGCATATTTTGCATCTTGTTGATTGAAAATACACAATTCTATCATATGTATTTGTTTCCTCCTACTTTGATCACAAAAGTTTTTCCACATTAAACCAAGTACTTCCTGAAAATAAAATTCCTGAGTATTTGAAACCAAAAACTACTCCGGAACCAAAACGGCTGAGTCAAACTAAATATTATTCATAAAATCTTACATTGACCATCCCAAGAGCATCAATTCGCTATATCCCCCATAAAACCTACATACCTGATTTTAACCAAGTCCGTTTAAAAATAACAAAACTAATATGATGGTGCTGTAGATGAAAAAAATATGCAAACATGACTTCACATGATCATTTTTCTTCAATCTCTCAATCACATCCCCAATAGAACCTTCAAACCGGATTTGAACCAAATTGTCGAGAAGATAACGACATTATGCGAACATAGCCTCACAGAATTCAAACCAAACTCAAATAGAACGTACCCATATACCAAATTTGAATCAAATTCATTGAGAAATAACGAAATTATGCGAACATAACTTCACTAAATTGGAAATACATCAACTATATTCCCCTCCCTCATAGAACCTATATAATAATATACTTATTCACAACAAATAATCCATTAGAACATAACGAGACTATGGAAACATGACTCATCACATTAGTTTTTTTCACTTTCCAAATTGCATTTCAAATGGAACCTATATACAAACCTTATCTAAGCAAAAATAAGAGACAATGTGAAAATAAACTCATTGAATCAATTTTTTCAAAATTTGCTCACCCTCAAAATCAACGAAACGTTTGTTAAAACATTCATCCCATTTTAAAATGAAATAGAAGACATGCATAGGTTTTTTAGCCACGCCTAGAATAGAGATATGTTTCAAAATGTTTAAAACTCTTTGGCAAAAAAAAACAAGGGTAGATAAGTCTTCTAATAATAGAAAATATTTCTGAGGTGGGTAAAAGTGAACAACATTATCAGCATCAGTTAGGGAAATCAAGTCTCATAGTCTCGTATCACAAATCAACAAAACAATCCTTATAACATTTTATAACCTCGTCCTTTCATATCATCTTTTCTCAATTTAAGTAGGTAATGGATCTGTCAACAAAAAAAATAATATAAAGTGTTGTCACTTAAGTGTGCAACATATGGGATTTTTTTTTATTAACTGCACAACCAAAATACAAATAGTGCCGAAAGATGGTGCATGTTCAATAATCATATTAGGTGCACTTAGAATGGTTGCAAGAGAACAGCATACAGGGTAGTCCAAAAAATATGAAAATTTTACAAGAGTAAAGTACCCGTATTTTAAAAAATCCGGCAAAATTTTAGAAAGAAAAGTTATTTAGAATTAAAAGTTATTCCTGAATATCAAATCATGGTCTTCTAAGAAAAAAAATGTAGTTTTTTTAAACATCAAATTATTTCTCAAAAAAACAAAATTCTTTCAAAGAAGGGAGTTTTCGTGGCATGGTAGCTCAGTTGGTAGAGCGTTGTCCTGGCGTGACAAAGGTCGTGGGTTCAAATCTCGCCTGGTGCCAACTTTTCTCATTTCCCTTTCTGTCCCTACGCCACTAAAACTCCCTTCTTTACATTATTCGGACAAAGAAACTTCCCTTACAAAATTCATTCATATTCACTCTGAACAGTTTCATAGATTATTCAAAAACAAATCAATTTCGCATAATTTAGTTCAAATTTGAGCATATTTAGAAAATTTACCTAAATTTTTATTTTTTTAGGGAATCACAAGCTTCACGTTTGTTGCAAAGATATTAAACACAACATTGAAATATCGCAAACATCCTTTTTCACAAGGTAAAACATTATCAATGATAATATGCATATTGAAAAATTCTAATTTGAAGTGATTTTTTTTTATTTTAAATGTTTTGTTTTTGTTTTTTGGGAAATGATCAGATGTTTAAAAAAATTGTATTTTTTTTCTCCGAAGGCCATGATCTGGTATTTGGGCATAACTTTTAATTGGAAACAAATTTTCTTCATAACATTTTGCCGAATTTTCTGAAAGAAGGGTACTTTACTCCTGTACAATTTTCATATTTTTTGGCCTAAGTGCCCTGTATGCTGTTTGACTTGCAACCATTCCAAGTGCACCCAACATGATAATCAAACACGCACCAACTATCGGCAATATTTGTATTTTGGTTGCGCAGTTAATAAAAAAAAATCCCATATGTTGCACACTTAAGTGACCACACTGTATATTAAAAGTATTGTTAAACAAAGATTTCGATATGGTGATAACTATATTTAAAGTGTGCTTGCAAAAAAAACAATTCCAAATACAACAGCTGCCTTTGAAAATGAGTGCTTTGTTTTAGCGAACAAAACGCACTGTGACGTTAGATGATTCCCACAAAGACAGAACGTACTTATATTCAATAGGCCATTTCAGAACATAACCTAAAAGTCAGCTGATTGTACCGTAAACAAACATTAACCTCTAATTGTCACTTTTTTCCTTCACTTTCTGAGACATTTTCCGAAATGCCAAGTTTGCAATATGGTTTTGATAAGATTCTGATCCTGAAAGCTGTGAAATGATCAATTATCTCGCGAAGTTAGAAGCAGGAAGCCCAGGAATAATGATTTAATACAAACACAAAATTTCGATTGTAAATAACATACACCCTTTTAGTTAAAGTGATTCAGAGTTTGATGCAAGCCCTCGGGACTTTCCAAAAATAACTAACATGGACATTATTAAATAATTGGTGCTTACCACAAGTTTTTTATACTGCATAGGCAGTTAAAAACTTATAAAAGTCTGAATGATGCTTTCAAAAATTTAAAGGCCGGGCTTTGAAGTCACTGTGGATGTTGCAAAGTTGCAGACCATATTATCAGAGCTAAAAAAAGTTATATTCCCATCATTAGCCCTTTTTTCTTGATGTCTTCATGACAATTTAATTTTTTTTTAAATATGAGAATTGTTTACGGTACAAACTGTCAATTTTGACGTTTTCACCTCTTGTCACCATAATATTATTTATAATGCCGAACCGTGTATAACACCAGTCATATTTCATTTATCCTTATCTATGGCTACAGTACGTTACCTAGGACTACAGTGAATAAGCGCGTAGGTGACGTCACACTCTTTTTCTAGCCTTTACGCGTTTTGGCAAATTTGTTTAGCGAATAACGCAGAAAATATTTGACCATTTTTGAAAAAAACTTTATAAAGGTTCATGTTACACCTTTATCTACCATTTTCATTAAAAAGCTAAATTTCGTGGACAGACCTATTCCTGAAAATTGAATATCGGTGCATTTTCATCAAAAACTACTCCAGATTCAAAATAGCTCAGTTATGTGGACAAGACTGAATATTATTCACATCATCTTATATTGACTATACCAAGAGCATCAATTTTCCAAGTCCATTAAAGAACAAAAACTGGTCCTGATATCATAAGACAAAATCCAAGCTAAACAGCTGATACTTAAACCACGCCCCAAATTCGAGTTCAAATCTTAATCTGTGATGTCGCCACTGAATAGGGTCAAAATAAGTGATAATTATTGGTAATGTCAATGTTTTGAAAAACGCACTTTATTAGTAAACGGCAAAATATTTCTCTATGATTTTTTTTAGCCTTTCACCAAATGTTCAATACACATCCTTTACTCAATTTTGACCAGATAAAATGAGTAAAAAGTTAAAAAAATGATAGTTCAATTTGATCAACTTTGAGCAAAAAATCTTTGATATCTCTGATCAATTTTTATACTTTTTATGAAGTATAAGACAATAATCAAGGCTTTGTCTAAAACTAGAACAAAAAACTGTTTGGAAATGTCAACGGATATATTATAAAAACGCGTAATTCTGAACCACTTTTAGGCCGCTCAAAAGCTCCGAGCCTATTGTTTGAAACAAAAAGTTGACATTCGAGACAAGACGAGTAGTTTCGAGCGGTTGGGATGGTTGACGCAGTTCAAAATTTCAGAGATGTTGCAAGACTTTTCAGGGGAACCCACATCTTCTAGTGTGATTTGTCAATTGATTGCACGGTATCGAAAAACTGAAGATTTTAGAGAAAGGCACACAGGTCGTACAAAAGCAACTGATAATTGATGTTCCTGTGAAACATCAATTTCTAGATTCAAGATTGTAGTTACGCTCCCTAGCGGACGCTATTTTCAGAAACTTGAAAATAGTTTCAAGGTTTTTCTCTTGGACATTTTAATGATATTTTTACCGCAAGCGTCTACGATGGATAGTTTCCTAGGTTTAGTACCTCGCATTCTAAGTTGCCCAACCTGAACATGATCGATTCATTCGATTAAATGCACCCCGAGATCGAATGGTCACAGCAGATTAGTGGATAAATGCTGTCACTTACAGTGACAGTATTTTACAACATGTTGTGGTACCATATAGTGTGGAGATCGAATCGATTTTCCACCGTATGCAAGACAACGCTCGTCCACCGCACGGCTGGTTTGAGAATTTCTGGAAACTGATCAAATCAATGCAATCTCAATCTCACTGAATATCTCCGGGATTCAATAGGACGAAGAGTCTTCCATCAACAAAGGTACCTCCAAATGGGGAAACAGCTGTTTAGTTGTCTATCTGAATTATGGAACATCACAAATGTAATGGAAATTGATAATGCTATTTGAGAGAGTGATCAAATCGAGAGGAGGTCATACCCGGTGATCACACTCCACATTGATATGGTTGACACTTGATGAACCTACAACGTGACATTTTCATAGTGTTTCGATGGATTGCCCAATAGGAGAAAAACCTAACATTTATTTAAACGATTCATCAATTTTTAAATATTTTAGTAGTATGTATCAAAAACAAAAAGAACAACACAATGAATGTGCACACACATTTCTCAGATAATACCTGATGCCTTGAAAAAAATGTGACACATTCAATTCTTGTGCCCTAAATTTTTTAGATGTTTGTATTTAAAGCTCTTTCCAATTTATAAACCCATCTCAGAGTCAAATGTTGAAGACAATATCCTAGTGCCGTCAATATGATTTTAATTTCTAGTTATTTCTTAGAAAACTTCTTGGAACTGTAACTTTGTTGATGACGTGATCCAAGATCAAGTCAACACGGACGGTACCAATGACACTTGATTCCCAGTCTTTGCGAAATAGAAAATTGTGAAAGATAATATGAACTATTCCATGCCAAACAAATCTTAATTGAATCTTTTTTTGATTTATCTGAGTCTTGGTGATGGTCGGAGAGCTGACAATCTTTATACCTCTACTTTCTTCCCGATTCTAATGCTGTATAACCGATTCATCATGAAAGCATATACAGTGCGGCTCTAAAAGGTCCCCCCCTTTTCTTTTAAGTGTGCATCAAAAATTTTTAAACTTGGCATACTTTAATTGCTGTCAAAATACTACTTTTTGATGTTACTGACGACGTCGATATCTTCAAGTACCACAAAATGGCGGTACATTTAATCACTACATTGATACATACACTTTTAAAAAAAATTGTCAAATTCAATTCAAAAGATGCTGGAAATATTCTTGACATAAAGTTTGGGTTAGGAATAAATGACAAAAATGTCAAAAAAGCATCTTTTGAATTGAACTTGACGAATTTTTTCAAAAAGTGTGTGTATCAATGTAGTAATTGAATGTACCGCCATTTTGTAGTTCTTGAAGGTATCGAATCAATATTCTGGAGTTATAAAGTACTCATCAGGATCTTCAAAATTAGGTGTCACACGACCCCCCTTTCCATTCGAAAAAATGTTTCAAAATGGCGCCCAGCCGCCATCTTGAATACTTAAAGTACGTCAGCAACATCAAAAACTAGTATTTCGACAGCAATTGAAGTATGTCAAGTTTCAAAATTTTTGGTGCCCACATTAAAAAAAAAGGGGGGGGACCTTTTAGAGCCGCACTGTATACCTCAAACGCCAACGGTTGGTGCGCAAATCCTTCAGAATTTTGACAAATTCAACTTGTAAAAAAGTCATAGAGGGTCGAAATTACGTCAAAAATCAGATAAATTGGCTTCGGGAAAATTGGCTGCGAGTAATTCACACAAATCGGTAAAGACCTTTATTCGATTTTTGACACATTTGAATGTAGAGTACTATACAGTGTCAAAATTCAGAGGCATTTGCTTCCGAAGAATACTTATTTTAATTGCAATATGCTTTCATAATAAAACGGTTATACTGCATTAGAATCGGAAAGGAAGTGAAGGTATAAAAATTGACCAGGCTCTTGGACTATGAAATATATTCATATGAGAACTCATGAAGAAGTGCAGTGATGAATTCACGATTGTTAATCTACAGAATTAACTGAGCAGATCAAGGAGCATCTAGCCACCAAAGCCTGATATCTTACATTATTGGATTTCTGAGTCGAAATAGGTAATATTATGAAGATGCTTGATATAGACAAGATGTTTAGACATATTACATTTCTCGAACGTATCAGATGGAGTGTGAATCTTGATAAATTTGACTCGATTTCTCTCACAATAATCCTACCCGCTATTATTGGTAATGACCATCAATTACATCCTCCTCATTATCCCTATATCTCTACCATTTTTACAGAAAATAAAGGATCAAGTTATTCATTGTCTCTCTCGAGAATGAAATGGACACTTTCCCAACTTTACTTGAAAGATGTTTTAACAGAAACATAAAACAGCATATAACACAAATTAAAATTTTCGGATTTTTCATGAAGTTCATTTTTTATTTAAAGTTACAGTGACAGATCAAAATTGTAGGTAAAAGGTTGGCAAACATGTTTTAATACGATAGTCATAAATTGAACTGGGATTCGTTTTATTTTGCTTTGTTCAAAATGTATTTGATTTGACAAAAAGAAACGTCCGAGAATAGAAAGTGATGATAATTTTGGAATTGATGATCAAAATCCTTATTCAATCAAGAAAATTGAGTCTATTATCAAATATTTTATCTTTTCATTTCAATTAGCGAGCACTCATTGTCATTAAAATTTTGTTTTGCCAACCTTCAACCTCCAATTTTGATCTCTCACTGTAACTTTAAATAAAAAATGAACTGTACTTGTTGAATAGTAAATATTGCTTCTATTCAGCACCGATAACAATGAACCTGTTGAAAATTGTCCAGTAGTATTATGATATACAATACATCTCTTTTTTCCCCCCCTCATATTTTTGAACCGTTTGATTTCAAAGATGACGAATTTTGGGTTCGACAAAATATCGATGGCCTAGCGCACAAATATATTGTGAGTGCATTTTCCAGCAAAACTGAGTTAATCAGGATAACATATAATTTGAGACATATATTTTCTTATGCACACAAATGCAAAGTGAAAAATTAAAATTGGTAGGTGTCAGTGCCATCCTCCAGTCGTGTTGAAACTGTTAAGTACTTGTTAACCTTGTTCCTAGGGTAAATAACCGTACCTCACATGTGGTAATTGCGTATTTAACAGATATTGTGTGCTAAATCAAACTGAGCTGACTGTATTTAACATATTTGGGTCTAGTGAAAAGTGAGGTTACAACAAGATTATTTGCTCAAATCCCCCCTCAAATATCACAAATGAGCATTTTCAGGCTCAAGGCAATACTACAGCCCAATTTAATAAAGCATATTTGATCTTCAAAAAGAAGCGTGTGAATCATGGCGAACTTTCAAACATTGGACTTCATTATTGCGTAAAAACTTGATAAGACTTGGCCAAGGGGTGGTTCGGAAGGCAGGCTACACTTTTAGGTGGTAATGGACAAGTCATTTTTGACTAGCTGAACTAGGAGAGTAGTCGTGGATTTGAAACTATCAAAAGAAACGGTAAGTAGATAGCGCCTCCCGTTTTACCCTTGAAATCACCAGTCCTAGAAAACGGAAAATGAAAGGAAGTCAGGCTCCAAAGTTCCCAGAACCAAGGTTATATTTTTACGCAAAACGTACAATATTGAAGTACTTGAATCAGTACAGAGTAGGTACTGTGCCAAGAATACGCCTCAGCAATTTGTCAACAGCTGTATGACGTGGAAAGCAATAACAAATAACCTAACCAACAAACTCATGACTCAATATTTATCAAATGTACACTTTACGATTTCAATGTCTTCACCTAAAAGTAAAAATAACCTCCGTCGTTATGATCATAATGACTTCACAGTGGTTGTGTTCGTGAATTTACAGGATGTATTTATGATCAAGGTAGGTTAACTTGCACTTGATATCACTTTATTGAAATCAATAAATTGTGGTGTATGTTTGTAGTTTATTGTATATGAACATGAACCAAATCACCGCAATATCTTGGAACTACTTGATGAAATGGAGTGGACTCACCAACTTCCTGGAGTTCGTATTCATTAGCTTTGTCCACAGGTCAGGACTCACAATTTTATGTGATTCGTAGATTGATGGTCCATCAGATCTTCACAATCTCTCAGCAATGGGATCTCCGGTACGTACAAAGGTTAATGATTTTCCATATGATAGAGGATGGGTCAGAGTTCAAGTAGGTAAGTCGTGATTTGATAGTACGTACAAACAGGTACGTAAAAATAGCCAGGCCTCAAAATATCATGAATGGAACATTTGAAATTGCTTCTTAAGGTGAAGAAGTTCGGAAAACTTACCTTGGATGGTAGGAGGCCTCAAAGTTTAGCTGCGCACCGAGTGCTACAGAGATTCCCACAAAAATGGCCAAATTTCATAAAATATCAGCACAATGCTGATGGTGAGTATACCAGGAAAGAAAAATATAGCCAGGAAACTTTTTATATTAGCAAAACGTTCTAATTGGGAAAAGGAATCGCACGGTCAACCTAAATCCCAGAACCAAATGTGGCAGCAGGATTGTTTTTTTCGGACCCTCATAGAAAAAGTGACACGTCCAGTCTTCGGAACTACAATAAGTTTGACAACTCCGCAGTAGGCTTATGGGAACAACAAATATGCGCCAACTTCAAACCAGAACCCTAATGTTTTAACCTCAAATTTCGCTTTGTTTATAAACAACGATAAACTAATTCACTTTGCTGAAGCGATATCTTTATTTTTGTTTTCGTGACGATCAAGACGGTAAATAGAACCCTCAAGCGAAAATCCTTAAACAAAAAAACAAGATAAACTGGAACGTAACATCATATAACTCAAAACTTACTTCTTGTGACACACAACATTTGTGTACTAGACCATCGATATGTGAGCACTATCCTACAGAATGTTTACAATGAACATTATTTTTTATCGGATGATGTGACTTCGTTTTGATGTGCTTTGTTTGAAAATTGGCAAAAGTTGTCAGCTGGTCATGTCAATGTGGAAGGAACATGACCAGCTGTCAACTGTTGACACTTATCTTATCGATGGCTATGCAGATGACATTTTTTTCTTTTTTCATTTTAGAACTTATAACGAAACAGTTTACCGATTTTTAGCTGTACAGGGTGGGCAACTTAGAATGCGAGGTACTGTATCTGGACAAGTATTCATCGTGGAGGCTTGCGGCAAAAAAATTTATTACTAAAACGGAAGAGTGAAATATTTTCAAGCTTCTGAAATGGTCGCTAGGGGGCGTAACAACCAACACCAAGTAGAAAAATTGGATTTTTGTAAAATTTTGCCAATATCGATGATATTATTTTCATATTAACTGACTTTTTACCTACACTTTTTGTCTAGAACGTTCTTTTCTATTTATCAAAATAAAAGGGTGGGGGAAGTTTGATTATTTTTTTAAACAAATGAAGATTTCTTCCGTTTCGCTTGACCGATTTTAACGAACTTGGGCTCATATGGAAGAGCATGATCTGCGATACACAATTCTCATTTGGTTTTGAATCTGTTACCTTCACCGTCGTCGCTAGATAGCGTTAATTGAAATGGAAACATATTTTTGAGATTTTTTCAAAAAAATAAAATGTAATGATATATTTATTTCTATTTATTTTAGAAGAGAATACATATTTCTATTTATACAAATTAGAAAAAAAAAAAAAACAAAATTTTTTTTTGTTGTTTTTTTCATTTTTTCAATAGGAAAATGTATCTTCTTTTAAATATTTAGAAATACATATACCAAAACATTTGATTTTTTTGAAAAAAAACTTAAAAGTATGCTTCCATTTCAATCAACGTCATCTAGCGGCGATAGCGAAGGTTAAAAATTCAAAATCAAATAAGCATTTTGTAGTGCAGAACATGCTCTTTCATATGAGCCTTAGTTCGTTAAAATCGGTAAAGCGAAACGGGAGAAATCTCAGTTTATTTAAATAAATAATTGAACTTCCCCCACCCCTTTATTTTGATAGATATAAAAAAAATGTTCTGGACAAAAAGTGTTGGTGAAACGTCAATAAATATGAAAATTGTATCATCGACATATTTTCATTGGGCAAAATTCCATAAAAATCCTATTTTTCTACTTGGTGCTGGTTGTAACGCCCCCAAGAGACCATTTCAGAAGCTTGAAAATATTTTCCAGGTACTTTCTTGGCCCTTTTGGTACAACATTTTCTTGCCGCAAGCCTCTACGATGAATAGTTGTCCAGATACAGTACCTCGCATTCTTAGTTGCCCACCCTGCACAGAAATGACTCATTTTTTTTACGACTTGAATAGCCTTCTACACCGTGTAACCCGCAAGCTTTCAACCTCTCATAATGTTTTCATAACAAAGACTATAATATGACGGCGAAACCAGATCTACTGAAATGACACGTTCAAAAATGACGGTACTTCCTGGACTAAAATAAATTGTGTATTCATTCATATTTATCAAACAATAGAAGTTTGCTTGTGTGAACTTTGGGTTTATTTATTTTGTTACCTTGGTGGATTAAGACTAGATGGAAGTGCTCACCCATCGCTCATCAGAGTACCTATAACCTATACTACACTTGCAAGCATTCTTATGATATAAATAAAGGGCGGTGAAAATCTCAAAGCTCGCCTGAAACAAGTCCCCTTACAGTTTGTTTCCTGCATGCAAAGAGCTCAATATTTTGTTTTTTTTCAATCAATATCTATACAGGGTGAGTTTGAAAAAAGTGCGCTTTTTGACATGATAAATAGAGTATTGTGGGATAATCACTTGTTGTAAGTGAACATGAATGTGTCCGCAAACGTTTTGTTAAAAAAATAATAATAATAAGAATAATAATTTCGATTTTTTTTTTCTGTAAATTCAAAACTTCTCAAGCGATTTTGATAAAATGTTCAGGGTTTTGTTCTTTTTCAAGCAACACAGCGAAACACTGAGCAGTTACTAGGAAGTCGTCCATTTTCTCAAAGAGAGCCTCTTATCGATGAATCCAATAACAATATGTCTAGGCCTCATATACTGTATATGAGGCCTAGACATATTGTTATTGGATTCACTAAGCAGTTGTTATCAAATCACTTGATTTTCCATTTCTCTTACGAAAAATCAAAATGTATGTAGGTATAGGGTAAAGAAGATTAAAAATAATAGTCGGATTTTATTCAAAATGTATGAAAACATGGTTTTTACTTTGTAAAACCTTGATCGCATACCACTTTTTTCTTCGATAAAAAAAATATGAGTCGCTCCAGGTCCGGTCCTGGAAAAGTTAAACTGGAACGAATTTCTCAAGAAGATGCCCACAAGCCCCGGATATACTCCCTGAAAGTTTAAACGAAATCAATCAAGGCAAATCTTCAAACAAAAGATCAAGATTTTCCTCAACTTTTAACACCGCAAACGAGACGTATGCGGGCACATCTCCATTCACAAAAAGTGATTAACCTACAATACCCTATTCACCATCGCAAAACGCGCACTTTGTATATTTTGCTGGATATTTTGTCATAAAAGATAAGTTCAGCACTTTGAGTCCGTGATGATGTTAAATCTAGGAAAATCAAAATTCACAATAAATAGATCGAATATTATGAGTAGTGATTTCAGTGTTCAGCCGCCTTAACGGGCTATCTGGGCTATAATAAAGATGACGTTGAAAAATATGAGGAGCTGGAAGGAGACCACGTTGAGAAATAGATACATCCTTATTTTTCATGTTTTTTTTTTGTAGGTCTTATACTTCTGGAGCTACCAGGTATCTTTATCCGACAAACCTTTAACCTCATGTTCAGAAAGTGGATAATTTCAATTTTTTTTGTATTTATCATTTTCATATTCATTATCATTTATCATGTAATGAAAGTTTTGTGCAAAATACTGCCACATATTCCTGATGTCAAAATGCTGATTTATTGTATTTCACCTTAATCCAAATTTGCTCGGTTCACAAAATGTATGTAGGTATAGGGTAAAGAAGATTAAAAATAATAGTCGGATTTTATTCAAAATGTATGAACATTATTTAACGTGTCATTTGGAAAAATCCACTGTGGCCATTGAAGGGTGCATCATTAATCCATGAAAGGGTTGACGACAGCTCTATGACAGTTTTTTGAATCGGTTTTTTTCTGGTGATGACGGTCTATGTATCTCTTGGTTCCAGTAGTACCATAGTGTTTCATCGATTTATTTATTCATTCATTTTATTAATTTTATACAGTGTAAAAATTTTTACTACTTAATTTTAAAAATTTAACATTTTAAACATCCTAATATATCAATTGAGCTGGTAATGTCCACGTATACCTGTCACATGTCGTAGTACTTTATATTTTTCACTTGATCTTTATCCTACAATGAGTGACTTTTATTTTTATAGTACTTAGCATTGGTAAGTGCCTTTTTTTATGTTTTGTAGTAGTGATGTTATTGTCCATATATTTACTAGTTGTCCTGATGAAGCGAGGAATTGTCTTCCGAAGGCTTGACGACCAATAAATTGAGCATCTACAGTGCCCACTGTCTCACTGACTGCTTCCCTGCTACCTGCCAGTCACTAGACTTTCCACTTATGTAGTTCAAGCATGTCGGTGCTCCGCTACATAACACTTTAAATGTCCGCGATTATTTGCATCAACAGTATCCAAACAGAATAAAATCACGCTTTCGGAAACTGGCCACCAGGCTCACCTCTGTAGCTGTTTTGATCCTCTCATCCAAGACCCTAAGCATTGTAATGATCTATCAAATTAGCTTTGAAAAAAAATGTTTCAGGTGCATTCGTAACGATCAAATCAAACTATCAAAATGAATATGTGGACTGTGATGAAGTTGTAGCATTTTGTTATTCCTTCGAATTTTGTTTTGATGGTGACTATACAAAAAATATTTACCAGAGGAAGTGAAATACACTAGATCATTTTCACAATTGCAGTGTTACTAAAAATGTTAACGGTTGACTTCTTTCCATTAACTCACTGGATAGGAAAATATAAATCAAAAATATGCCACGACGAGCGAAATGCATGGATTGTTTGTTGAAAATAGGAATTTCTGATTCACGGAAGTTTTATCGGTCCACCCATTATAGCTTGGTCGAATTGTACAAAGTAAATGCAATAGCTAGCCTAGAGTTAATTTTTCAAAATACATGAAAGTGAGTTTTCCGTCTTCAACGCAATTCTTGAATCTCTTGGACCATTTTGCTAATAATTCGACCGGGCTTTTGTAATGGTTGAGCAATGAGGAACTGATTTTCATCATCACGTCAGAGTTGTTCTGAGGTGAATCTGTCGTGGCAAACTAGAATAAAATTGTACTGTTGATTTTGCAAAATACATTTTGTAACAGATTTCTTATTGCGTTAGAATATCTCATTCTGAAGCTTCTTCCCAACACCTCAGAAGATGTGTACACTAACTTGCACGTTAAATGCGTAAATTGAAATGGAAAAATTGTTTTGGTTTGAGCAGTGTATGAAGGTGACAAGTAAACGTCAAGTTTGTCAGTTGCAATAATAATCCACTTTTGTGAAAACACAAAAACTTACACGCTTCAGTGAAGAACTTAATAACTAAATGACTAGATAACCAGATCTACATCTGATGGAGAATGTGTGGGGACTTGTGGTAAAAATTGATTATACCAAAGAAACTGGAGGCCTAAGTCCAGAATCAGGCAGAACTATCGGATGCCATTCTTAATGTATGGAATGACCTCGCGAATGATATATTGTCGAAATTTATTAAATTTCAAGGTTCGACCACTACAAGATGTTTTGGCTAGAAATGGTTCTGCTACCGGATTTGAAGAAAAATAATCTAAATCTTTCGTGGCGAACTGAGTAAAAAAATTCAAAGTTGTACCAACAATATATCGTTTTCATTTGTATAAAAAAATAAAAAGTTTGTGTGCATGGCATGTGAATATTTTGACAGCCTATTACACTGCTTGAAAAAAACAGATTTCACTGTCTTTGTACGCATTTTTTGTGCAAGTTAGTGTAGGTACATCAAAAACAAAAATAATAAATGATTCCACAGTTTCCCTAGAAATCTTCAGTGATACCAGATAATTCCTCTTACGCATAGACAAAACTCAATCTTTGAATATGTACATTATTTTTTGGTCTTGTTCCTCCTAGAGTAAAATGTAATACACTCTTTTCCGCGCAAGACTCGCACCGTTATAAAAAGCAAATCCCTGCTCTCCGAACACATCCTGTGCATATCCTGGCCACCATTCACCCAACCTGTCATTACTTTTTCCGGTGCGACTGACGTCGCCTCACCGTTTTCTTCGTGTTATATTTTTGTTATAAAAGTGCAGGAAATATGAAAAAATATGAGAGAAGTCGTCAATTATCATCTTAAAAAGAGGACGTATGATTGAAATAGGACCTCAGTTGTCCAGAAAAGATGAAAGCCCTATTCAGTATGGATAGTTGTGATCATGAAATTGAATATTCATATCTGGAATTAGCTCAAAGAGTGTCCAACACCGACTCAATTCGTATCAGAGTAAGTTTTGACCTATCAAGTTATAAAATGTTTTCTAGGCTAAGTACTGATGTCAACACGATGACGTACAGATCAGCGAGCCACGTTCTGAAGCTTGTGGCCGTTTTTTTTATTAGTGATAGTGTGTTGGAGGTTGAAGATGTTGGAAGTTGGAGATGTTGGAGGTTGGAGATGCAATGAATATCATTCAGATGGTTCTAGGAACCTTCCTTCCCCGAGGTCAAACGTTGTTTGGCATGAGCAAGTGTTTGCGCTCCACCCAGAGGAAAAATCATTCCCACAATAAACTGTTTCGTAAGGGGGCATTGTTGTGGTGATGGCATTCGGGTGATTCAAAGAACTTCCTCTACCTGGGGTCGAACGATTTTTGACATGAGCGCTGGTTATTTTGCGCTTCCCCAGTGTGGAAAAATAATGTTTCGTAATCAACCGCCAGGCGAGGTGTTTTTACGAATGGCATAATATGCAGTTTTTGTGATGGTTTGGTGTTGAATGGGTTTGAACAATGGATTGGAATGCTCCACCCAGCGAGAAAATAAGTTAATGAAAAAATTTTTTTCTTCTAACGAAAGATTTTTGGATCTTGAACAAGTTTTCCAGAATTTCCTGCTGCTGGGGTTGGACAAGATTTTCCACTTGGAAACCTATGTCACAGCTGTGTTTACATTTTGAACGTATGATCTGTTCAGCGAGCAGTTGAAATTGGTGACACCTCTTGGACAATCGATGAGATTAACGAGAACCAAGATAGTCAAATTGGGAAAAATTCCCTTCAAATGTTCAAGGATGCGTCTACATTGTGCCGATCAGGACCCGTATTCCCGTTCTCTGCAGTAGGCTTATGGGAACAACAAATATGCGCCAACTTCAAACCAGAACCCTAATGTTTTAACCTCAAATTTCGCTTTGTTTATAAACAACGATAAACTAATTCACTTTGCTGAAGCGATATCTTTATTTTTGTTTTCGTGACGATCAAGACGGTAAATAGAACCCTCAAGCGAAAATCCTTAAACAAAAAAACAAGATAAACTGGAACGTAACATCATATAACTCAAAACTTACTTCTTGTGACACACAACATTTGTGTACTAGACCATCGATATGTGAGCACTATCCTACAGAATGTTTACAATGAACATTATTTTTTATCGGATGATGTGACTTCGTTTTGATGTGCTTTGTTTGAAAATTGGCAAAAGTTGTCAGCTGGTCATGTCAATGTGGAAGGAACATGACCAGCTGTCAACTGTTGACACTTATCTTATCGATGGCTATGCAGATGACATTTTTTTCTTTTTTCATTTTAGAACTTATAACGAAACAGTTTACCGATTTTTAGCTGTACAGGGTGGGCAACTTAGAATGCGAGGTACTGTATCTGGACAAGTATTCATCGTGGAGGCTTGCGGCAAAAAAATGTATTACTAAAACGGAAGAGTGAAATATTTTCAAGCTTCTGAAATGGTCGCTAGGGGGCGTAACAACCAACACCAAGTAGAAAAATTGGATTTTTGTAAAATTTTGCCAATATCGATGATATTATTTTCATATTAACTGACTTTTTACCTACACTTTTTGTCTAGAACGTTCTTTTCTATTTATCAAAATAAAAGGGTGGGGGAAGTTTGATTATTTTTTTAAACAAATGAAGATTTCTTCCGTTTCGCTTGACCGATTTTAACGAACTTGGGCTCATATGGAAGAGCATGATCTGCGATACACAATTCTCATTTGGTTTTGAATCTGTTACCTTCACCGTCGTCGCTAGATAGCGTTAATTGAAATGGAAACATATTTTTGAGATTTTTTCAAAAAAATAAAATGTAATGATATATTTATTTTTATTTATTTTAGAAGAGAATACATATTTCTATTTATACAAATTAGAAAAAAAAAAAAAACAAAATTTTTTTTTGTTGTTTTTTTCATTTTTTCAATAGGAAAATGTATCTTCTTTTAAATATTTAGAAATACATATACCAAAACATTTGATTTTTTTTTTTTTTGGCTAGAAATGGTTCTGCTACCGGATTTGAAGAAAAATAATCTAAATCTTTCGTGGCGAACTGAGTAAAAAAATTCAAAGTTGTACCAACAATATATCGTTTTCATTTGTATAAAAAAATAAAAAGTTTGTGTGCATGGCATGTGAATATTTTGACAGCCTATTACACTGCTTGAAAAAAACAGATTTCACTGTCTTTGTACGCATTTTTTGTGCAAGTTAGTGTAGGTACATCAAAAACAAAAATAATAAATGATTCCACAGTTTCCCTAGAAATCTTCAGTGATACCAGATAATTCCTCTTACGCATAGACAAAACTCAATCTTTGAATATGTACATTATTTTTTGGTCTTGTTCCTCCTAGAGTAAAATGTAATACACTCTTTTCCGCGCAAGACTCGCACCGTTATAAAAAGCAAATCCCTGCTCTCCGAACACATCCTGTGCATATCCTGGCCACCATTCACCCAACCTGTCATTACTTTTTCCGGTGCGACTGACGTCGCCTCACCGTTTTCTTCGTGTTATATTTTTGTTATAAAAGTGCAGGAAATATGAAAAAATATGAGAGAAGTCGTCAATTATCATCTTAAAAAGAGGACGTATGATTGAAATAGGACCTCAGTTGTCCAGAAAAGATGAAAGCCCTATTCAGTATGGATAGTTGTGATCATGAAATTGAATATTCATATCTGGAATTAGCTCAAAGAGTGTCCAACACCGACTCAATTCGTATCAGAGTAAGTTTTGACCTATCAAGTTATAAAATGTTTTCTAGGCTAAGTACTGATGTCAACACGATGACGTACAGATCAGCGAGCCACGTTCTGAAGCTTGTGGCCGTTTTTTTTATTAGTGATAGTGTGTTGGAGGTTGAAGATGTTGGAAGTTGGAGATGTTGGAGGTTGGAGATGCAATGAATATCATTCAGATGGTTCTAGGAACCTTCCTTCCCCGAGGTCAAACGTTGTTTGGCATGAGCAAGTGTTTGCGCTCCACCCAGAGGAAAAATCATTCCCACAATAAACTGTTTCGTAAGGGGGCATTGTTGTGGTGATGGCATTCGGGTGATTCAAAGAACTTCCTCTACCTGGGGTCGAACGATTTTTGACATGAGCGCTGGTTATTTTGCGCTTCCCCAGTGTGGAAAAATAATGTTTCGTAATCAACCGCCAGGCGAGGTGTTTTTACGAATGGCATAATATGCAGTTTTTGTGATGGTTTGGTGTTGAATGGGTTTGAACAATGGATTGGAATGCTCCACCCAGCGAGAAAATAAGTTAATGAAAAAATTTTTTTCTTCTAACGAAAGATTTTTGGATCTTGAACAAGTTTTCCAGAATTTCCTGCTGCTGGGGTTGGACAAGATTTTCCACTTGGAAACCTATGTCACAGCTGTGTTTACATTTTGAACGTATGATCTGTTCAGCGAGCAGTTGAAATTGGTGACACCTCTTGGACAATCGATGAGATTAACGAGAACCAAGATAGTCAAATTGGGAAAAATTCCCTTCAAATGTTCAAGGATGCGTCTACATTGTGCCGATCAGGACCCGTATTCCCGTTCTCTGCCTAAAAACGACACGTTTTCAAAACGCACACGCCCGCCAAGCAAAGCAAAAGCAGCGAGCATTCGATGTACGTATTCGCGTTGCTGTGTGTATCGTTTCTAATGAGTGCGCTTAGCATACGCTGGCAATGATGCATTTTTCGGGCATTTGAGAAGAAGACGTAGATGACTGAAACTAGTGACGGTGACACTCCGGTGTGATGGCAGGTTAACATTCAATTTGTTTTCGAATTGGAATTGTCAAATTTCCGGTTGGCAAACGGTGATCATATGCTACCATCCACATTGTATTTTTGTTCAAAGTCACGCTCACGCAAAATTCAATGTGAATGGTGCTTGGTACCTCATGATTTCCGTTTGCCAAGCTCAAATTTGACAGTTCCACTTTGAAATGAAATTGAATGTGAACCAGACAGGAACTAAGTCAAACTAACATCATAAGTTTTGAGTGTCTTGACATGAGCGTTTGCGTAATATTTGTTGTTTTTCTGATTATTTAAATTTTACCGGGCAAATTAACTCAACATGTCCAAAAAATAGTAATCAAGAATATCAAGGATCCCGGTACAAGCTGTCGAAGGAACAGCTAGTAACAGGAACATCGTTATATTGGTTCCGACCACAAGGTGAACCAGCATCTGACTCATTATGCAGATCAACATGCATAGCGGTACCTCCAAAAGCATTACACATAATTCGCAGCGGTAAACTTAGGAATCATTTTGTGTCATGGTTTAGAAATAAAAATTGATGAGACTGTCTCCTTTTGGATAAGGGTTTATAAAGGATTTTTTATTCGTAAATCCAAGCAAATCAGTGTGTGTAGTCATACAACGAAACAGTTTGCCACAAACATTTTCCGTACTTTCAATCGTGTTGTTTCTCATCACATCAACTCGTCGTTAACCTGAGCAAATCTTGTCTTGTGTCTCATCCCTTGCCCTTCGACACTCGCAAGATTTGCTGTGTAGTTTGCATCAGTTGAAGAGTTTTGGGAACCCATTGTCGATACGACAGACTGAACTGACACTGCGAGTCTAGAGCTGGATTAAGGCTAGGTCATAAAGGTTTAATGAATATTCCATAATATTCTTTTTTGTACAACCTACATGTAAAGTTCACTTTTCAATGCATGCAAAGCAGGCGGAAAGTCGCTTATTTTGGCAGCCGGGCCTAAAAGTACTTTCGCGCCCACGGGCTTTAATCAGATTCAATATACACTTTAAAACGAGCGTCCAACATCTTATTGCTCCCTTCTTTCAAGAATCTTGGGGCCATCTCCTTCATCAGGAAATCTATCTAAAAAAACACCATTCAAACTACAAGTTGGCAGAAATGCCCAGGAAAAACTTACAGATTAGTCTACAACCAACTCCATACAAGGATTAGGTCATGGTGTGGCATCACAGCAGAAAAAATATGCGATATACGTTACATTTGATTTGAATTTGAACATTGAAAGATGTTAATGAACATGTGGCTGGTATGACCACGCAGAAAAATTGACACAATTTTAGACATAACCTGAGTTTGATAACACACTATTTAAATTGACTCAACTGACAGCATGACGTCAACAAGTTACCTGCTACAATATTATGTAGAACAATATTGGTGATCGCACTACCTAATGACTTATTATGCGAGACATGATGTGTAATTAGCGGTAAGTAGTTAGTTTTCAGGAGTTCTGGCTTAAAAAGAGATCATTGAGATCCTCACTTCCATCCCCACTATAAGTGATCCGGGAACTCTGGCTTAAAAAGAGATCATTGAGATCCCCCCACTTCTACCCCACTCTTAGTGATCCGGGCATTCTGGCTTAAAAAGAGATCATTGAGACCCCCCCAATACCAACCCCACAATTTTCCAAAAGTGATCATATACCCCCTCACATACTCAGTTCCCTACCAATGTTTGAGCAGTTGAGAGGTGTTAACATGAATAATTGTTGTCCATCGGTTAACAAAATTTTGGAGCATATGTTTACCGACAAAAAACTTTCCGATTTTACTCAAGAAGAATTAAGACAGTTACCATTAGAATATCTAATCAATTCTAGCGATGATCCACTTGAATTACTTTCAATTTGGGGAAAACTACCACTTGATTACCAAAAAAGCTTTCATTTGCAGATAAGATTGCCATGTTTCATTGACTACAATCCACCCAATTCTAAAAGTCATTTTGACGGACCTCCAACTTCTCAAAAAAAATGTCACTATTGTAGGGGTAGTGTGTGTGTTGTATAAGACAGTTGATTCAGCTGAAGCAAGAATAAATAGAAAATAGAGATTCTTACAGAGTTATTGGGATTAAAACATTCGAAAATACCACAAGGTTTCGTAAATTTCATGACCAGTTAAGAGTAAATATGTGTGTTAGACAGAAATATCAAATGAATTCCCACTGTACAATATAAAAAGTTAATTGCAAGAATCTTCCAATTACCAAGCGAAAAAATGTGGGTAATTATGAGAGAAAAATTTGCAACAAAGTATCACATTTCTTAGCGAATATAATTCTGTGATTGAGTACATACTGATGTGTAATTTATCGTCATAATAAAAAAGTTATATAAATATCACTCCAATAAATCAAGTGTTTAAATGGCATTTGATTTGATTTGATATTTTTACAGAAATATCAAATGAATTCCCACTGTACAACATAAAATGTCAATTGCAAGAATCTTCCAATTACCAAGCGAAAAAATGCGTGCAATTATGTGAGAAGAATTTATCACATTTTTTAGCTAATATAATTGTGTTATTAAGTACTTCTTGGATTCGTTACGTTTCACAAAAATATCTAACAATATCTCCGACCATAATTGCACGAATGCATCTTCAGCGAATATGATTATATGTTATTAAGTACATACAGATGTGTAATTTATCGTCAGAATAAAAAAGTGAAATATTGTATCAGTTCAATAAACCAAGACTTTAAACGATGTTCCATTGGTGTATAAATAAGGATACCATGCTCAAGAAACAGATATTAATTTTTAAACTACAATATTTTTACAATATTATTATTACATAGAACATTCCTTACTATGAATGTCTGTTTGATCCAAACCATGAACTTAGGCTCTACCTATATGATTGAACTTGACGTAACCATTTTTTTTTACTACCCTTATATAATCTAGTATATAATAATATAAAATCAAGTATATTTTAATAATATAATTTAGTATATAATGATATATATAAACTTGTCAAATAAAACTATTTTCATTTCTGTACATGATGTGGATTGAGAAACAAGCTTTTTCTCTACCTATTACCAATCATGATGATAAAAATTCTACAAAATCTATTCAAAAACATGGTTATTTATTCAGTGGAGACTCGAAAAGATGTCTCATTGTTGGACCATCAGCGTCAGGAAAAACCAATGTAATGCTAACCCTTCTAGAACACCCGAATGGGATAAGGTTTGAAAATGTTTACTTGTATTCCAAATCCTTGCAGCAACCAAAATATAAATATTTAAAACAATTGTTGAAACCGATAAAAGAAATAGGATACTTTGAGTATGATAGTGATGAAAACATCATTCCACCTCATCAAATTAAACCAAATTCTGTAATAATTTTTGATGATATTCCATGTGGAAACCAAACTATAATAAGGGACTATTTCACGCATTCGAGGCATAAAAATACAGACTGTTCCTTTATTTTTCAAGGCTATTTATCAATTCAGAAAAGACTTATACGAGAAAACACCAATTTGCTCATTTTATTCAAACAAGATTCAATGAACTTAAAACATATATATAACGATCACAGTATGCTAGACATGTCATTTGATCAGTTTAAGCAAGTTTGCAAACACTGCTGGGGAGAACCGTATAGTTTTTTAGTAATAGATAAAGATTCCCCTTTGAATGCTGGTAGATATAGACAAAGTTTTGATACTTTCATTCATCTATAAATAGAGACTAAAAATGGATAAGCAATTGGCTAGAGAGTTGATAAAGTCAAGAAAAGCTGTCAAGGATAAATACAATATTTTGAAACTAGCTACAATTACAACACAATCACAATTGGAGCAAGCTTACAAACCAATTACTCAACCACTACAGCAACTTATTTCAAAAATGAATGAACCTTTCAACATAAAGGAAGAATTTGAAGAAGTAAAAGAAGAACCCGAAACTTCTATGTATTACGCAAGAACATTTAAAAAACCTAGACCAAGTTTAACTTCAAGATTATTTTATGAGACATCAACACCTGCAAGACCTACTACTACGAAAACTGGTAAAACACCCATTCTACCGATGGAAACACCATCATTTTTTGATACAAGCCTTGCATCTATTAGTCAATTACCATCTATACAAGAACCTAGTCAGTTACCTACCGTTATACAAGAACGTAGTCAGCTACCAACTATACTAGAAACTAGTGTTATAGCTCAAACCAACCCCGCCGAAACCTTGGATAATTTAAATGTTTCAGATATATTGGAACAGTCAAGGCAATCGGTTCAAGATTTAATCGACACGCAACCATATGAAATTTGGTTACAAAGTTTTGATCCACAGCCAAGAGATTATATCGATGCTTGTGAGGGATGTTAATCATAAATTTGATCATCATTATGGAATAGTACATGATCTAGAAACTGATAAATTCTATTTGGGAACCACACTCAATTTTGTAGAAATTATTGGAAAAAATGTGGAAGTCGGAGGAAAAATTTATGATGGTACAAAAGGATTGTACGAATTACTATTTAAAAAATATCCTAAAGACTAAGAAGATGAGGATTTGGATAATTATATGGATATTTTGGCTAGAACCAATGCCTATCGAAGAAATTTTGATCCAAAGGAACGAGTGCATGGAAATGGATCTTCAAAATATATAACCATAATAGGTCCATACCTACAAAAATATGGTATAACAAAAACACGACACATCAAGCCATTATATTCTCGTTTCAATAAACCGAAACCTCCAATAACAAGAAAAAAATTGGGAAGTGGAATGTGGAAATTAAATAAAAAAGATATGGATTACATATATTGGGATAATATCAACGAGTTGGTTGATAGGTTACGACTGATTATAGCATCCATGTTGGCTGGTAATACTGGACACAACAATGAAATAATCTCTATAATAGAAAAACTACGCGAAGCTAGAGTAATTGTATAAATACTTTTACAATTACTTAAATTGTACATTCTAAAAATGACAATCAACAAGTTTGGTTCTCATTTATTTAGCAAAGATGAAACCAACAATGTAAAAATAGTTGATATAGCAGAGGTTACGTTAACATATATAATGATTTTACCTTTTATTGGTCGCTATATACCAACAGAAAAAAATTTCGTGTTGATGCAAGATAGAAGAACTTCATACCGTTTCCCATTTGAAAAAGGAATCATTTTATTCGGTGAATATCCTAAAAAAGACGTTTTCATGTTGGTTAATGGAAAAGCAGGAAAGCTGGAAAATAGATCTATTAAGAAAGGTGATTTGATAGCGTTTAGACGTGAAACGGATAGTAAATTAACAGAATTTTATGGTGAATTGCAAATAAAATGCCCCGTAGTGATTGAGAAATGATCATTTCGATATGAGTGTTATCAAGGAAGATGTGGTAAAAGAATTACATAAACCAGCTAGAAAACATTTTTTAAGAAGATCTGTTATTGTGAAAGGAATCAATGATCTATATCAGGCAGATTTAGTAGAAATGCTACCTTATTCAAAAGTGAATTCGGGATATAAATATATTTTAGTATTGATAAATGTGTTTTCGAAATTTGTGTGGGCAATTCCTATAAAATCAAAGACAGCAAAAGATGTGACTGCAGCTATGAAAAACATTTTGATTAATGTGGATGTACCTCCTAAAAATTTACAAACAGATCAAGGAAAAGAATTTTACAATACAGACTTTCAAAATTTGATGAAAAAATTTAAAATCAATCATTACAGTACATTTTCCAATATGAAGGCGAGTGTTGTAGAAAGGATGAATAGAACATTAAAAAACAGAATTTAAAAAGAATTCTCTCTTCAAGGAAATCATAAATGGTTAAAAATATTACCAGACATAGTGAAAGATTATAATAATACCAAACATTCTGTTATTGGAATGAAACCTATACAAGTAACAAAAAAACATGAAAAGCAGCTATTATCAAAAGTTTATCGTCATATAAAGACAGTTGGTGTTTCAAAATTCAGAGAAGGGGATTTTGTGAGGATCAGCAAATTTCGAAAAGTCTTTTCAAAGGGGTATACACCTAATTGGTCAAATGAAATATTTATAATTAAAAAAGTCAAAATTTCAAATCCCACTACATATATCTTGAAAGATTATAAGGGTGTGGAAATACAAGGTGGATTTTATAATGAGGAATTGCAAAAAGTCAAACATCCAGATGTTTATTTAGTAGAAAAAATATTACGAAGAAAAGGAAATAAAGTTTATGTTAAATGGTTGGGCATGAATAATTCACATAATTCATGGGTTATGAAAAATAATGTATTGTAATTGAATAAAACACTTGAAAATTAATAAGTAATTTGTTTATTTCTATAAATAATAAAGATGCATACAACTAAAATCATCAATACAAGTAGAGTAGATATTATAACTAATTCCACATAGTTTTTACAATTATGTAAATCAAAAAGTACATTCCAATCTGTTGATACAAAATTTCTATCTACAAAGTAAAGTCTTAATTTATATTTCGAAAATGATACATCTTTAACTAATTCACTAAAGTTATAACTATACAGGCTATTATTGGATGTTAATCTTTTCCAATTTGATGGCCAAGAGTCGTTATGATTGGATGAAACACAAATGAATGTCTCTTTTATATTTAAATCAACTTGTATAAACAATGTATTGTTCAAAAAAGCACTCAGGAACAATACTCCTGCTGGAAGACCTGCTGTCACCATCATACTTTTTAAACTGATCAGTTATTGAATCTATCAAAAACTTTTATATATCAACCATCCACTTTTGCATATATTATGTACCATAATTCTTTACAATTTATATGAATTAGCAACTAATTCTCGCAACATTTCAGATACAGAATTTATTTCATCATCTTCATTTTCCAACTTTTCATCCAATATCTTTATATCTTTATTTCCCCAAGCTAAAGTTCGAAAATGATCTGGAATTATATAACGTTTATCATCTTTGTAAGACAATGCAACTTTGTTTTTTAATTGTGTAAATACATCATGCATTTTTGATGTAAAAACATTCATATTTCTAAATTTGATTGTTGAATTTACAACCACATCCCTATAATCTTCTTTGGTGATAGAATTTTGAATTACACATTTTTTCACACCTTTTGCCTTTTTTTCAGACTTATCTTCAAAATTCACACAATACGCTTTTGCACCAGTCCCATAAAAACTCGTAATTGATTTTCCAGCAAATTCATCTTTCATTTTTCCAACAATACATACATTTTTTGAAATATTATGTATATTGTTTTCATTATAATTTGAAGTATTAAATCTATCTAAATTTTCTTGCATATCCTTATGAAAATTATTTTTTTTTATATATAAAATTAAACTATCTGTATCTGTGTATAACAAAATTGCATTGTCACCATATTTGGATTTTATGTAATCATAGTAAAAATCATAAATAACCGTTTTTGATAATTCCAAAACAGAAAAACCAACATATATTGGTTTATTGTATGTAATTTGTACTCGCTCCATTTGAATAGCAACAAAATTATCAGAAAAAACTCGACAGTTTTTAAAATTTGGTTTTGAAATTAACGTTTCTGCACCTTGTTTTTTTCCAATATTTTTCCAATGTGTTATTAATTTCACATCTGTTCGTTTTTCAATAGTTTCCATGCTTTTTCCATATATTGCATTATTATATAGTTTGTGACAATCTTTTTCAAGTTAGTTTTTAGACTGATTTCTCATTGTGGTGTTTAAGTCAATATAAGGTTTAAGAAAAGGGGATTGTTTAAATTTCACTACTCTATGAATTTTTTGTAATTGAAGTCCATTTTTTAATGCTCTTTGAAGATTCTGATAATGAATGATATATTTTTCCTTGTCATTTAAATTGCAAATTAATTTTTTTTTGTTTTGAACCCGGTGCACACGCATTCTCAGGTAAAAATGGAAGCTCATTATGTTAATAATGTAAATTTTTACTGTATTTTATATCTACTTCAAAAACATACCCATATTCTGAATTGTGTGGAATATTTTTATAGTCAAGTGCATCAATTTCATCTCTTGTCAACCAAGAAAATTCACCGACAGGAAGGTATTGACTCATACCATGACCATACAAGTTTGTTGCATCTAAATACATTATATATGATTCCGGTAATGATGAATCAAAATTTTGAAGAAAAGGATTATTAGCCTCAGCTTTCCTAACACTGCAATGACAAATACCACCCCTTATACTGTTTTTCGTGTGGGGTTGCTAGTCCCCCATCGGGCGCCTCCCCAGGTGGCGGATAGGGGAACGCCTCTCAGATATGAGTGGTATCGGGGAAATCAAATACCCGAGGCGGACCAAAACTAGCACTGGTGAAAGGCAGCAGTTTCATCAAAATCGGGCTATGGCGTAAGAACGGTATAGTACCGAACACCAGAAGGCGACAAGCACAGTTCGGCGAACTCGGCTTCTGCACTGCGGTATAGAAAAGGAACGGAACCCTTACTGTACTATTAACTTCCAAAACATCCTAATGGCTGACGAAAATCAAAACATGGCCCTCAGTCCGGGGCACCTCTTAAGTGAGGAGAGGGTGCTAAGAATCCCCCCGTCGTCGACTGTTAGAAACCATGGAAGCGATCAAAGAATAAAAATATTCAACTCTAAAATACGAATTGCGACCTGGAACGTGCGTAGTCAATATATGGCAGGCAAACTGGCAAATGTCGAAGCCGAGATGCGCAGATTAAGGATTGATATCCTGGGAATGAGCGAAGTCAGATGGCCTGGATCAGGTAAACGAACAACTAGTAACAATGTCATATACTACTCAGGAGGAACAGACACGTCTCATCAATATGGAACTGCCATACTTGTCAGCAAGGACATAGATAAATCGGTTATGGAGTTCATACCTTTCAATGATCGGGCTATGCTGTTGAAATTACAAACTACACACCGAACACTGAACGTAGTACAAATATATGCCCCAACAAACGACAAAAGTGACGCAGAAGTTGAGGACTTCTACTCAACACTGGAAGAGGCGATGAAACTCACGAAGAAAGGTGAAATAAATATGGTCATAGGAGATTTTAACGCGAAGATCGGTTCAGGAAAGGAAAATGATATTGTGGGACAGTATGGCCTGGGCATACGAAATACCAGAGGAGACAGACTTGTCCAGTTCTGTACGGAATCGGACCTTCTTATTGCTAATACATTCTTCAAACAACATCCTAGAAGACTATACACTTGGAAATCTCCCGCTGACAACAAAGATCGTATCACGAGGAATCAAATCGATTTTATACTTGTTGGACAAAACTTGAAGAAATATGTGCAAACGGTGAAAACATACCCTGGCGCAGACATTAATAGCGACCACAATCCTGTCGTTTAGGATTTCCACATGAAACGGCTCAAGAGGGTCGGTAGGACGCAGCAAATCCCTAGAATCAACACCAGAAAACTGCGGATACCAAATATACGTACTCAAATAAGTTCCAAGATCGAATGCGAAATGACAAAAATCCAAAATCAAGAACAATTAGATATAGAGGAAACCTGGAACATGATAAAAACATCCATAACTCAGATTCAGGACAATGACATTGGCTATATTGTGAATAATTCGAAAAAAGAATGGATGACTGCTGAAATCTTGGAACTCATGAATGAGAGGAGAACCCATAAGGCAAATCCAATATTATATGCTGAATTGAGTAGAAGGATTAGAAGAAAGTGTAGAGATGCAAAGGAACAATGGATGTCTGAGAAATGCAGTGAAATCGAGACGCTTCAGGAAAAACATGACACCTTCATCCTACACAAGAAGGTAAAAGAAATGGCAAACCGTAATAAGAAACGTCCCACAGCTATCTCACGGGACCAAAATAATGACATCGTCTTGAGGGTGGAGAATAAACTCCAAAGATGGAGAGAATACGTGGATGAATTATTCAATGACAGCAGACCGTATACTCCACCAGCAGCAGATCAACTTATGAACGAAAAAGGCCTTGAAATCACAAAAGATGAAATAATTCACGCAGTAAAATCTCAAAAAGATGGTAAAGCAACTGGTCCAGACAATATTAATGCCGAAGTTATAAAACTTATAGTCGATCAGGATGGAAAGGGTTTGCAGCTACTGGTGTCGTTATTCAATGCAATCCACCGTACGGGGAATATCCCAGCAGATTGGCTGCGCTCGACATTTATTACCCTTCCGAAGAAAATCCACGCCTCGAATTGTGACGAATACCGCATGATAAGCCTGATGTCCCATGTTCTGAAAATATTCCTCAGAATAATTCACACCAGAATTTACAAAAAATGCGAATATCAAATAGACGAAACTCAGTTTGGATTCCGCAGTGGCCTAGGTACACGTGAGGCACTATTCGGATTAAATGTGCTCACTCAGCGATGTAGAGACATGAATGTAAATGTAATCGCTTGTTTTATAGATTATAGAAAAGCCTTTGACTGCATCAATCACCAAAAACTAATAGAAATCCTCAAAACAACTGGTATAGATGAAGAAGAAATCCGATTAATTACAAATCTCTACTGGGAACAAAACGCAGTAGTTAGAATTGAGGGAACATATTCAGATGCAATCAAGATTAGGAGAGGTGTGAGGCAGGGTTGCGTGTTATCACCGCTCTTATTCAACATCTACTCAGAAGCTATCTTCAGAGAAGCTCTGGAGGGGACTGAATGTGGAGTTAAGGTTAACGGGAGATTGATTATTAATATCAGATATGCCGACGACACAGTTGTGCTGGCCGAGAATGAGCAGGACCTGCAGAGACTATTGGGTCAAATAGTCCGACATAGTGAACACTATGGTCTCCTCATTAACACCACAAAAACTAAGATTATGGCATTCACCAAAAAACCTGTTCAGGCACATCTGGTTATTGACGGTGAACCGGTGGAACAAGTATCTACATACAGGTATCTGGGGAGTGTGGTGAATGATCAATGCGACCCGAAGAGAGAAATTAGAAGCCGCATGGAACAGGCTAGAAAGACATTTATAAGTACGAAAAAATTTTTCGTAAGGTCAAATCTGAGTCTAGAGCTCCGGGTGCGCATGGTCAGGTGTAACATTTTCTCGGTTCTCCTGTACGGATGCGAGAGTTGGACTCTCGACACATCATTAGAAAGGAAAATAGACGCCTTTGAAATGTATTTCTACCGCCGCATATTAAGAATATCATGGGTCCAAAGAATTACAAATGTAGAAGTTCTTAATCGAATGAGTAAGCAAAAAGAACTCATGCTTACCATCAAGGAAAGAAAAACACGCTATATAGGACACATAATGAGGGGTGAAAAACACGAACTCCTTCGACTGATTATAGAAGGTAGAATCCAGGGCAAGAGATCTATCGGCAGGCGCCAGAATTCCTGGCTAGAAGTCATTCGTAGATGGTTTGATTGTTCATCGATTGATATATTCCGCATGGCTGTATCTAGAACGACGTTAGCTATTTGGATCGCCAACCTTCGAAAGGAGACGGCGTCATAAGAAGAAGATACTGTTTTTGAAAAAATAAATCATATCAATATCGGTTAATAGCTCCAATTTTACATCTGTTTTGCGTAGCATTGCATCTCAACTTAAACCTGGAGCAGTATAATATTGAGTTGGATCCAAATTGTAGATATCTAGAGAAACATTTCGAAATGCTTCAAAAAAATCAGTTAGTATGAGAACATCTGATAATAAGTACACTTTAGTATAATCCATCATATTTTCACAATTGAATAATTTCCAAATATTCTCTGCTCTTGCATAATCTTCAACACTGATAGGTTCATTCCTGAAGGTGTCATAAAAATCATCGACACTGGGAAGTTTGGTTTCGAATAATTTTTCCATCGAATTCACATAAGAATAAGGGTAAACACCCTTTTTTCAAATTTCATTAAATTGTGTTGTATCATTAAAATATTTTTTAATTTCAATGCATTGAGATGGTTCCAAACTTTCCCCCAACTTTTCCAACGAAGAATTTGCAAAGCGAAATGAATCTAGAAATCTAAGTTTCATATAAATATTTTTTTCTTTCTTATTTACAATTTTTCTATCAACTAAAATTGATTTGGAAAAGGAAATATACTTTTGTTTGGTTTGAGCGATACATTCAATTGCACTATTTTCATCACAAAGCATTTTAATATACATGTGAAGATCATAATTCAAGTTATGAAAAAATATTGGAATAAAGTTTGGGATTTGATAATTCAAATTACATGTATTTGCATGTGCAGCACCTCTAAACTTTCCCGTCAAATGACAATGATCTCTAGCTTTTACTTCCTCAGGTTTAAAAAATTCTTTACAGATGTGACAAATCACACTATTTTCGAAAGCAAGCTCTTCTTCTATAGATAAATTCATTGGTATAATATTTTTTGAGTAATCATTGTAAATTCTATGAACATGATTTTCTATACGTTTACAAAATTCTGCAGCTGCATCAATACCAAAATACGAATCTAGTATGGATAAAGAATCATCATAAGAACATTTGATAAAGTATGCGAAAGCGTATGGTTCATGCTTAAAAGTATCTATAGTATATGACTGTAGATTATTTTCAGGCTGATTATAATCCGAAGGTTTTAAGAAACATTCAAAGTCTGCATAGATTACAAATGGAATTTTCAACTGCTTTTGATAGTTTTCAAACTGAACAACATTTTCAGGAATATTCTTACCAAACTTATTAGTTTTAACATTTTGCTAGGGAGTTTTGTTACTATATGATCACATCCATTTTTTTCATGAAAATCAAGTTGTTTGTGAGGTAAAACATATTAAACATCCATCACAAAAATATTTTGAAAAATTTGATTTGTTAATTTGAAAGAATAATAATCGTGACATATTTTTTATCCAACAATAATGACTATTTTTTCCATTAGTTATCAAAAGTAGATTTACATGTTTTGATTTTTTGTGGTTAGTATAATGGAGCGGTCCGACTACTTCATATTTTGATTCACCATTGTTGTACAAAGTTTCCAATCCATAAACATTGATTGAGATATCATTTTGACTTTCAAACTTTGAAATATCTTTTAACTTCACAGGAAATTCTATACCATCGAAATTGAATTTATTAAAAAATTTATCTTATGATGATGTTTTCTCAACATTATTGACAGCTGGAAAGATTGCACTAATCACACTCCATACAAAACAATATCCATCACTATTTCGAACATAAATAATTGCTTTTTTGTTAGTTATTGCCTTGGAAAGTGGAATGTAAGAAGAAGCTCTGGTAACATTATACTTATTAACGTTTACTTCCAAATGCATGATTTTTAACAACACCCAACCTGATCCATTTTCAGCAAATATTGAAACCTTTTCTTTTATTATTTCACAAAACTGCTCAAAAATTTTATTTAAATTACTTGATAAGCAAATTACTATATTTTGTGTATTAAATGATTTGATTTCTTCCATTTCCTTGGATTGAAGTAGGAATTTAGCGAATAATTCTAAATTTTTTTTAAGAGAATTATTACTAGTTGTCTAGATTAACCAAATTGATCACTTTCGGCTTTACATCATCAAAAAATCCATCTAATATTACAAAATTCTTGGTTGGAGACAACATATATGTTTTAATTCTGTTTTTAAATGCAGAATACACAACTATCACATCTTTGAAATTTTTTTTTATTACCACATCTTTATGTATTTTTGAACGTAAATGTCCACTTAATTTCTTTTCTTGGAACCACATATCACAATCATTACACCGTTTTAGAAACAGCTTATTAATTTTGGAGGTGTTATCACTTTTGCACTTTTATGAAGAAGAAGTATACATCACTGATCTTTCACTTTTTCTCTTCGTTGCCATGGAGTCTGAATTCGATTGTTGACAACTAAGGGAAGATTTTTGTGACGATACATATTTGTTTTGTGATTAAACGTTTTATCGCAGCTACTACATTTAAACATTTTCACAAAGCTTAAGAATTGATTGATACAACCTGCTTCGTGCTAATCAACAATGTTACTGATCATAGAATACTGATCATAAAATACTGAGATAATAGGTCTATAATGATGCTGAAGAGAGCGAAGAGATCTCACAACTGCTTTTTTTTTTTTAATATAACTAGTTTTCAGATTGGTTAGCGTATATATTGGAATATAAGAGTGGGTTCATAATCATTGTAGAACAAATTTTACAGTAAAACATCTGTGACGTCAGTGAAAATCCCAGTGCTGATGTTCAAGGTATAAAAGATGTATTAAACTATTTTCTACATTTCCAAAAAGAGGCAGATACTATCATGGATACAATGAGTCCATTGTATGTGTTCCCATCACCTTCATCATCCGAATCGGAGTTTCAACCTGCTCAAACATTTTTGATTCCGTTCAACCAACCTTCAGAATCATCATTGGAGGATGAAATACCAGAAGAAGCAGTGAATGCAGCCATGGACAAAGAAATGTGTATTGAAGAAATTGATCAATTATCCTCTCGAGTAAAATCAAAATTGAAGAAGTTTGAAGAGGGGGTTCGTGACTGTCAAAAATTGTTGAATTTGTCAGACGAAAGAAAGGAGATTGTATTAAAAGAGTATTTGTTAAAAACTAAACAAAGTAGTTTAGTGAGATTGATTTTTGAATAATACTTGTGATAAAATTTGAATTATTGGTTCCACTTTTCTTTGATATAAAACTGAATAAATAGTAAGTATAATCACAAAATTTATTAATCAAAGCTGATCCTTCATGAGTATAAAATGCTTGTTCATTCTTCACCAAAGTGTTCTCCGCATGACTAGCCGGAAAACCCGGCAAGTCAGGCCCCTAGTGTTGGTGAAAACCAACGCTAGGCGGATCTTTGAGATCAAAGAGCTGCTCGGTGTTGATGTCAAAGTAGAACACAAAAAGAAGTCACCGGAACCACGGCATTGTTTCCGGTGCCAGCGATGGGGTCACACCCAAAGCAGGTGACGTCATGCACATCGCTGCGTCAAGTGTGCCGGTGCACACAGCAGAGACTGCACGCTCGAGAGACTCGCTAGCGGTGAACGCAACGCGAGCTGCGGGGTGAAAGGCCACCCCGCAAGCTGGCGTGGCTGCCCATCGTCTATGGGCAGATCGAACCCCAAAAAAGGGGAAGAGAAGACAAAAGCATACGCTTTTTGGTCAAAGAGAGCCCAAGCTGCGTTTAAGTCTCGCGTCGACGCAGAAGTCAAGAAAATAGTGCAAGCCTTCAAGGATGCACAAAACAACTAGACAGCGGTCTAGAATTCACCGCAGCGAGAGCGGAGTTAGGACAAACGCGTCGCAACCGTGTATTCACCTCTGGTAGTGGCTCCAGATTTTTACCCCTTTTTATTTTATTTTCTTTTCTTTTTCGTAACCACTAGTGCGGAGACACACGGGTAGGACGAGTTTTGCCGCAATCCTACCCTGTGACCAAGAGGCCTTCGGAAGGTAACCCGGTACCAAAGAGCTAAAAATTAAGTGAGAGATTGGGACACTAAAGGGCTTATCCCTGACGTCCTAATGCGTGGGTGGAGTTTAGTGGGCGAACCCCACACTACCCTATGGTCTCGGATCATAGGGTGTCTGGTTTCAGATTCTCCACCCTTGGGCCGGATCCCATGAAAAAAAAAAAAAAAAAAAAGTCGAAATATAACTGCCACAAAGAGCTCTTTCTAATATAGACATAATAAAATTTGTTAAAGTGTTGAAAATTCCGCATTTCAGAGAAGTTTTTATGCGAGATAATCTTCCTAAAAAATGTTTAATAAATGAGTGTGGTATATTAAATCTAGACAGTATGAAAAATCGAGGAACACATTGGACTGCATATATCAAAAAAGAAAATAAAGTTTTATACTTTGATAGTTATGGAAACCTGAAACCTCCTACTGAACTTGTAACATATTTGAATACGTGCGGAAAAGTACACATTTGGTATTCTTATGAAGCTATACAAAAATATAATACAAACAATTGTGGACAATTGGCGATATCCTTCCTATATAATAATATGATCTAATTAAAAATATGATAGTATAAGAATTGCCTGTGTCGTGACTACAACAATTACAATAACAGGAAATAATTCTGTTTTATCGGCGGATTTTAATCCTTCAATATTTTTAGATGATAATAAAGAATACTTTTTGGGGCTTGCAGACTTTGAAACATTTATGAGTATTCCTAACATACAACCAGGTCTTGATAAAATTTATATTGAAGATAAAGTCATAACAATCCCTGAAGGATCCTATGAATTGGCTGATATTGAAAAATATATAAAAAATGTAATTGGTGATATTTTTGAGGAAAAAGTTGAATTTAAGTTGAAAGCAAATACCAATACATTAAAGTGTCATCTTTATTGTACAAAAGACATTGATTTTACTCACAAGGATTACATAGCCAAATTATTGGGTTTTAAAAATCAAAAGATATCTTCCAAAACGCTAAGTCTGTCGGATGAAGTTGTGAATATTTGTGAAGTAAATGCGATTTGTATCGATTGTAACATTTGTGTTGGATCATACAACAAATGGTACATATTATTCATCAGTTTTTTCCCATCGTTTCATCTGGGTATAAAATAGTAGAGTCACCATTACCAATACTTTATTTCCCCATCAGCGTCAAAGCAATCAAACACATTACCGTTAAAATACTTGATCAAGACGGAGATTTGATCAATTTCCAAAACAAAACCATCACTATCCGATTACATTTGAAATATTAAAAACATATAAGCATGGTAATTAAATATGATTATCATCCTCGTTCAATACCTTATACAGGGTGTTTCCTAAAGATTCGTAAAAAATTCGTTGTGTGATTCCAATTTCTTTTAACCTTTAACCCCGCCAGTATGGTACGCCCCTGATTAAAATTTTGAAATTCTGAGCTCAAATTCTCATTCAGCATTAAAAGTTTGTATGATGTACCAAATTTCATGATTTTTGTATGTAAGGTTTCGGAAATATTGAGGAAAAACCGTCTTCGGGGTGCCCTATTTAAAGGGGCGTAGCTCCCTTAGGAAGCATTTTTCGGCAAATGTTTATAGGAACTTTTTTTCATGAAAATACCCCAGGAATCACACAACGAATTTTTTACCAATCTTTAGGAAACACCCTGTATAAAAGAGAATAATTCATCAAATCAAACTAGTTCAAAACAAAACTTTAGCAAGTAACCATTGGAAAATCGAAGATTTCTACTCTCTCTAGGATTTGAACTATTGAAATAATGAATATACTGAATGGTAATGAAAAATTGTATATAGACAATTCAATCATAAGCTCTGGATTGCATTCATACCAACCATTCGTCTGTTCAAAATTTGAATACAACGATGAAATTCGAATACCTGTTCAAGAATTGGATATCTACACTTTACCTTCGGAAAGTCATCTTTATATTGAAGGTCGATTAGCAAATGATGAGGAAGCCTACACAAAAAGATTGCGATTTATCAACAATGGGATTGCATATCTGTTCAGAGAAATCCGTTATGAACTCAATGGAGTTACTATTGATTCCGTGAGAAATGTCGGATTGGCTTCAACGTTGAAAGGATATCTCTCATATAACACTAATGAAAGTTTAAAGCTACAAAATGCTGGTTGTTTTCCAAACAGAGAAGATAAAGAAAAAATATTAGTGGATGATTCAGGAAAATTTAATGTATCTATACCTTTAAAAATGTTAATGGGGTTTTTCGAAGACTATAAGAAAATTATTTTGAATATGAAGCAAGAATTAGTTTTGATTAGAGCAAGTAATGACTTGGATGCTGTAATATTTATTGATGATGTTCAACCTCCAATAACTAAAGTGGAAAATCCGAAGATCAACTTGGATGAAATTTATTGGAAAATACCACATATTCAAGTCGATATATCGCAAAAACTAAGTTTAACAAACATTCTTGAAACAAATAAAGATCTATTGATTGGATTTCGTCGTTGGGAAATTGTGGAATATTCTTCATTGCCTGAAGCATCTCGTCATACATGGCCTGTGAAAACCAGTAGCAAACTTGAAGCACCTCGTCATATAATTATTGGTTTTCAAGAGAATAGAAAAGGAATGGTTACAAAAGATATGAGTCAATTTGTCAAAATTGATTTAACAAATATCAGAGTATTTTTAAATTCTGAAAGATATCCATATCATGATCTATATTTAAATTTCAAAGAGAACAAATTTTCGGCACTTTATGAAATGTTTGCAAACTTTAAAAAATCCTACTATGATTTAAAAAATGAACCAATTTTCAGCCCCATAGAATTTAAAAACAAATGTCCAATCACACACATTGATTGCTCCCATCAGAAAAAAACACTTCAAACTGGAACTGTTGTTATGAGAGTAGAATTCGAAACAAATTCCAACACAACGAAAGATACATCAGTATACTGTCTTATTTTACATGATAAAGTATTTAGCTATAATCCATTAACAAAAATAGTGAAGCAGTTATAATGCGCATGCTTTCTGAAACAATATAAAAACTATCTCTATCTGAAAAAGTGAATCAGTATGTCCTCAGAATTGGAGCTTCGTTTGTCAAATTATTTGAAAAAATTGGAAGAATTAAAAAGACTTATTCAACTTTATAGTGATAAAAAACAAATGCTGAATAAATTTTCAAAACTAAAAATATGAATTTACTAGTTTTGGATGTGCAAGGGTTTATGATTGAAAACAGCAAATTTATACCAAAAGAAATGACAGCCTATGATGGAACTAAAATATGTCATTACATATTTAAACCTCCCTTTCCCATCAAATATTTATGTCCTGAACTATATAAACAAGCAAATTGGTTAATGAAGAATCATCATGGTATTTTGTGGAATGAAGGATTCACTCAAATGCATAAGTTTTCCGACTTTGTAAAAAATATAACGCAGAATGTGGATCATGTTTACGTGAAAGGAAAAGGAAAAGCTCAGTTTATTAGGAAATATTCACTCAAACCAGTAATAGAACTTGATGAAAATCCTGCTTTACCTATGAAAGAACCACATTGCTTTCACCATTCCTTGTCACCATCAATGTGTGCACTTACTAATGTTTTTTATTTATACAAACATTGTTTAATTACTGAATAAAACACAAAGATTTTTTTTTATGATTTTTTCTTTAATTTCAATTCAAATAGTTCTTTATATATATTTACAGTAATAAATTTCTCCACATCTCCCAAAAAATTCATCAGTTGCATTTTCTCCATTGTGTGAAGAAAGCTTCTTATGTCTAATGTCTCCAAGTACAAATCACATGCTTCACCTGCTTTTCGGTATCGTTTTATCAGTTTCTGACACTCTTCTTCAGAATACCATTTCCCCATCCCATAGTTAGCTTCATGTATAACGTCAAACTCCAAATCCCTGAATGTTTTGGACAGCTTTTCAACTTCAGAAATTATATGTTTTTCAAGTATATAGTATGACATGTTGAATGTATTGTGGTTGGATGAATTGATCATATTAACCTGTATGTATGAGAATAAATACAGAATTTGAAAATGTGGTGGGGATAACTTTTCATTTTTTTTATTCAAAACCATATGTCAGTACGATAACATTTTTATTCATTTTTTTTTGCATGCAAATGTGAAATTGTTAGGTCGATTTTGCAAATTTTTTTTTACCAAAATGTATTAGGGAGAATAATGATATGATTTATAAAAAAAAATGTACACTGATGTCACTATATATACATGCAATCATTTATTTTCAATGCAGCTGTTTACAAATGAAGTACAAGCATATTCTTCTACATCTTCTAAAATACAATCAGAATAAAAATTCATCAATTCCAATGCACAGCAAACATTGAAACTATTCGGATTATCAAACGGTGAAATCATACCATATATAGTTTTAATAATATCAATAGGTAGCAATGCTAGTCTATTTATTATACTATAGTAATATGTCGCAAAATCTTGATTTTTCAATAAATCAAAACGATATTTTATTAAATTTACTAAATTGATTAGTTCGGTGAAAGACTCGCCAGCCAGAAACAGTTCATTGCCTCCTTCTTGAGATATCTTGATGAGCCTCACACCATTGATGGCTTCGAAGTTAATCTTGTAGCCATCACCTTGAAACGGCTGCCAACCAGTCTTGTTTGAATACAGAAAACTCAACATAATGCCTTGACTTTTTAGAAAAGACACCCATTGATTCTCATTCATAATTATATGTTGATTACTTCTTGCTTGTCCCAGTTTAATTACAGTCTCATAATTTTTTTGTAAAGAGAAACCAAGACCGATCCATTTTGATTTAGACTTCGTTAAAAAGTATCTGGTCTCACTAATTAGAACACCATCCCTTTTGGAACTGTCAACTTGTACTGATGTATTCATGTTGTACTTTCACTGTTCACTTTCACTTCAACGTTAAATCTTTTGATCAACTCGAACACTGAGTAGGTATGTGAGGGATCATATATATACAGTTTTGGAAAATTGTGGGGTTGGTATTGGGGGGGTCTCAATGATCTCTTTTTAAGCCAGAATGCCCGGATCACTAAGAGTGGGGTAGGAGTGGGGGGATCTCAATGATCTCTTTTTAAGCCAGAATTCCCGGATCACTAATAGTGGGGTTGGGAGTGGGGGAATCTCAATGATCTCTTTTTAAGCCAGAACTCCTAAAAACTAACTACTGCGGTAATTCATATTCGGGAAAAGCAAGAGAAATAAAATTAAGCGCAATAAAACAATTTGATTAGCAAAGATTTTTTTTTAAACAAAAGTTATTTAAACAGGGGGCTCCTTCCCAATAAACCAATCATTTGTCTTGATTTTTTTTGTATAATTTTGTGTTAGAAGAAACGTATAAATTGAGCTAGGGCTATCAACATCCTTTTTGTGGTTGAGACAGTTACTGCAATCACTGATGTAGCACATTTCAAGAAATCTTCTCTTGAAGTTATTTTTTTTTGTGGTCAACACTACAGCGTCATTGTAATCAACTATGTGATCATGTTAGTTAACGTATGAACTGAGGCTAGTCACAGTTGGTTTGAGTCTACATTCACTTTTGTGTAGAGCTAATCGTTTGGACAATTTTTGTGATGTCTGTCCTTATATATGTGATCACATTCGCATTTTATGCCATAGACTACATCAGACTTATTGAGAGCAACTGTACGATCCTTCAAAATGGTGTAAAACTTATCAACCTTTCTCAAATTATACTGTGCAATTTTTATATTTGAATCTTTGAACAAACTGATCAGAGAATTAGAAAGGCTCTGAAAATACTGAATTTTTCCAAATTTCACGTCTTCAACCAAATCCACATTTTGTCTGACATTATTAGATCGTTGATTATTACCATGTTAAGATCTCCTGATAATTGGTTCAGGATAATTATTTTTTAATAGGATTTCCTCCAAAATCTTGACGTTCTTATCTATAAATGTAGGGAGACAAATTTTTGTTATTCTATTTTTCAAGGCCATAATGGTATTAAGTTTTTATTATATTGGATGATAAGACTGGAAGGGGATAAATTTCCCTGGGCTGGACTTTTTTCTATACCAATCCAACATAACTACATTCTGATCGGATCTAACAACTCTAGTGTTCAAAAAGGGGACAAATTGGTCTGATTCCTCCCCTACTGCAAACCTAAGTTTATAATTAAATGAATTATGTGCTCTGTATTTTATCGTTAGGGAGAGCTAGTGAAAGGTCATCTACGTATTGATATATGAAAGGAAAAGTGAAGTTAACTTCATCAATTATAAGATAGCGGAGTTTATTTATGACTATCTCAGCCAAAATTGGCAAGGTGGCCCCACCCATAGGTAGTCCAACTTGTTGTTTGTAAAAAATGTCATTAAAAGAGAAATAAGTATTATTATAGAGAAAGGAGATAATTTCTTTGAAGATGTTAAGTGGAAAATTACAATTGTTTTCGATCAGATCAAAATGCTCATCAATTATGCTCAAAATTAAATCAAGTGGGATGTAAGTGATTAGAGATTAGACCAAAAGAAACCAACACAAAATTGTCAGGCAGTTGAAATTTATAAATTTTTTCGGCAAACTCAAATGTGTCTTTTATCCAGAATTTATTGAAAGTACTGAAATATATATCCAATATGCCGGAAATAAATTTGGCTAAAGGTTGTGTAGAAGCTCCATTGCATGAAACAATAGGTCTAAGAGGTACCCTCTCTTCATGCACTTTTGGTAATCCATGGTACTAATGACAAACACCATTATACGTAGTAAGTGACTTAGCCAATGCAGGCTCTATCAGTTGACTATTTTTGAGTTTACCAATCAACCTGTTGAAACTAGTTTCTACCTTAGAAGTAGAATCCTTATTAATCTTTGTGTTAGTCGTCTCATCATTCAATAACTCAAACGACTTCTCTAGATAAGATGTCTTATTCATAGCAACTGTTACGTTACCTTTATCAGATCTCGTAATAATCAAATCTGGGTTATTTTTCAAAAAAATGGACGTTTGTTTTTGAATATCAGCACAAGGTGATGCTACATTATTCCTTGCATGTATGAAGTTTGTAATGGTATTAGTAGCTCTAGATCTAATCCAGTCTTGTTTGTCTTGTGGGACAGCTTGTATCAAAAGTTCGATTTCTGACAATAAATTATAAATGTTGATTGATGTCTTTAACTGAAATTGGTAAAATGAATTTAGGTCCAAGAGCTAAAAAACCTTTAGTCTTATCAGGAATCACTATATCTGATACATTATTAAACCATTTGACGTTGTCAGTACAAAAAGGGTTATGTTGATCTGCTACTGATTTATAAATTTTGTTGATATTGTTCCTCTTGGTTTGGTTAAATAAGAATTGGAATCACGTCATTCACATCGTTTTCCTAAAATTGACTTAACTGCATGACAATATACAATAGTTACAATATTTTATAGAACAACATTGGAGATTGCACTACCTAATGACTTATTATGCGAGACAAGATGTGTTATTGGCGGTAATTTATATTTAAGCGATGTTCCAAATGTTAATTCTCGTACTTTCACCTCATGGCCACTTCGTAAAGAACAAGAATCTACTAGACTGCATCCTCACTCTAGTTCTCTATATATATATAAGTAACTGCGTAGTTATACTATGAGGTACTGTCCTTCAGCTATATATATATATATATACATATATGTTAGAGTACGGAATTATCCTTCCCTTATCAGCATATAGCGCGTTATTGAATCAACTCGAAGGAATCCCTCTACCTGCTTTTTATGGACTTTCGCAAGAAAGGGTACGGCTACAGTTATTCTTAGAACAGTAGGCAGTCGACATTTGTCACTCGAATGGAAAGGTCGTGGAATTGTAGTGAATTAACGAATAAAGTAGTGGATATTGGATTAAAGTGCTGTTCGATTTCATGAACGATTTGATTGGATAACATCAGAAGTGGGATCTGCATGAGCATTTTTTTTTCTATTTCGTTTGGTTGTCTCATTGACTATTTGATTGTGACGGAATTATCAGAAAACAAACAATAGTTCCGGTGTTTTGGAGATTGTGGACGCTTTTCAACAAACTAATTAAAATGAGAAAATCGGACAAAGTGAGTGACCCCGATGCTGGTGATACAGGTGGGACAGACGCTGGGGGGACCTCAGCAATGGAATCTACAATACCGGCCATGCAAGCCACATTACAAAGCTTGATTGGCAGAAATGGCAGCATCCAAAACTAGTTCTCAAACACGTACTAGTTCATCTGGGATACAACTCACAAGTCCTGAAACTATAAGAATACCTGAGGTAAGGGAAACATTGAGCTTTAATTTTTCTTCTTTCGATCTAAACGAAAGCAACTATCCGGCTCTCGAATGGCTAAAAGAAGTAAATCGAGTCAGAATAAAGTACAACGTAGATGATTGTTTAGCTATATTAAAAGCAGGTGAAGCTTTACGGGGAGAAGGACGTCGATTTTATGAGGGGTGGGCACCTTTGACGAGAAATTGGGCTGTATTTGAGGATGATTTATTGTGTGCTTTTCCTGATCACGAATCATGGGGAATGAAATTTACACGTGCTTATTTAATTGAGTGTTCACATTTTGATACGTTGAGTGAATATGCTCGAAATAAAATTAGAGAACTTTATCGTTTTCATGATGAGTTGCCTTGGGAAAAAAATACTGTCCATTGTGATTGAAGGTATTAATAATAGCTCCATTTCCGAAAGTGTACGACAACAAAATCCTTCTAATCATAAAGAACTTATGTGGATATTGAGACGCCACGAAGCTATCAAACGTCGTAGAATTCAGCCGTCAAACCAGGACGTTGAAAACGTTACTCTTTCTAAGCGCAGTCGTGTTGACGATAGATTTGCTGGGAAATGTTATCATTGCGGAAAAACCGAACATGAAAAACATGAATGTCAAATGTCATTACGGAAATCTGCGACTAATGAGGAGAAACGGACAGTTGAACGCAATTTTTGCAAAAGAATAGGACATGACGAGAACAAGTTCTGGAAGAAAAATGGTAAACCAAAAATACTGTGTTCCAACATTCACCGATGTGCAATAATGCTATCGTTCCCTATGAGGGCAACATTCAGTCCTTGTCCTTCATGGTGGATAGTGGAGCCGATATGTCAATCATTTATTTCTCAATCGTCGATCGAGTAAATGGCGTTATAATTCCAGAGTCTTTAACCCTTGCTGGGCTTGGTAACGATGCTGCTGTTCATGTTTTGGGAAAATGTACATTGCTAGTGACCCTTCAGGAGGTAACCCTCGAGATAGAGTTTGTTATTGTTCCCGATGGCAATATTCCAAGAGTTGATGCTTTGATAGGATGGGACGTAATCAGTCGACCAGGCTCAGAAGTAGTCAGACGAAATCATGGCATTGATCTCCGTTTGAAAGCGCCTGTCGCAACGAGAGTATGCTCTTTTCTAAAAATCGAAATGTCAGGATTGGACGAGCGGCAGCAAAAAATATTGGATAACATTCTGAAGACTGCACATACCACATACTCATCAGTTGCTGTAACTACTGGACGATTACAAATAAAATTAACCGATGATATTCTTGTTGTTTTTCGACCACGTCGGCTGGCTTTTGCCGAACGAGTTCAAGTCAAGAAAATAATCAAAGAATTATTGGAAGATGGTATTATAAGAGGAAGTTCTTCACCCTACACCAGTGCGATTGTTCTGGTGGAGAAAAAGAATAGCACATTACGACTATGTTGTGATTATAGAGCCGTCAACCAAAAAACTGTAAAGGACCGATTTCCACTACCTAATATCCATGACCAACTGGATGCATTGGGAAAGGCAAAGTATTTCACAATGTTAGACATGAAATCGGGTTTCCACCAAATAGAAGTTGAGGAGGATTCTAAGAAGTTTACTGCATTCGTGACCCCGGATGGTCATTATGAATATAATCGTATGCCATTCGAGCTTGCGAACGCACCCGCTTGCTCTCAGCGAGCAATCAATATGTGTATTTTTCGCAAAGGAAACGGAATATTTGGGTACTTTGGTGGAAAATGGTCTCATCAAGCCTAGTCCTCGGAAAGTTGAAGCCCTGACCCGAATTTTTCCTCCAGCGGATGTGAAAGGCGTCCGACAATTTATGGGCCTCGCCGGTTACTTCAGAAAATTTGTTAAGGGATTTTCTTTGATAACTGCTCCCATTACTCAGTTGTTACGAAAAGGCGTCGTATTCAAGTGGACGGAAGAACATGAAAATATTCGAACTAATCAATACATTTTTATTTTTTTGGTGAAAGATTGAGAGAGTAGGAAAGTATAAATAGAACTTAATCCTTCTACATCCTTTTTATGATTGAGACAGTTACCACAATTTGTGATGTAACACATTTCTAGAAACCTTCTTTTGAAGTTACTGTGTTCGGTGGTGAAAATTACAGGTTCTGTGAACTCTGCTCTGTGATGTTGTTGGTTTACGTGTATGCTCAAACTGGTGGAATTGGGTTTGAGCCTGCAATCACTTTTATGTAACGCCAGTCGTTTGGACAGTTTTTGCGAAGTTTGTCTTATGAAGACCTTGTCACATTGACATTTAATGCCATATATCACATCAGATTTATTGTTAGCAACTGTACGATCTTTCGGGTTTGAGTAGAAGGAATTAAGTTTTTTCAGATTATATTTAGCAATTTTTAAATTAAATTCTTTGAATAAACCAATGAGTGGATAAGAAAGTCCTTGGATGTATTGTATTTTTCCATATTTAACTTCAACTCCAGGATCCATATTCTGAACATTACAATCGACATAGATGTGAGTTGCCCTTCTCAGAGCTCTTTGAATTAAAGATTTAGGAAAGCTATTTTTAATCAATATCTCTTCCAATAATAACAAGTTTTTTTCAATAAATGAGGGGTGACAGATCTTAACAATTCTATTTTTGAAAGCGTGTATAGTGTTGAGTTTTTGTTTCATCGGGTGGTATGATTGAAAAGGAATGTATCTTTCAGAACCAGATTTCTTTCTACATGACAATATTCTGTTCGGACCTCACTACCCTTGTATCTAAGAAGGGAGCTGACCGTTCAGATTCTTCTTCAACAGTGAACTGAAGTACAGTTGGTTATCCGAGTGCGCTGTGATAAAAATAGAGCGAAATGTAATATTTGTATCTGTGAAATTTCTGTCAGCCACGTTGGCGAAAATTATATCAAAAAACATTTGAAAAGTGCAACGTTTATTTGATTATACTGATAAAAAAGCTCAAATTACAGAATATAAAAATCACCCCATATTCAGCAGATTCAGCTCTGACATGAAAATTTCAGTGATTGAAACACCATTATAATTGTTTTATAGAATGGTGAATGCGACAGGCTCGGCAAATTTTTTCCCTGCGGCGCTATCTTCTACACTCTACATGTCCTGATTTTTGAAACCTCCCCAGAGAATATTTCTCGGTGCGCCACTGACTCAACCTCTAGCTAAATTTATTTCTGGTATTCTGGACAAATCTTTTTGTAAATTTAACCGGTTCAGAATCAAGTTAACTTTTGAGTTTACGAATGAAATTAATGGTTTTGGATCACCACATGACTTTGTTCTGGTTTCGTTTGATGTTGTTTCCCTATTCACTAACATTCCGCTGGATCTTTTAACAAAAATTCTAGATGAACATTTTGTCATAAAAAATAACTGTACCATCCCTAAAAGCAAATTTCTTGAGATCATCACTTACCTATACGACAATACTTATTTTTTGTTTAATAACACCTTCTATAAACAACCAGTAGGTGTACCAATGGGTGGTGCGTGTTCTCGTATTTTAGCAGAAATTGTCATAAATAAATTACTGTATTATATCACAGAACAGGTCAATTTTCAATTTCCTTTTATATTCCAGTACGTTGACGATCTTCTTTAGGCCCTTCCGGCAGACCAAGTTCAAACAACTCTAGATTTGTTCAACTCATTTAATAATAACCTTCAGTTCACTGTTGAAGAAAAATCTGAACGGTCAGTTCCCTTCTTAGATACAAGGGTAGTAAGGTCCGAACAGGATATTGTCATGGTCGATTGGTATAGAAAGAAATCTAGTTCTGGAAGATACATTCCTTTTCAATCATACCACCCGATGAAACAAAATTTCAACACTATCCATGCTTCAAAAAATAGAATTGTTAAGATCTGTCACCCCTCATTTATTGAAAAAAACTTGTTATTATTGGAAGAGATATTGATTAAAAATAGCTATCCTAGATCTTTAATTCAAAGAGCTCTGAGAAGGGAAACTCACATCTATGTCGATTGTAATGTTCAGGATATGGATCCTGAAGTTGAAGTTAAATATGGAAAAATACAATACATCCAAGGACTTTCTTATTCACTCATTGGTTTATTCAAAGAATTTAATTTAAAAATTGCTGAATATAATCTAAAAAACCTTAATTCCTTCTACTCAAACCTGAAAGATCGTACAGTTGCTAACAATGAATCTGATGTGATATATGGCATTAACTGTCAATGTGACAAGGTCTACATAGGACACACTTCGCAAAAACTGTCCAAACGACTGGCGTTACATAAAAGTGATTGCAGGCTCAAACCCAATTCCACCAGTTTGAGCATACACGTAAACCAACAAGATCACAGAGCAGAGTTCACAGAACCTGTAATTTTCGCCACCGAGCACAGTAACTTCAAAAGAAGGTTCCTAGAAATGTGTTACATCACAAATTGTGGCTACTGTCTCAATCATAAAAAGTATGTGAAAGGATTATGTTCTATTTATACTTTCCCACTCTCTCAATCTTTCACTAAAAAAAATAAAAACTCCCGAATGCTATATCAGTAATAATAATGAATAATTAATAAATCTTATAATAAAATTGACTTTCTACTCCAAACAATTCAACATTTCTTCCAATTCTTTTCATGTTTTTTCTTTTTTATTGTTCAACATCAGGACTCATCTGCTTAACTATTGGAGGCAACACGACTACGTCATAGGATAATTGTACTACCTCCCACTATGTATGTTAAATCTGTACTATTTTGCCTTCCACATAAATTGTGAACCGAATGAACGGTCTACATATCAGTCTGCTTCCAAACACTGTGTTTTTTGCTTGTCTAGATTGAACATAAAAAGACTTCCTTTGTTAGAGTTTAGTACTATGGCGTCAAACCAAAGTGAACTGTTTTTGTCTATTTAACTACTAATTACCACTAACCTGTATACTCACCATGTATCTCTACCCTTCCACAAGGGCTAGGAGTAATGTGTAACAATCTGTAAGTTTTTTTAGATTCACTATTGCATTGTAGACTGATAACATGTTTCTTTGATTAGATTCGTCCTGATGAAGCTCTCAACTGTAGTATAACAACCCCGGGTCCGTTCAACAAAGTTGAATGAGGTAAGTTTGATCAAAAGAAGAGACACCTACGTTGTGATTTGCATTAAACTAGTTACCTCGAATGCGCCCGACAAAACAATAATTTGGGAAGTTTGAGTTTGAAGGTGGGATTTTCAAATTAAACACACATTTGTAAGAAACCCTACTTTATTGAAAATATGGTGAAAAAGTAGTGCCGTACTCAGCCTGGAATTCATGCGGGAAAAGATCACGGCAGAGAAACCCACAATCACAATTCTAAAAACCGAACCATGCTGTACAACTGCTTTGTATTTTTAATGCAATCAATAAAATACTCGTTTTCCGTATCGAAACTTGGAGTTCCACTCTCAAGCAAATATACAGGGTGTCAAAAACAGTGAATCTCTGAGGTCCCGTACGGGAGGCAACCCAGGCAATTTGAATCAATATCTCTAGATTGTTTGTTGAAAATACTGAGGTCCCGCACGGGAGGCAACCCAATTATAGTTGGTAAATTGAATCAATATTTCTAGATGATGGCTAGAAGATCGGTGGTTTTACTAGGATATTTACTCGTCAGGGTGATAAAATGTCAAATCTAGAGCCTATACATGAGGTCCCTTAACCACGAGAGGCAACTCAACTCTAGTAAATCAGTCCAGTCAATATAAAGCATGCATAAAGCATAAAGCAGCAATAATTGTAGTACCAAAAATTCCAGTACGGAAAGAGAGCAATTTCTTTGTCTTGATTTTAATTTAAATCGAAGTTGTTGACACAGCATTAAACAGTTTGATTGAATACAGTAAATGCAATTACGGAACAATAAATGAAAACCATCAGATCACTCAATAGCATAAACGGTTTAAAAAATAACAAATCTCCGGGTTGCGACGACATTACCACAGAAACACTAAAGAATATAAGTTCATCCATTATCCAGCCCTTAAAATACTTGATTAATAAAATTATATAAACAGGATATTTTCCCAACTGTTTAAAAAAAGGTCTTGTTATACCTGTGTTCAAAAAGGGAGAAGCAACTGATATGTCTAATTATAGGCCTATCACAATCATCTCAAGTATATCCAAAGTGGTTGAAAAAATAATAAAAACAAGACTGGTTAGTTTCATTGGGAAACACAAGTTGTTATCTAAAAAACAATTTGGATTCCGTGAACAAACCTCCATTGACGATGCTGTGGTTTATTTGAATTCAAAAATACATGAAAGTGTAGATGACAGCAAGTGCATTATTGCTGTTTTCTTGGACTTAACAAAGGCGTTTGATACAGTTGATCACTCTATTTTAATGGATGTCTTGGAGGAAAATGGTATTCGCGGAAAAGCTTTAGACTTGTTCAAATCTTACCTGCACGATAGATGCCAGATAGTGGATATTGAAGGAGTTCGTGGAGAATAGCGGAAGTTGACTTATGGTATTCCCCAGGGCACCGTACTTGGTCCGGTACTGTTCACCCTTTATATAAACAGTTTGCTTGAGTTGCGAAGTGAAGGACTTATCTTTTCATACGCTGATGATACAGTCATTATTTATGAGGGCAAAGACTGGAACGAAGTCCGAAGTATTGCTGAAAACGATTTGAAATGGTTGAAACTACGGTTTGATGAAATGTCACTCACCATAAATTTTAATAAAACTACGTTTGTGCCTTTTAGCTGTAACCAATGTAATGTACCAGATTATGAATCATTAAACATCGAAAATGGAAAAACTCCTATAGAGATTGAACGGTCAAACTATGTTAGATACTTAGGACTCGTCATCTTAAGTGGGATTATCACATAAAAAATGTAACAAAAAAATTAAGACAGATTCTATTCCGATTCCGACAATTGAAAAAAATCCTAGACATTCCGGAACTAATCAAAATCTACCATGCATTAGTTGAATCTCACATTCAATATGGGATAATAGCATGGGGAGGGACATACACAAAACTCATCATACAATTAAAAGTAATTCAAAAACATTTTATCAAAATCATATACGATAAAAATAAAACTTACCCAAGTGATGAACTCTATGAACATAGCAAACTTCCAGATGTTAGACAGATGTATGTATTCAGGGTACTCGTACACCAGTTTAAAAACAAATCAGAATTGCATAATATTGATCACAAATACGACACAAGGCTTAAATCAAAACTGCATACCGCCACAGCTAAAGTGAACAAAACACTGACACAGAGATCCTACTGGTTCTTAGCACCACACATTTTTTGGTATTTGCCGTGGAGTTTGAAGAATGCATCTAGTCTAAGCATATTCAAGCGAGAATTAAAAGAATGGTTGTATTCCTGACCAAGATGCGAAACGCGCGATATGGTCGAATTGAAATTCTGTAACGATTAATTATTGTGATATTGTGAAAAAAAAAAAAAAAAAACTTATAGAACTGTATAAATTATACAGGGTGTTTCAGAAGCACCCCCAAGACTATGAGCTTGATATTTCTATCTGTAGATCATTGCATTTAACGATATCTTGAAAAATTCAACGGAGTTTTAGCCAAAAATGATGCTTGTTTTAAATATTAAAATTTTGTAGTATTTCTAACCTCATTATTTATATTTTGTTATGAGCTTTATAAACATCAGTGTCACAAAAATATCAAATGTGACTTATTGATTTATCAAACTGGCGGATTTGTATGAATGGTCCTTACTACTATTAATTATTATTGAATGTTGTCGTTTCATGGTAAAGTATTTGCAAAAAAGCTAATAGCATCAATTATATTTCAATACCTACTTTGTACAACAAATTTTTGCACTTTTGCGGGGTGACAGGACTGACAGGCAGGTTGACAAGATACAAATGTTGTCCATTGCATACTCGAACATGACTGTGAATCAGCATGATACTAAAACAAACAAGATAAGCTCACGCGCAGGTTACGCTGACGTCAATAGGAGACCCGGGTAAGTGAAGTTAGGCGATGCGATGTTACAAGGTGAACATGATCAACGTGAAGTTGTTTTTTGTTTTCATCGTGACGTGTCAAATTCAAATAATCAAGTCATGATACTAAAATAAAACATAGTGTTATGTAATCAAGTTAAATATTTTCAGAAGTGTTGTGTCTTTAAAAATATTGATTGATTTTTTGAACTTTTAATGGTTCTCTGTGCAGTGTTATTTTGTGATCACAATAATAAAATCACTAGAAGTCATGTGAGGAAGGGCTACCGATTCTTTCGGTTTCCAACGGCCGAAGATATTCGCAATTCATGGGTGCGCAAATGTTATAGAGTTTCAATGTTGAAAGTGCTAGGATATGTTCTAGTCATTTTTCTGACGATGACTTTTGTCTCAAAGAAAAAATTTTGAAATTGCCCAAAGGTAAGTGGAAACTTAAAAAAAATGGAAAACTTATCAATTCCAAGCCAGTTGCAGATGTATTACAGAAGACTCTCGAGAAGACTTAACATTTGGACTTGATTATTGCTCATAAGTTGAATGCAGACTTATTATCTGTAAAAGGTATACTCTAGAAAGTTTGATTCTTCATAATAATAACTATGAACGTAATTTTAATTAAAATATGTTTTGATTCTAGGTGCTCAAAGGTGAAAGTGAAATATGCGACCAACCTTTTTTCACATACTGTTTCCAAATCAATTTCTAGATTGGGAATGCTTGGGCTTTATGAAACAGAAAACCACTGGTCTGAGTGCTCTGAGTTCGTAAAAATTGTTAATGACTGGTTTGATGTATTCAACAGTCAAGTTCCACATTCCGACTCAAGGAATCGAGTTAAAGGTTTGAGATTGTAATCTGTAATCCATTTTATTCTAGACTAATAAGTATTCTAGGGTATGGTTTGGCTTTAACAGAGTAAAACGATATTTTGGAAAAAATGAAGACTATGGTGAAAGAAATGAGAAAAATGGGGACAAATACATTGCTACCATTTCAAAAGGGAATTATCATAAGCATAGAGTCTTTGAAGAAACTTTATTCAGACTTGAGAAAAGACTTTAACGTCAAATATTTGTTAACCCATCACATCAACCAGAATCCTCTTGAAGGTTTATTTTCGATCATGAGGGCAACTGGTGGGCTGCATGACCACCCAAACGCTCTTCAATTAAAATATCGACTTCGAAACTATTTGGTGGGTCGAAATGATCAAATAATTTCCGAATCTGCAAATGTACAAGATCAACCAAGTAGGTACCAGTACAATGATTCAAAATGAGCATGGACATACACCATCACGGCAAAAAAACTTTTGTTCAGGTGTAAGATGTTTATCAAAATTAGAGTTCTCAATATCACTTCCAGAGAAACCTCCAATATGAGAAAGCGTAAGATTTCAAAAATTGTGAAATAGGTATACGGTTTCTGTTTCTAGTTTATAGATAGTTTGGGTCTATTGTATTATTATATGTACCTATATTACTTTCTGAATTATTATTGTAAATGTTTTGTCCTGAGTAAAATTATTATTTTCAAAATTTAAAAGTTTTTTTTATTATTTCTGGCAAATGCTTTTTTTTATCGTCCATACACATTACCCCATACTTTAAATAAAAACACACACGCACAAAATATTGGTGTTTTATGCACAAAGCACAAACGGCTCACTGGTTCACTCACTTTGAAAGAATGGATACCAAAATGTATTAGAAAAAAGTGTATTCACTATCAAAACCGCAAATGCTTAGTTCATAATAGGTATACATTCAGGTACCTACATCATTTTCTCGGATTAGAATCAAACATGTTCAAAAGGCAGAAGCAGAAAAGGCTATGCGAACCACATATATGTGATGCGAACGATAAACAATAAGTTATAAATAACCTCAAAATCACGAAAACAAACGTCAATTCTTCTTTTTCTTTCCATGAGCTGGCGACGGCTACTATGGGTTCTGACGGCTGCCCAACGTCAAAAATGCTGTACGCTGATTGGTTACGGATTGACAGAAATTAACGTATGTGCATGCTATTTCATCAGGTCTGTTTGTTATGCTCCACCAGTGCACACTTTTTTACACTGCAACACTCAATGTGGCTTTGTTTGTGAAATATTTGTCTGTTTTTTAGGATAGAATATCTTAGTACGTTTAGTAATGATATTCAATCCTAAAAAACAGACAAATGTTTAACAAACAAAGCCACACTGAGTGTTACAGTGTGAAAAAGTGTGCACTGGTGGAGCATAACAAACACACCTATCAATGCAACGTATGTCCTACATTAGTTCAGCTATGTTGGTCTCCCCATGACGTAATGCGCGCATGTGTTCGAAATTCGTCCGGCAATTGATCATACCTTTTTTGTTTTAGTATCATGGTGAATCAGTACATTGGTAGTCATTAGCAACGTTGCATTGGCCACCAACTAATTCACTGCCCTCCTTTCACAGCGCGAAATAATAGCCCAGGAACAGTTCGAGAACAAGCAGAACGCTGGCGGTGCGTGGACTGGAATAAATGAACCAAGAACATTATGCTCTCAAACTGTCCTGGACTACTTCACGCTGTGAAAGGAGGGCAGTATATGACTCTGTAGTATAGGCATAATCATAGAGTAGGAAAATAGCTTAGGATGAATTATATTGGGAAACCCTGTATATCAATTATATTGTAAGGTTTGTCAAGACTTGGTACTTGTTAGTAGAGTAAGCAGAATATGCATTTATGTAACAACATATTATGATAACATGTTCAATGAACATTAGGGGTCATCAATTCATTGTAACTTAACTAGATCAAGAATATAGATCGAGCTTTACGAACGAGTATAGTTATTTATTCCCGTTCCCAAATAATTAATCAAATGATGTACCTACTGAGTTACACTATATGGCGATCCTGCAATAAAGAACAAGCTGGAAAGAAGAGAAACATGGTTGCAAACAAAAATATTGGCAATCAATGGATGTATTACATGGATATGATTATGGAAATTGAAATGGCTATGGTAAAGGAGATAACATGGTTGCAAACAATTATTGGCAATTAATGGATGTACATGGATATGGTTATGGAAATTGAAATGGCTAGAAGTGGAGACAAATACAATGAATTCTAATGGTATGGTGATGGAAATGGAAATGTGAATGTTATGTCAGAGGCGGTGGAACCATTCAAAGACTTATTGGAAGAACTGGGAGTATTCTATAAAAACCTAAACAAGGAGAACACGGAAAGAAGAGGTAACTTTAGTGCAGTTAAAAGTAGGATAGATAAATTGAATAGATTTGTGTTAGAGGCTGAGCAAGTAAAAAAAGATTTTAATAGTAGGGTTAGAGGCGGAGATGTATTAGGTAATACTAAGACTGATCAAGGGTATGCTGATAATATCAAGAAATATTTGAGTTAGATAGATAAAATTCTTAAGGATAGGTTAAAAAGTATAGAACAGTTAAACAGTGAACAAGTTTTGGGCGATTCATTAACAATGGGTGATAAATTCGATTTAAAAACTGCTTCTTCGCTCTTACCGGTTATGGATGGTACTGAAGACACCACAAAACAATTGATTGATTCAATAGAACTCCACGATTCATTACTTGACGATGCTGGAAAACAATTGCTGACTAAATATATTTTGAAAACTAGGTTGTCTCAGAGTGCCAAAGTTCGATTAAATTTGGGTTATGCATCAAATGCTGCGTTGGTAACAGACTTGAAAACACATTTTCTCACTAAAAAATCAGCTGCTGCGCAATCGGTAAGGGTAAGCTCTCTTAAGCAAGGTTCTAGATCTGTGGATGATTTTGGTAAGGAAATCGAACAGTTAATGGTCGATTTAACGATTTCACAAGCAGAGGGTGATCAAGCCGCCATGACAGTGTTAGCGCCTATCAACGAAAAAATTGCTATCAATACTTTTGCTAACGGACTACAAAACTTAAATTTGAGATCAATTGTAAAGGCCAGGAACTATTCTTAACTGAATGTGGCAATTCGAGGATCAATGGATGAGGTAGTAGAGGGGACAAACGCTCGCAATTGTTTTTACTTCAATAAAAATAGGTTTAACAACAATAATAGAGGTAGAAGTTCTTACCGCGGGTATTTCCCTGGACAACATCGACAACATTTCTCATCTAGACCCAATCAAAAAAGTTCGAACCCACCATTTCAATCAGGCAATCGTTCTAGAAATTATAGTCATAGAGGCGTAGCACAACCTCGTGGGACATATTCATCAAACTATCGTAATAACAGTTTCACAGGCAATTCACGCACTTCTTATTTTATGCATAGCGAGGATAACCCTGCGCAAACTATTTTGTTGAACCCGTCACAATCGAATAATTCTTCTTCTGATACGTTTTTTCGAGCCCCCCAGGATAAGTGACAATAATTCTAATGATAATTTTTCTTCGGTAGTTTTTAGGTTGAGTGGCTTAAACTTTATTCAATTTCTTTATTATAATCAATATTTAACCTTATTAATAGATACAGGGGCATCGGTAAGCGTTATTTTCAAGGATACTGTTACGGTGTACGAAAATATAGATTTTCAAAGAGAGGTAAAAATCGATGGGATTTCGGGCTCTACTTATTCAGAAGGTCAAGTTAACTTACCTTTGAAAATAAACAATGTTATGGTAGGTCATAAGTTTTTGTTAATTAATAGTTTTGAACCCAGTATAAACGGTGTAATTGGAGCCGACTTCCTAGAGAAATATCATGCAGTTTTGAATTACGAAACATATACGATTTCGTTGAACATAAATAATGAGCGTATTTTATTGCCGATGATGGAAAAGCAAAACGAGTACACTGTAGTACCGGCTAAGTGTGAAATTATCAAATATTTTAAAGTAGATAGTAATGAGGATTGTGTAATTTTACCTGAAGAATTATGTGACGGTGTATTTTTAGGAAGGTCCCTGTCAAAATTTTGAATCTCAGAGACCATCACGTTACAATTAAAAATTTTACGCCAAATACAATAACTGCAGAGGAATTTGATATTTGCAGTTCAGGAAAAACTAAATTTTTTAAAGAAAGGGTAGAAAAAGTTTTGCAGTTACTTAATTTTGAACATTTGGATAAACACCAAAAATATTTGCTACAACGAATATGTGCCAAATATTCGGACATATTTCACTTAGACAAGGACCCGCTAACAACCACTCACATTTATAAGCAACAAATCTATCTTAAACCTAATATAGCTCCAGTCTATGTGAAACCTTATCGTTTGCCGCATGCACTAAAACAGGAAATTGATAAGATGTTACAAGACGGGATCATAGAAGAGGCAAGATCTGAGTGGTCCTCACCACTTTTGATCGTACCAAAAAAGGCTAATAATAACGGAGAAAAGAAATGGAGAGTTGTAATAGATTATAGGCGGTTAAATGACTGTATTAAAGATGACAAGTTTCCTCTCCCATGTATTTCGGAGATTTTAGACTCACTATCTGGTTCAGTCTTTATTTCCCATCTTGATCTATCTCAATCATATTATCAAATAGGCTTAGACAAACAAAGTAGACATTGCACTGCATTTTCCACAGATAGGTCACAATATCAGTTAACTAGACTACCAATGGGGTTAAAGATAAGTCCTAGTTTATTCTCAAGAGCAATGTCCATGGCAATGTCTGGTTTAAATTATGAAAGATGCTTTATTTGCTTGGACGATCTGATAGTTTTTGGTAATAATCTAGAAAATCACAATAAAAACTTGATAAAAGTATTTCAACGTCTACGAGAGGTTAATTTAAAACTGCGTTTGTCCCCGCTCGCAATTGTTTTTACTTCAATAAAAATAGGTTTAACAACAATAATAGAGGTAGAAGTTCTTACCGCGGGTATTTCCCTGGACAACATCGACAACATTTCTCATCTAGACCCAATCAAAAAAGTTCGAATCCACCATTTCAATCAGGCAATCGTTCTAGAAATTATCGTCATAGAGGCGTAGCACAACCTCGTGGGACATATTCATCAAACTATCGTAATAACAGTTTCACAGGCAATTCACGCACTTCTTATTTTATGCATAGCGAGGATAACCCTGCGCAAACTATTTTGTTGAACCCGTCACAATCGAATAATTCTTCTTCTGATACGTTTTTTCGAGCCCCCCAGGATAAGTGACAATAATTCTAATGATAATTTTTCTTCGGTAGTTTTTAGGTTGAGTGGCTTAAACTTTATTCAATTTCTTTATTATAATCAATATTTAACCTTATTAATAGATACAGGGGCATCGGTAAGCGTTATTTTCAAGGATACTGTTACGGTGTACGAAAATATAGATTTTCAAAGAGAGGTAAAAATCGATGGGATTTCGGGCTCTACTTATTCAGAAGGTCAAGTTAACTTACCTTTGAAAATAAACAATGTTATGGTAGGTCATAAGTTTTTGTTGATTAATAGTTTTGAACCCAGTATAAACGGTGTAATTGGAGCCGACTTCCTAGAGAAATATCATGCAGTTTTGAATTACGAAACATATACGATTTCGTTGAACATAAATAATGAGCGTATTTTATTGCCGATGATGGAAAAGCAAAACGAGTACACTGTAGTACCGGCTAAGTGTGAAATTATTAAATATTTTAAAGTAGATAGTGATGAGGATTGTGTAATTTTACCTGAAGAATTATGTGACGGTGTATTTTTAGGAAGGTCCCTGTCAAAATTTTGAATCTCAGAGACCAGGACATTACAATTAAAAATTTTACGCCAAATACAATAGCCGCAGAGGAATTTGATATTTGCAGTTCAGGAAAAACTAAATTTTTTAAAGAAAGGGTAGAAAAAGTTTTGCAGTTACTTAATTTTGAACATTTGGATAAACACCAAAAATATTTGCTACAACGAATATGTGCCAAATATTCGGACATATTTCACTTAGACAAGGACCCGCTAACAACCACTCACATTTATAAGCAACAAATCTATCTTAAACCTAATATAGCTCCAGTCTATGTGAAACCTTATCGTTTGCCGCATGCACTAAAACAGGAAATTGATAAGATGTTACAAGACGGGATCATAGAAGAGGCAAGATCTGAGTGGTCCTCACCACTTTTGATCGTACCAAAAAAGGCTAATAATAACGGAGAAAAGAAATGGAGAGTTGTAATAGATTATAGGCGGTTAAATGACTGTATTAAAGATGACAAGTTTCCTCTCCCATGTATTTCGGAGATTTTAGACTCACTATCTGGTTCAGTCTTTTATTCCCATCTTGATCTATCTCAATCATATTATCAAATAGGCTTAGACAAACAAAGTAGACATTGCACTGCATTTTCCACAGATAGGTCACAATATCAGTTAACTAGACTACCAATGGGGTTAAAGATAAGTCCTAGTTTATTCTCAAGAGCAATGTCCATGGCAATGTCTGGTTTAAATTATGAAAGATGCTTTATTTGCTTGGACGATCTGATAGTTTTTGGTAATAATCTAGAAAATCACAATAAAAACTTGATAAAAGTATTTCAACGTCTACGAGAGGTTAATTTAAAACTGCGTTTGTCCCCGCTCGCAATTGTTTTTACTTCAATAAAAATAGGTTTAACAACAATAATAGAGGTAGAAGTTCTTACCGCGGGTATTTCCCTGGACAACATCGACAACATTTCTCATCTAGACCCAATCAAAAAAGTTCGAACCCACCATTTCAATCAAGCAATCGTTCTAGAAATTATCGTCATAGAGGCGTAGCACAACCTCGTGGGACATATTCATCAAACTATCGTAATAACAGTTTCACAGGCAATTCACGCACTTCTTATTTTATGCATAGCGAGGATAACCCTGCGCAAACTATTTTGTTGAACCCGTCACAATCGAATAATTCTTCTTCTGATACGTTTTTTCGAGCCCCCCAGGATAAGTGACAATAATTCTAATGATAATTTTTCTTCGGTAGTTTTTAGGTTGAGTGGCTTAAACTTTATTCAATTTCTTTATTATAATCAATATTTAACCTTATTAATAGATACAGGGGCATCGGTAAGCGTTATTTTCAAGGATACTGTTACGGTGTACGAAAATATAGATTTTCAAAGAGAGGTAAAAATCGATGGGATTTCGGGCTCTACTTATTCAGAAGGTCAAGTTAACTTACCTTTGAAAATAAACAATGTTATGGTAGGTCATAAGTTTTTGTTAATTAATAGTTTTGAACCCAGTATAAACGGTGTAATTGGAGCCGACTTCCTAGAGAAATATCATGCAGTTTTGAATTACGAAACATATACGATTTCGTTGAACATAAATAATGAGCGTATTTTATTGCCGATGATGGAAAAGCAAAACGAGTACACTGTAGTACCGGCTAAGTGTGAAATTATTAAATATTTTAAAGTAGATAGTAATGAGGATTGTGTAATTTTACCTGAAGAATTATGTGACGGTGTATTTTTAGGAAGGTCCCTGTCAAAATTTTGAATCTCAGAGACCAGGACGTTACAATTAAAAATTTTACGCCAAATACAATAGCCGCAGAGGAATTTGATATTTGCAGTTCAGGAAAAACTAAATTTTTTAAAGAAAGGGTAGAAAAAGTTTTGCAGTTACTTAATTTTGAACATTTGGATAAACACCAAAAATATTTGCTACAACGAATATGTGCCAAATATTCGGACATATTTCACTTAGACAAGGACCCGCTAACAACCACTCACATTTATAAGCAACAAATCTATCTTAAACCTAATATAGCTCCAGTCTATGTGAAACCTTATCGTTTGCCGCATGCACTAAAACAGGAAATTGATAAGATGTTACAAGACGGGATCATAGAAGAGGCAAGATCTGAGTGGTCCTCACCACTTTTGATCGTACCAAAAAAGGCTAATAATAACGGAGAAAAGAAATGGAGAGTTGTGATAGATTATAGGCGGTTAAATGACTGTATTAAAGATGACAAGTTTCCTCTCCCATGTATTTCGGAGATTTTAGACTCACTATCTGGTTCAGTCTTTTATTCCCATCTTGATCTATCTCAATCATATTATCAAATAGGCTTAGACAAACAAAGTAGACATTGCACTGCATTTTCCACAGATAGGTCACAATATCAGTTAACTAGACTACCAATGGGGTTAAAGATAAGTCCTAGTTTATTCTCAAGAGCAATGTCCATGGCAATGTCTGGTTTAAATTATGAAAGATGCTTTATTTGCTTGGACGATCTGATAGTTTTTGGTAATAATCTAGAAAATCACAATAAAAACTTGATAAAAGTATTTCAACGTCTACGAGAGGTTAATTTAAAACTGAATCCCAATAAGTGTCAATTTTCAAAAACAGAGTAACTATCTTTAGGGCATACAATATCGAAAGACGGAGTGTTACCAGACCCGTCCAAAATTGACGCAATCTTAAATTTTACTGTGTCAAAGGACTCCAGTGAATGCAAGAGATTCGTGGCATTCGCTAACTATTATAGGAAACATGTTAAAAATTTTGCACAGATAGCCGCACCGTTAAATAAGTTGTCAAGGAAGGGTGTAGTTTTTAAATGGACACCCGAATGTCAAGATTCATTCGAGACTTTAAAAAAGGCACTATCTAACCCACCAATTTTAGAATATCCTGATTTTTCGGCAACTAACGAATTTATAGTAAGAAGTGATGCGTCAGCGTATGCAATTGGAGCCGTGTTGTCTAATGGAAATGACAAACCAGTTGCTTATGCTAGTAGGGCTCTTAATAAATTCGAACTTAATTACAGCGGTATAGAAAAAGAGTTACTTGCTATAACTTTCGCGATTAAGCAATTTAGGATTTTTTTATATGGCAGAAAATTTGTTTTATACAGTGTGTCTAGAATAAAATGATGTACATGGGAATATTGGAAACGGTAAGAGATACGGCGTCGCTTGAATGGAAGAAAAGTTGCGTATTTGTATGCCCAAAAATAATCTACTTTTGTTTTATTTTGAATCGATACCGTGATGTAGATACAGGGTGAAAAAGAAAATGTCCATATTCGAAAAACTACAAAATTTTGCTTATTATAAAAGCCAATATTTTCAAATTTACAGGATATGGGTAAGAGGAAATGACGATTCTAAAAACGGCATCAAAAAATGTTGTAGGCCCACGATGTTGCGTCCGGCCGAGGCCATCTTTGGTTTTTCTTATGGAGGCCATATTGAACTTCTCCATTTTCATGGTCCGTATTGAAAATAATTTCCAAAAATATGACTTCCATACAAAAAACAGACTTGACTTTGTCTGGACGCAATATAGTAGGTCTAGAATTTTTTTGACGCCGTTTTAGAATCGTCGTATCCTCTTACCTATATCCTGGAAATTTGAAAGTGTTGGGTTTTATAACAAGCAAAATATTGTGTTTTTTTCAAAATGAACCTTTTCTTTTTTCACCCTGTATGAACATAACGAAATCGATTCAAAATGAAACAAAGGTAGAATATTTTTGAGCATACAAATACGCAACTTTTCTTCCATTTAAGCAACGTCGTATCTTTTACCGTTTCCAATATCCTCGTATAGTCCCATGTACATCATTTTATTCTGGACACACTGTATACAGATCATAAACCTTTAGTATACTTATTCGGAATCACAAATCCTTCAAGTAGACTGACCAAGTTTCGATTGTTACTAGAGGAATATGATTTTGTTGTAAAATACATTAAAGGGAAAAATAATGTGACCGCTGATGCTTTGTCCCGGATTATCATCACATCCGATAGTCTTAAAGAGTTGAGTAATAAAGTGTGTAATACCATGGGTGTTATCACAAGACAACAAAGTAGAGACGTGGCATTAGAACATACGAATAGTTTAGAGATAGATTCATGCAGTAGGACTGATCACCCTGGCTTCGTGGAACTATTAAAACGACCTAAAAATATTTTTGAACTGTGTCTAACTGACAATAACGACTTTGAAGATTTAGCTAAATCAATCGATATAAAAAATAAAATAAAAAATAATGACGTCATAATAAAAGAATATATAATAATTGATAAAGTTGAAAATATTATTTACATAGGGCAATGTTTTCGATCAACAATACCTCTAGATGGATTGTTGAGAAATTTGTCCACATTATGTAAGAAATTTGAAATTCCGGAATTGTTAATAATAAAAAATGATGAAAATGCGAATTTGTTGAAAGAAATAGTGAAAAATATAAATATTTTTCAAGAATTAGGAATAAACATATCTGTATTAAAAAATAAACAAAAATTACAGATGCAGAAAGCCAACAAATAATTTTAAATGACTTTCATATTTTGCCAACAGGTGGACATGCAGGAATTTCACGCATGTATAATAACCTAAAGAAATACTACTTTTGGCCTAATCTACATAAAGATGTTGTAAGTTACGTCAAACACTGTGATGACTGTCAACGCTTTAAGTATTCTGAACCAAACAAAGAGCCAATGAATATAACGACAACAGCTTCGTCGGCTTTCGAGAAAATTTATTTAGATCTCGTGGGTCCTTTTGAGGAGGATAATAAGGGCAACAAATATATTTTATCGATTCAATGCGAATTTTCAAAGTTTGTGGAATGTTATCCTTTGGAAAACAAAGAAGCTTCAACTGTTGCAAAAAGTTTTGTTTCAAATTTCATACTAAGATATGGTATTCCAAAAAAGATTGTGACAGACCAGGGTACCGAATTTTTAAATTCGACTCTTGAAGAGACTTGCAAAATTTTAGGCGTAAAACATCTTTGTTCTACGTCTCATCATCACGAAACCCTTGGGTCCTTAGAAAATTCTCACAAATGTTTGGGTGCTTATCTTAGAATGCAAATTAATACATACAAACAATCTTGGAGCACTTGGATACAGTTTTGGTGTTTTTCTTATAATAACACTGTACATTCTGAAACAAAGTATACACCACATAAATTGGTATTCGGAAAACTATGCAACTTACCCTCAAATATCCTAAGCAAAACAGACCCATTATACAATTTTGACAACTATCCGTTGGAACTCAAGTAAAGGTTGCAGACAGCACACTCTGATGCTAAGTCAAATTTAATCAACCTCAAAGGTAAAAAGAAAAGTAATTTATGACAAAAAATCTAAACCTGTTATTTATGAAATTGGAGACAAGATTTTGTTGAAAAATAACTCAGGTTCGAAATATGACCCATTGTATTCAGGTCCTTACTTAGTTGTTGATGATAGGGCACCTAATATTGTGATTAAAGTAGGAAACAAACCTATAGAGGTTCATAAAAATAGGGTAAAATTATAACATGAAAAATAGGTATGTAAAATATTTTTTTTTTCTTTTTTTTGTTATTTTCGGGAAAGGTGTAGTATAGGCATAATCATAGAGTCGGAAAATAGCTTAGGATGAATTATATTGGGAAACCCTGTATATCAATTATATTGTAAGGTTTGTCAAGACTTGGTACTTGTTAGTAGAGTAAGCAGAATATGCATTTATGTAACAACATATTATGATAACATGTTCAATAAACATTAGGGGTCATCAATTCATTGTAACTTAACTAGATCAAGAATATAGATCGAGCTTTACGAACGAGTATAGTTATTTATTCCCGTTCCCAAATAATGTTCTGGGTTACACTATAACTATAACTCACAGTCTCGTCAAAGCGTCAACCAGTTTCACAAGCCGAATGTCAGATAGTTCTACTAAACCACGACTTTGTTCGTATAAAAAGTGTTGATCACTTTTAAGCTTTCTTTCAATATAAAATGTTTTATTGTCATCGGTTATAACCAAGTGTGCAACGTTTCGAATCAATCTGGACATTTGAAGTAAGTAAAAATCGAGTTCCAAGTGTCATTCGTTATACAGGGTGTCCCTGAAATGACTGAACAACGCTAAACCACAAATTCCCCAATCAAAAATAAGGCAATCCAGGCAAACCTACCTATATCCAAGATTGCATCGTTAAATCTACAGAGGGCGTTAAAGATTTAAAGAAAAATGGTTTTTCCTACATTTTTCAAAAACGTGCAAATCGATTTTGATAATTTTTGGTTCCTAGTCTTGGACCATGAAATTATGTTATTTGTTTTTATAGCGACCGATTGTTATCAACCTGAAGTGTTATAAAGATGACGACACGTAGTTATTTTTTTTGTAATCCACTTTTTGATAATTAAGATGCTTTCATCTGATAGTTCAATGTGTGGGGGAGTTTTTTTCTCTCTTGAGCTAGGATGAGTGGTTGTGCAAGAAGATTATTCAACGAGCGGAAAGTCGTTGCTATTGCTCACGAGGATGAAGTTTGCGTAACCATCTAAGTGAGTAATAGCAATTTCCCGCGAGTAGAATACTATACTTTTTCTATGATTATTCAACAATTGAAGCGAACTTTGCAATATTTAATTTAATTTTGACGGCACTTTTTGACAACTATACTTGAAGGGAGATTATGTTGTTAACACAATGACTTTAAAACAAGTATGGACGGTCAAATCGGCTGTTTTAAAATTATGGATTTAAAGGTTGACATTTTGTCGAATTTTCTGATTGGCTCAAAAACAGTGGAGTAATGACATTAGATCATTTCACTGGTTGGAAACAATAATTGAGTAATGGAATGTCACTGGTATGAGTTACAAGTCACATTAACCAATAGAAAGTGGATGTTTAATACACCTATTATTAACTAATCATAGAAAAAAGATATTTTCAATCAGGTACACAAATATTTTATTACTAAATAATTTTCTCGAGCATACCCACTTGTCGCAAAAAAATTTTGAAGAGAAGAAAAAGGTTTCCCTTATCTGCGTAATTGGATAAAAACGTCTGAATTATCAGAAAGTCAATTCCATATAAAATCAAAAGATATAGCTGCATAGTATGACATCACTGATTTTTTATGGAATCAACTGTCTGATGATTCAATGTTTTTATGTAAAAACGCAGTAGGAAAGTTTTTCCCCTTTTGAAAAAATCTGCTGGGATAAGGTTATGGTAGAAAAAAATAAATCAATGATAAAATATCTGTGCAGCTAATTGAAAAGTTTTTTTTTCTAGCACAATCACTTATATATCTCAGCAGAATTTTTCAAGAAAAAGAAAAACTCCCTAATACTTTAAACTTTCAGATAAAAATATCTGAATTATCAAAAAGTCAATGCCAAAATAAATACAAAGAAATAACCACATATTTGGCGTCACCTTTATGACACTTCCGTTCAATTACAACCGATCGCTATAGAGACAAAAAACGTAATTTCATGGTCCAAGACAAGGTATTAAAAATTATCAAGATCGATTTGCACCGCACTCTGTAGACTTGACGAAGCAATTTTAGATATAGGTAAGTTTGCTTAGATCGTCTTATTTTTGGACAAGGAATTTGTGGTAAAGCGTTGTACAGTCATTTCAGAAACACCCTGTATATGTGGCTCCCTTTGTTATTCTCACTACGTTATATCTTTTCTCTCTCTATAACAAAATCTGAGAATATGTTTTATTTGCATTCCATTTTTCCAACTCAGTCCCCATTGTCGACAAATTATCACAACGCCACAAAATAACTTTCACAGGTTTTTTAGATCTTGGAATTTTTCGGCTGACCTGATTATTCAATAATTTTTAAGTCGCCTGTGTAATTTTCTTGATTATCCACAATAGGTTGAATTGCGATAAGTCTGGTAGTTCTAAAATAGAATATGAAGAGAACCGAAGATGTATAGAAATCGGAATGTTGCCATTAAAATATAACAAAGTTAGTCTGATAGATAAGAATTGGGAACACACTTTAGCACAGTCGAAATTTCATGTATGTCCACGACTCCGTAATTGATAATGCTCAAAAATGCAGAAAGATCTATATCTAGATACGTCATGGGTGTATTGAAACGCAGTTTACAAATCAAAATCATTTATTTCATTATTTGGTGAAGAATGATTTCGAAACATCGGGTAGATTGGGACACATCGTTATTTAACCCCTGTGTGGAAAAGTTATTGGTATTTAGCAAATTTATATAAACGTTTAGCAAAGAACTGTTAAAAAACATAGGCAGAATACTGAGAAAAGCACAAATATATACAGCAGGAATCCGGCATCATGAATAAACTCATTTTTATTTGATAGTTTGAGCTTATTCAACTCTTCCTGTAAACTGTTCTAAATACAGACCTTTTATATTAATAGATCTAAGTTTTCAACATCTATTTACACTTATACCAACACTGAACAATGGTAATTCTTCCTACCTTGAATAACACGCTCCATCAAACAAAGTGATGAATGTCAGATAAATTTTGCAAATATACAAATATTCGGAAAGCTCCCAATGTTTATTTTATGTTATTTTTCTTAACAAATTCTGTCAAAGCTATGGGCAATATCAGAATACAAACTTTTTAACGAAGCTCGATTGATACAAATGAAAGTCCACTCCTCAATTTCATGATATGATCAGAAAGGTATTTATTCTTTATTTTTCTAAGTCTATAGAATTGAGCTGAAAATTATGATGATAAATATTGGATGAGAATTTTTTGAAGTTGATGAGAATATAAAGTCGTTTCCAACTTCATTGAGATTTTCCATAGTCTTGATTCGATGATCATCGTCTGACAGATCTGCAAAAAAAAATTATTCAAAACTAGTTCAACAAATAATAATACATACTGGGTGTCAATTAAGTACTTGTGAAACTTTTAAAGGGTGAAAGTCTGACAAATTCAAAGAAAAAAGTTCATAATATGAACATGGGTCCACAACGGCTTGGTTTTTGAGTTAAAGGGCTATAAAGAAAACTATTCTATTTGATTTTCTGCACATATTTTTGTGAAGTCAAACAAAATTCTGGAAATACAGAACTATTCTCCATCCAAATATACACACAGGATGCGCAACTAAGAATGCGAGGTACTGTATCCAGGGGCGTAGCCACGGGGGGGGTTTTGGGAGTCAGAACCCCCCCCTTGATCAGAGAGTATGATTGGAAAACACATTCAAATTTAAATTATGAAATAGTAGCGGTCTTGCAATCTCTTGGAAAATGCATGCATTCCAGCAAAGAGAGGTCATTTGGGAGGCGTAAATTTCAAAACTATATAAGGACTACCAAGTACAAGGAGGTAGGTACAATATGAGAATGCACATGTTCTGTATTGCTATGCTCACCAATTTAACAAGGAACAAGCAATGTCAAGTATAACGAGCGTAATTTTTTTTTTTAAATACGAATGGGATTTCCATTTTTTTTTCAAATGCCTCTGACATGATGGCAGCCTCAAAAGATGTTTGTGACAAACGATTCAAACGAATACCAACATCAGTAGTTGGCACAAACGCGCTGGAGCACTGATTCGTACTTTAGCAGACGCTGGAAGTACCCATAAATGTCAAGAGTCCTGGATTTGAAGGAAAACTGATTAGAAAGGAGGGAAAATTCCTCACAATTTTCCGCCTGCGGCGCGCTGTTGGAGCATTGATTCGTACTTTAGCAGACGCTGGAAGTACCCATAAATATTATGAGTCATGGATTTGTCCCCTCAATTTGTCCCTCACAATTTTCCGCCTGCGGCGCTCCATCTGTCCGAACCCAAAACCCCCCCCTTATAGATTGTCTGGCTACGCCACTGACTGTATCTGGAAAACTATTCATCGTAGAGGCCTGCGGCAAGAGATTTTGGTGACAAAACGGCCAAGAGAAATACCTGGAAAATATTCTCAGTTTTCTGAAATGGTCACTAGGGGGCGTAACAACCATCACCAAGTAGAGTGTCTATAAACAAGACAGTGACGACAACAGCTAAGTAGCCGCCATGTTTCTGCAAAATTATGCTGTGAATTACCAAACATATGAATAATATGTTCGTTGAGACAGCATGTAAACCTCAAATAACTTCACAAAAACATGACCAAACACAATTTATATTGACGAATTAAAAATGATGCATTCTATTGTCGTCAATTTGAACTTATCCGCCATGTTTTTGGCTATTCCTTATCTATGTGGAGCCAAAGTTCGTGAATCCTGTCGTCAATTATTTGATCAGTGTGGTATATCAACACTTTGTTCCTTATTCATACTGGAGACAGTGATCTTAATCTTCAAGAAACACAGAAATGAACTTAATCAGATTGGATCATATCCAACTCGCAATCCGTTTTCATTCAGACTCCCGATACCACACTCCGAACTCGTGGAAAAGTCTTTTATTTTTGAAGGCAGAAAACTTTTGAATCATCTGCCAACACGGGTTAGAAAAATGAATTCCCTGAATATGTTTAAGAAGGCTGTGAAAAGGGTACTGCCAGCTGGGACATACTATACCCTAGAAGAATATTATGAGACTGTATATGACTGATATTATCTGTTAGTGTTTCGCACAGTGTTTGAGATTAAAACTTATTTGTCTTTCTATGTACATACAATTGCGGATCTTATTTATTATAGTGTTTAGTGTTGATTGATGTCTGTCAAAATTTATAACCTTTGTCCAGTTTTTTTATTTTATTTTTACAATTTATACTGGATATGTTTTGTTTATATTTATGTTATATCTAAAATATACGACGACCTTGATTGGCGACCAGTCAAGCACCTCATTGCCTCACTACGGGAACCGCTGATCCAGTAACCTTCCGCGATGTGCCAATCATGCTGCATAGGCAATATTAGTTTATAAATAGGAGTGCTTTTTAGTTTTAAGGACATTCATTTATATTCATTTTTGTAATCAATTTAGTTAAGAACACATTAATTTTACTTTATCATAACCTTTGTATTAATTTTGAATAAAAGTATTTTTAAAAATTGGATTGTGAAGTGTTGGAGATAACAACTGGCGCAGTCGCTGTAGGATCTGTCTAACGCTGTCAGAACACGAGAAACTCCAACTGGTAGCGGCGGATTCCTATCCCTTAACAGAAAAGAACCAGAGAAGTCCCCACTCGCTATTGCTACGGAAGGAACACCTAGTGACACCCCTGGTAGTCAAGAACGAGAACACGACAACTCGATGAAGAATACAATCTTGTAAGTAACGAATTGTCTCGTATACGTTCATCTTTGTTGATTTTTTCTTTACTGTTCGATTTTTCAATATTGTATCTCCCAATTTCAATTTTCCCCGAGGAAAAATCCTTATCGCAAAACAACTTTATTCGCATTAAAACTTTCAAGTAATCAAGTAACAATGGCCCAAGCTCGTCAAACTAGTCAAGATACTGTAACGACTATCGAAGTAGAACCATACAAACTTTCCGAAATTTTTTCTATTGTCCCAGAATTTGATGGCGACCAAATCTTTCTAGGAAATTTTATTAACGCATGCGATTGTGCGTTTGATATGGCAACTACACAACAACAAATTTTTTTGGTGATTCATATTAAAAACAAACTTAGAGGTAGAGCAGCTCAGCTAATCAATTCTAGAAATCCTAACACTTACCTCGAAATCAAGCAACTTTTAAATCTACACTTTGGTGATTCCCGTGACCTTTCATCACTTATCCAAGATCTTCAAAGATTAAAACAAACTCCAGATGAATCACCCTTGACATTCTTCAATAGACTTCAAGTTCTGAATGCAAAAATGCATTCGAGCATTCAAAAATCCGCTACTCTGAAAAAAGACCAGAAAGAAGCCCAAACCACTCTTATTGAAACGATGGCCCTAAATACACTCCTTACTGGCCTAGAACCAAGACTAGGACAATTAATTCGTGCTAGCAATCCGACAACCCTCCTAGAAGCTCAAAGCAGAATCAGAAAAGAGCTTCAACTCTCATATTTGGAGAACCAAAAAATTGGTAGACCAAACGCCCAAAAAATTAGTCGACCCAACTCTCAAATTCCCAAATGTTCGTCATGCAACCGCACTGGTCATAACGCACACCAGTGTAGACAATTCCCTAATCGTTCTAACTTCAATTCAAACCATCCATCATTCAATCCAAACTTTCAGAGGTCAAATAACTTCAACAACATTTCCACTAATTTCTCTGGTCAAACCAGACAACAACATCAACCCCAAAACCCACAACGTCCATTCAATTCCAACTCTCAATATCAAAAACCAAACTTTTCATCAAATCGGACGCGCCCTTTGCATCATCTGAACGAACCTTTCGACAATACTGGTAATACTGATACCTATACAGAGTATCCCAGTTACGATTTTCAAGAACATTACAAGAATGTTCAATTTTCCAAAGAAGATTCCGAAGTAACCATTGATAATAGTTATGAGGATTTTCTAACGCGTCCTACAGACCACCAACCCCCCGACAACTCATTTCAAGATCCAATCTTAGACATCCAGACCCAAATCCAAGCCTTGAATTTGGACAACATGGATCCAAATCTGAACTTCCCGGAACAGACATTCCTTTAAGCCAACTTCTAACTGTAAACTCCAAAAATCTCTATTACATCAACGATCGCAACAACAAATTCAAATTTCTCATAGATACCGGCGCAGGAATTTCTATTTTTAAAGAAAACGCTGCAACACAATTTCCAACACTATCCCCCGAAAATATTACCATCCAAGGTATCACCAACCAGAAACTTTCCATAAATACTTCCACTCTTGTCCCTTTCAATGTAGGTGACCCTCAAAAAGTGTACATTTACAATCTTGATATAGATTTTGATGGTATATTGGGTTTAGATTTTCTAGAATATTATGAATGTGTTATCGATTTAAAAACTAAAGAACTCATTACAAATTTCAAAACGATCCCCCTGTATAAAGTAAATGAGGAATTTATGCACAAGCAAAATAAAAAAAATCATGTTCGTACAACAGGAAAACGTAATCAAATTTCATTAGATGCTAGAACTGAAATGATATGTAAGTTAACATGTAATTTGACTAATACTGACGCTATTCTACACTCGCAAGAAAAAGATAAGGTCAGATTACCTCACGCGTTGGTTAAAGTGAATGAAAAAGGTGAATTTTACACTTCCATTGTAAACGTAAACGCCATGCCTAAAACTGTTGACTTTTCAGATCTTAAGATAGAACCACTTGACCCATTCTTAAACAGTGATGAAACAATTTTTAATTTTAACCCCGATTTTGACAATACAACCATTTTTGATAGGAATACATCCATAAAAGATCAATTAAGAACCGAACATTTAAATATCGAAGAAAAAGAAATAATAACTCAACTTTGCCTTGATTTTTCTGACATATTTTACCTCGAAGGTGACATACTCTCCTTCACCAACGAAATCAAACACTCTATCGACACTAATAACGCAAGACCTGTTTTCACTAAATCTTACCGTTATCCACAAGTCCATAAGGAAGAGGTGAAATCCCAAATAAAAAAAATGCTCGATCAACACATCATTCGTCCCTCAATTTCCCCGTGGTCTTCCCCCGTTTGGGTTGTGCCAAAAAAAATTGATGCGTCTGGCAAACCTAAATGGCGTGTCGTGATCGACTATAGAAAGCTCAACGAGTTAACTGTAGACGACAAATACCCTCTACCAAACATTTCTGATCTTCTGGATCAATTGGGAAAATGCCAATATTTCACTACACTTGACTTGGCATCCGGTTTTCACCAGATCGAAATGAACCCAAAGGACATTCCGAAAACAGCATTCTCCGTAGAAAATGGACATTACGAGTTTATTCGTATGCCATTTGGATTAAAGAACTCTCCCTCCACCTTTCAGAGAGTAATGGACAACATCCTCCTTGGTATGAGCACATTTCCAGGTTAACGGAAGTCTTCAAACGTCTTCGCAAAGCGAACCTAAAAATCCAACCAGATAAGTGCGAATTTCTTCGTAAAGAAGTTGCTTACCTTGGCCATTTGATAACCCAAGATGGAGTGAAACCTAACCCATCCAAAGTCGAGTGTATCCAAAACTTTCCGTCTCCAAAATGCTCTAAGGACATAAAATCTTTCTTAGGTTTAGCAGGCTACTACAGACGCTTCATCCCAAATTTTGCCAAAACTTCCAAACCACTCACGAAACTTCTTCAAAAAGACATTCCATTCATTTTCAACTCGGAATGCGAAACATCCTTCAATCAGCTCAAACAAGCTCTAATATCAGACCCAATTCTTATCTATCCCAATTTCGAAGAAACCTTTCTCTTAACAACCGACGCAAGTGCTTTCGCAATTGGCGCTGTTCTTTCACAAGGACCCATCAATAAAGACCTCCCTGTAGCATATGCCTCTAGAACTCTATGCGCTGCAGAAACCAAATACTCCACCATAGAACGCGAACTCCTTGCAATAGTCTGGGCAGTTAAGCATTTTCGCCCGTATCTTTTTGGTCGAAAATTTATATTAGTTACTGATCATCGCCCTTTGACCTGGCTTTTTTCCATCAAAGATCCAGGAAGTCGTCTAGCTCGATGGCGGCTCAAGCTTGAAGAGTATGATTATAGAATCGAATATAAACCTGGTAAAATTAATAAAAATGCTGACGCATTATCTCGAATAAAAATCAACCTTTTCCAAAAATGTTCAGAATTCCAACAAAAAGTTTCCGTTTTTGCTTCAAACGACGACGACATTGACAATCAACCATCTACCTCATATGAACTACCTCCAATCGAAAAACAAAACGAAACGTTCAATGACACGACAAACGATGACGAAGTCACAGAAGAATACAACAGGTTTGTACACCTTTACAAAACAAAGTCAATGATCGATTACTCAAAAATTGATTCTTCAAACTCACAACTTTTAGACAAATCTAGCAAAAACATTGTCACATTTTTCCGCCAAGCAAAATTAGAAGATCTTCATCAAAAGATAATGAATGATATTTTCGAAGAAAATGCTAACTTTCACTCAAATGAAGTGAACATACTTCACAGCAAATCTGTTAAAGATCGTAAATACTTCATTAGCCCACTACCATATGATAACAACATAGTAGTACCACGCCTCTTTTATTCGTTATACACGTGCCGTGACAAATTTGATATTTCTCAAACTTATCAAGTAGAAAATAATCTCGAACTTCCAATCCTTGAAATATTCTCTTTCATTTTCAATGACAAAGATATAAAAATCCAAGTATGTCAAAACATTGTAAAAACTCCCGATGACGACGAAAGACCAATAATTATAGACCAATACCATTCTGGCAAAACTAATTTACACCGTGGAATAAATGAAACCATTAAACGCATAAGAACCAAATATAATTGGCCCGGTTTAACAAAAGACGTAGACCAATTCATAAAAAGTTGCGAAATCTGCCAAAAAGTAAAAATCTGTCGAAAAAACCTTAGTACTCCCCTCGTCATTACCGAAACTCCAAAAACTCCATTTGAAAGGATAAACATAGACCTCTTCGAGTTTCCTACTCGCAACCATGCCCTCACCATTCGAGATGAACTCACCAAATTCACTCAGGCCTACCCTGTAAGTGACAAGAAAGCAAGTACAATCGTGAACACCCTCCTTGTTTTCTTTCAACACTTTGGTACCCCTTTAAGAATACATTGCGACCGTGGTCGAGAATTCGACAATACTCTTGTCAAAGACCTTTGTGAGATGTTTGACATTAAACTCACATTTTCCAGTGTCAGTCATCCCCAATCTAATGGATCTCTTGAACGGTTTCATGCAACACTCACTGAAATGATCCGATCTCACAAAGCCGGTCACCCAGACGAACACCCCTTCAACATTCTCCCATATGCAGTCATCTGTTATAACAACACTAAAAACAAAACTCACGGATTTACCCCCTACGAACTGATATTTGGGCATACATCTAATAGACCTCCTGAAACTCTTTATAACCAAGAACAACTCATTTCCAAATACATTCGAGACCTCAACAACAAAATGGAATATTATTACAAAGTTGCACGATCAAGAACCAACCTTCAAAAAGAAAAATCCAAGATTAGATTCGATAAGAATGTATCCAAGAAAATTTCAGAATATAAAGTAGGTGACAAAGTATATGTTAAAGAATCCCAAATTAGAGACAAAGCTCAGAATAGTTTTAACGGACCATCTGAAATTACCGAAGTTTATGAAACTTCAGCAAAAGTAAAAAATCTATCTACTAATCAGTCATCAAAAATAAACTTCGATAGACTAAAACCTTTCTATGACTAGTCTATTTCATTTCAGACGACATGGCTTTTTACGAAGGTCAGATAAAAGCCTTGGATCTTTGCGAATCTCTAATCGAAAACTATTCATTTTTAGAAGATTCTCTAAATGATATCTTGAGTGCCATAACATTCGCCAGATTAAAAATATTGCATAGTTCAATAATAACTCCTAGAGATTTAGTCACCTTCCTTCAAGAAATAGCGCGCTCTCTCAAGAAACATTCTTCCTCTACCAACTTATACTTCCAAAGTCGCTCAATATCTTGACATAATAGAATTAGAAGCGTATCAATCTGACAATAAAGTTGTTTTCATCCTGAAAATACCTTTAATCGAACCTGAATTCTACACCCTCTTTCGAATCTCTCCTATCCCAGTATTGGACAATCGAACAGGTGTCTTTCACATTTTACCAACAACTCAAAAATATATCGCGCGTGATGACAATTCTTTACTTTACGTATCTCCACAAGAGTTACACAGCTGTAAACAACTACAGAACAACATGAAGATGTGTTCTGATGTTCTCCAATATCCAATAGATAGTGATGCTATCTGTGAAGCACAGCTTTTAAGACAACCTACCACACTTCCCAAGACATGTCAAACTCCACTTCTCCTGGCTAGCGACTACAATGTACAAGAAGTCGCTCAGAACTACTAGCTTATCACAGTTGCTGACCCTCTGCCAATCTCAATCCGATGCGGCAACCGAAATATGGTCACTAACAGAACAAACTCTCTTCTGAAGCTTCAACCAAACTAAAATGCCTTCATTGGAAGTACAAGACTACACTCCAAGTACCCAATTGAAAAATACCAGAACGTCACATACAACAGTCATCCGGTGAAAACTCCTTACAACTGCTGCGACCATCTTCCAGAGAAACTTGCCGTCCCAGAACTGGACAACCTACTAAACCAGCCCTTAATAACCAAACATATTCACTGTTTTACCATGTTCCTGTTCATGCTGATCATCATCATTGTAATCATTTACATCTGCTGTAAATGCCGACGCAGATGCCCTAATAGACTCAGCGTAACCAATGGTGACGACCCTTCAGACCCTCCGAAGCTCGAAAAGCAAACATTGTTGCGCAAAAAAATTTCCGAAAACTCGTTCCTAGAAGACGTACAAGCATCCATCCAGAAGAATTCACAGAAGAAGACTTCGAACTGAGATGCGACCCAATCCACCAGTGAAAGTTGTTGCAATGCATCAACTTTCTTATAAAATGGGGAGTTGTTATATCTAAAATATACGACGACCTTGATTGGCGACCAGTCAAGCACCTCATTGCCTCACTACGGGAACCGCTGATCCAGCAACCTTCCGCGATGTGCCAACAATGCTGCATAGGCAATATTAGTTTATAAATAGGAGTGCTTTTTAGTTTTAAGGACATTCATTTATATTCATTTTTGTAATCAATTTAGTTAAGAACACATTAATTTTACTTTATCATAACCTTTGTATTAATTTTGAATAAAAGTATTTTTTAAAAATTGGATTGTGAAGTGTTGGAGATAACATTTATTCAGCAAAGGCTTTGTCAAGAACCTAGAGTTAAAACAATAAAGCTATTTTTGACTTTGACTTTGAAATAGGTAAAACAAACAGTACAATTATACAACCAAATGTTGTCACACTTTAATCTAGTTGGTAGAATCAGGTGTTAATCCGATTATCTCTGTTATATGTTTTTTTTTATCCAAAATGCCCTTGTAGATATTGTTGAGCCCCAATGTATCTGTTCTTAAATTCACTGTATTTTCGGTGAGCTCTACCCACATCATTTTGCTCATTGTTCTCTTCCTATAATTGTGCACCACGTCCAAGATTTTCACTCTGTCGAAATCAAAAGCATGATTGTGTCGCTAATGATGCTCTGCTGAGGCAGTTTTCTCCTCCTTTACCTAATTCTTTTCTAAGCAATCGTTTTTGTGTTGTTTAAGTCTGTTCTTCAATAGTTGTTTTGTTTGTCCGACATATCTCACTTCGCAGTCATTACAAGGAATGTGGTAAACCACATTACTTTCAAACGAATCGTTTAATTTATCCTTAAGACCAGAAAACAACCTTTCAACAGTCTTCGTGTTAAAATATACCAGTTTACTATAATCGTCATTTATCCGGTTGCCCAATTCATGCGACAATTGAGGTACAAACGGTATTCTGAAAAATTTACACTCTATGTCAGTTATCCTCTGTGTATTTCGGTTTGAACGTAATTGGTGCATGGACTTGTTCACAACATATCGTTGATAACCATTATTTTCAAGAATATTCCTAATATGCACTATGTTATCTTCATGAAAAGACGGATGACTCAATGTCATTACTCGATGGTGGAGATTTTTAATGACGGCGAATTTATGTGAACTGGGACAACTAGAATTGAAGTTCAGAATCCGTCCGGAACTACTGGGTTTGCAATACCAATTCGTTAAAAGCTGTCCAGATTCCTCCCTGATCAACAATACGTCTAGGAATGGCAAACTTCTATTTTCCTTCACTTCTGCGGTGAACTTCAGTTTAGGATGGTATGAATTGAAAACCTGCAACACTGTATCAAGAGCATGCGAAGGCACAGCCAAACACGTATCATCAACATACAAGCCCATGAAAATGACACTAAATGGTAAATTCTTCAGGCACGTGTCAACCAAGTCATTCATCACAAAAGTAGCTAACGTGGGGCTCAACGGATTACCCATTGGCGTTCCCTCTATTTGTCTGTAGAAAACATTGTTAAACAGCAAGTAACTATATTCGAAATTAAAGTTTATCAATTCAATCAAGGTATTCTGAGGTATTTCAGTGTATGCTTCTATATGCCTTCAATATTTGATGATTATATCAATGACAAGCCTCTTAGAAATATTAGTGAATAACGAAACCACATCTAGCGATACTAATATGTAATTGAAAAAGAAAACACTCTAGGTTTTGATTTGTCCTCATTCCCGCTAGCCAACTTTACATATTACCCAACAAGGACACGGATCATTATATAAATGGATACTCCCGGGAGATTCTATGCTTACATCAGGCAGACATATGGTATGGAGCTGGTACATTCATCAAAGTCATGCCAGAGTACTAATTCGAAGCTGGCATCATATCAGAACCGAAAAATCTTCTTGCTGCAATGTCGAACGAACAGGGTCATCCCGGAATATATATCTAACAACGTAAAATGTATATACACCCTCCTTATTGGAGACAACCCGTTTCGAAGAGACACAGACAACATCCTTCATCGTTTCCGTAAGTCTTTATTGAATATTGAAATCAAAATAACTGCATGGAAAGTCAGTCAACTGAAGGCTGAGTTAACCAAATAATATTCTCATGTTCAAGATAAGTTGCCGGAGGATATTTTGAACAACTTCGTTACTAGTTGTAGAAATCATTATAAAAAAATATTTCATCGCATTAAAACTAACAACATAAAAAAACAAACACACTTAATTAAAAAGAATTGCAAATACACGGAAATAGTCCAAAAAAGTCACGTGAAGGATTTTTCTAATGTCACTCTACCACCAGATGTCCTTGAGATTCTGTTTTTGGTCCCAAATTCGCAATCCCCTTGAAAAAAAATGAAGCACCGATTATAGAGATCATCAAAGATTTAGAGTACTGTTTTTCATCTGAACTAATTGATGATGCAGATAAAGAGATATCAAGACTTCATTGTAGCAATATAATTATGAACTATAGCAACAATTTCCCTTCGCAAGATCCACTCATCAAAAAGTTCAAAAGGACAAAGAATTTTTTGAAAGAGCATAGTGAAATATTGGTTTCGAGATCTGATAAAGGGGGTTTGACAGTTGTTATGTGTGAAGGTGAATACACTATTGGCATGCTCGAGTTATTGAGTGATGTGTCCACATATGAAGTCATGAACAGAGATCCAACTTATTCCATCCAAACAAAAAGTAATAAACTCTTAGAAAATTTAAAGAAAGATGATTTTCTGACGGAAATAGGAATTAAAAAAGTATAATCCTGTCCCTCCCAGAATCTATGGACTTAGGAGAACGCATGAGGATAATTTTGCTCTGAGACCAGTTGTTAGTTGTATTGATGCACCTACCTACAACATAGCCAAGCTCTTGCATGAGATCCTTTTTCCAGTTACAACAACTTTCAAATATATAGTGAAGAATTCTTTCCAGTTTGTTGAGGGTCTTGTTGATGTGAAGGTGCCTCCCAATTACATATTAGTATCGCTAGATGTTGTTTCGTTATTCGCTAATATTTCTGAGAGGCTTGTCATTGATATAATCATCAAATATTGGATACACTGAAATACCTCAGAATACCTTGATTGAATTGATAAACTTGAATTTCGAATATAGTTACTTGATGTTTAACAATGTTTTTTACAGACAAATAGAGAAAACGCCAATGGGTAATCCGTTGAGCCCCACGTTAGCTGCTTTTGTAATGAATGACTTGGTTGACACGTGCCTGAAGAATTCACCATTTAGTGTCATTTTCATGGGCTTGTATGTTGATGATACGTAATGAAATTGAGTCATCCGTCTTTTCATGAAGATAACATAGTGCATATTAAGAATATTCTTGCAAATAATGGTTATCAACGATATGTTGTGAACAAGTCCATGCATCAATTACGTTCAAACCGAAATACACAAAGGATAACTGACATGGAGTGTAAATTTTTCAGAATCCCGTTTGTACCTTAATTGTCGTATAAATTGGGCAACCGGATAAATGACGATTATAGTAAACTGGTATATTTTAACACGAAGACTGTTGAAAGGTTGTTTTCTGGTCTTAAGGATAAATTAAATGATTCGTATATGAGTAATGTGGTTCACCACATTCCTTGTAATGACTACGAAATGAGTTATGTCGGACAAACAAAACAACTATTAAAGAACAGACTTAAACTACACAAAAACGATTGCTTAAAAAAGAATTTGGTAAAGGAGGAGAAAACTGCCTTAGCAGAGCATCATTATCGACACAATGATGCTTCTGATTCCGACAGAGTGAAAATCTTGGACGTGGAGTTCAATTATAGAAAAAGAAAAATGAGCGAAATGATGTGGATGGAGCTCTCCGAAAATACAGTGAATTTAAGAACAGATACATTGGGGCTCAACAATATCTACAAGGGCATTTTGGATAAAAAGAAAAAATATAACAGAGATAATCGGATTAACACCTAATTCTACCAACTAAATTATAGTGTA